>JAEAOA010001578.1:6002500-6100000 GCA_016746295.1 Potamilus streckersoni | reverse complement strand
TTTTGCAATAAGATATTCCTACTGGTTGACAATTAAGCAAGAAAATAAAAACAAAGCTATCCCAATTGCATAATTTCAAAGGGATCAATGTCACAATTTATTTCTGAAAGTAATAAATTGATTAGATGAAACAAATCTCAGCATTATTGTTAATTCTGCGATGCCTGTCCCTTTGTAAATATTAACGGACAAATGAGCTTTTCAGAGTATTTTGTTATCAAGTACTTAGACTTTATATGAGAAGTCTTCTAATGAAAATGTTCTTATTTAAGAAGTAGTGTTCTTATTGCGTTAATTTGTCATCAGAATTCGTATCGGGACCCGTGATTGTCGGATCGGTGATTTCTTTACCCATTTAGTCTATTTGTTTTCTACTGTGCAATGACCAAAGGTTAGATAAGGTCGTGGTTAATCTACTTGTAACTGTCAAACATTTCTTAGATAAAACATTCGATACTATTGAAAATTAAATACCTGATTCAAATCCTGCTTGTGCAGTTACTATAGGTACGGCAAAAAAGATCTTGAAAATTATGTTGATCAGGAAGTTATTCCTTTGGTCACAGCTTCCATGGCGTAATCAGAATAACAGTAACAGCCACTTGCTGTCGATCAAGAACAAAATCCTTAGATCTCCTGTTTGATATGACTGATAGCGAATCTGGACACAACTATATGCTTGTTTTCTTGTGCAATATTGAGTTCTTAGGAGAAAATGGAGACCTTCTCCAACCGCTGCTGACAAGCTGTCAATGAACTTCAAATTATCGTTCAGAGGTCATATCGACAGAAAATTCGTACTTTAGTCTATGAAACTCCTATGCCTGGTAATTTAGGAGTCAATAAGAAGTATCATAAGGTATCGAGTCAATTCTGTTGTCCGATAAATAAACGCGACTTTTCTAAATACTGTAGATAGTCACACTTGTCAAATGACAGGAAAACCAAACCATAAGATAACTGAAACTAAAACCATAGTGATTTGACCACGAAACAGATAGGGGTGATGGTGTACATTTGCTGTTGATTGCTGTTTGAGGGTCAGTTCAAGAATTGTTGGATTTGAGTTCTTCCGAACTAGTTTCTGGACATACCCTCCATGGACCATTAAAGTTATTTAAAGAAAAATATTTTATAACCGAAGAGTAAAAAAATAATCATCTTTCCGGTGTCTCTAATTTAAAATAAAGTTGTCAGAGGCACTTAAAGTAGAAAGAGCTAATTTTGATTCTACTCAGTCAAAATCTTTCCTTTTCTTTTTAAAGTACTTGTAGAAGTTAATATTCTAAGTTACAAATATACACGAACAGAGAAGAAGGTGCTATCTATGGAGCGTCAAAGAGGATATACGATAATGTGAAGTGAAATTGTATATAGATAAACACAATTTTCCTACAGTTTAAAGGATTGCAGTTTGACCACAAATGAGAATCGAATGGGTGTACCAGTTGCAACACACGCCACATTGACCTTTATTAAATCACGGCCACTCCTTGCCTGAACTATGGTGCAAGTAGATTTTTCATTTGCCTCACGAAGATGAACTTGAATTTATTTAGCTTGGGGGAGGCTCACACTTTTTCGGCATGCGAACTACTTATCAAATGACCAAGCCAAAATGATCTACCTACCACAAAAATGCATAACGTATATAGGATGATGTCTATTTTTAATGCTACGCGATCTACTCACACTACCTTCGCGATCAACGTTTTGTGCACCCCTGATGTTGTTTAATATTGAAGAAAAATCAGTCTGACACACCTAACAATTCAGTTTTTTCTATCAACACACACACACTCACGCACACATACATACATATATATATATATATATATATATATATATATATATATATATATATATATATATATATATATATATATGACCTTAACCTTTGTAAGTTTTTTATAGCTCATCTTAACCAGTAATGCCAAACTCATCGCTTCTGAAAACTGACCAAAACTGTCATCACAATTTTCACTTATACACTAAAATAATCTCTACACAAAGAAACTTAATTGGAGCATGTAGGCATGCAATAGCCTTGAAAAATCGAAAGCCACACAGAGTGAATCACAACCAAGAGAAATGTATACGTAACATTTTCGAAAATATTCTGCCTTTGATGATTTCTAAATGAAAAATATTTACGTGCATTTTTATGTTTGAGTGCATATCACTAGATAAAGAAAACAAATAATGCACAAAAGCAGCTTCTTTTTTAAATAATATACAAAAGTTATACTTAGGTTTGATAAGCAAGATTTGTAATGTTATTCATAGAATCGAAATTTCTTATTTATACGCATTACTGCGCACGTGTGTATTATAAACTATGAATGCTCATTAAAAACGGTTTGAAAACAACTTTGTTCCCACGGTAATTATATATAGGACACACCCATACCACTTACAAGATTTATCGAGTTTATTTTCGTTTAATGTGCTCTGATTTAATTTTTGTGTTGTCCAGAACAGAACTAATTTGGCATACATGACTGGGAGTTTAGTAGCTAGGTGACTTAAGTGTTGTTTTGTGGAGCAGTCTCAACTTTTTTAAGGATTGCTTTAATCTGATTCCTCTCTTTTTTACGGGCATTATCATCCACTTTTGCAATCAGTGATTTCAAATTGAAGTGTTTTTCTGTACACACTTCATTGCGCACTTTTATGTGGCAGTCACTCTACTGTTTTAAATATGGTGTTGTACCATGTTCATTGCACAATCATCAATGTGGACATTTAGTTCTACGTGACATGACCATTTTTTCATAGATTTCAGTGTCTTCTCATACCATATTGGTCTTCTTCGCATTATCAGGGATATAGCGAACAAATGAAAATAAACTTATCTACTGTCATCTAATCATAGACACAAAAAGTCCCAAAACGTGGGTTTGGTCTTAACACATTTTCTAGTTTGATAATTTGTTATATGATATGATAATCTTGGAAGCTTTTAATGCTGAATGCATGATGGGTCTAATTTAATTTGTTCGCAATAGAAGAATAACACGTTTTCTTTGATGTTTTAACACGAGGTGGTACGATCTTAATTGCATCAAATGTATTTGCGACTATGGTCAGATTGTAAACTTGTTCCAAAATAAGCAATTAAAGGCCGAACACTCTATACTCATATTGGACAATATTAGCTTTAAATGATGAAGAAGAATGGTTACAATCTGTCTGGAATGCTTTTAGAAAAAGACAACTACGTGACATTGACGTCATCATAGAAAGGATTTGCACTATAAAAGGGTCCCCAGTAATCCAGCAGCATATCTTTTATTTAGAAGTAGGAAACAATTCCACCGCGAAAAGCGCAACATATATACAGTACCAATTACCTCAGGATCAGAGTCTAGAAGAAGAACAGGTTCCAAAATGGAGGTATGATTTAACCTACTACTACTAATAAGTATTTATTTGTAACACAGGGAACAAAAGAACAACGTATATACTGGAAGTGTTATACATAAATGTAATCATTATTGCATTTCTTTTCTAATTCTAAAAAGCACATATATTACACAGTTAGCAGACAATCTAATTTAAAGAGAACCCTAAAGTCTGCATGCAGCAAATTTGTGACATTGATCTAGAGTCTAGTTTGTATCAGTCATTCGGATTTGCAGAACTTACAATGTACATGCTGAAAAAATTAAAATGCATGAACGCAAGTATATTTATTATCGTTAATAGTACCAGTTAAAGAAGAGATGTTTATGCTGAGTCACATGCATGCTTGATGTTGGAGGGATCACAGCTATAGGGGTTGTATCGATAGGCTAATATTACGTCAAAATAGTTAAACGTTAAAAAGTGCAGATCTGCTGTTGTGCTACAGTCAATTTAGACACCGGAAATAATACTTTTTAGTCGCCTTGACTTATTGGCTCTGATGTTCTGTTTCGTACCCGAAACATTTAATTACGCTCATTTCTTGAAATTAATGTTTTCACTGACTTGTAAATTTGGTGTTTATCTCAAAGAAGCCCTTGGCCTCAATTTGCTTTTCATTGCCACTTTTATAGACCCTAGTTCATAGTCTGAACTATTGCGAAATTTTTCCTTGTACATGGCTTGTTTACAAAGTAATTTTTTATACAATACTAATTTAGTCACAAGTGTCGTACAGAATGAAGCAGTGCAATACGGAAAAATACTACTTGAATCACCTGACAGTATCAAGTTAACGGAGAATACCCTTCACAACGACCAACCCAGATGATGTGAAGGGTAAACCTTATGAAGAATTGGTTTGCATAATCTTAGCCACACTGAAATAAGAAAAGCTAGTCATTGTTGGCAACTTCATCACTAGGGTGGGGATTGATGACCAGATTTGGGAAGAAGTTTTTGGAATGCATGGCGTCGGCAAGTGAAACATCAACGGGATCTAGCTGCTTAAGATGTGCGCCGCACATGATTTTGTCATCACCAACACCTTGTTCCGCCTACCTAAGATAAGATATCATGGATGTATTGCTCAAAGCATTGGAATTTCGTCGACTACGTCGTCGCCAGGACGTACTACTGACGAAGGCTGTGTGTGGTGTTTATTGTTGAACAGTCCCACAGGCTAATTGTGTCCAAGTTCAACATTCGTATCCAGTCCAAGAAATGTCCCATGGGGACATTCTAAAGAGATTAAACATCTCCAAGCTGAAAAACAGCTCATGTGAAAGAGGATTAGACCTCATTTAGAGCCATTGTTTACTTCACCACCCTTTTACATCTGGGACAGAGGCATATTTGATCCATTTGACAACTAGCACGCTAGACATGTATTCTTTAGCTGGGACAGACGGCACGCAAGCACCCGGTCTCTTTCGATGAGAACTATCTGGAGATAAAGACACTATTCGCAGAAAAACATCGCCTACATAGAGCCATTCTAAATGACCATTCATCCGCCTTCAAGAGGACAGCCTTCACCAGGATGCGTAGGACAGTTGAAAGCTTTGCAAGATGCATGATTTCTGGATCAGCAGTAAAGCAGACCAGCTCAGGTTTATGCAGACAAAAATAACTGAAAGCGCTTCTACGACACCCTGAAAGCGTCAACGGCATGATTGTGTGTGAGTGTTTGTTTATGTTCCTGTGGGTGAGAGAGAGAGAGAGAGAGAGAGAGAGAGAGAGAGAGAGAGAGAGAGAGAGAGAGAGAGAGAGAGAGAGAGAGAGAGAGAGAGAGAGAGAGAGAGAGTTGTCACACATTTTAATAAAGATATAATATGCACAAAAAATTGACATTTAGTTTGAGCTTGAGACTTATATTAACACAATGTTGAAAATGGAGGCTTTCCTTTTGTATGCTTATCTCTCTGTGTTTGTATGTTCCAGGGAAAGATAAAGTTTCATCCTAATACAATCATTAGGTTGGCGCATACATTTGAATCGCTTTTAAGTAGGCAATCATAACACAGTGAACTTGTGTCTCATTCACTATTGCCCTTCAAAATGAAGATGTCTGTTAATCGGTCTGGGATGTGTTTTGCTAAAGCTTGTGTTACAACATCCTTGTTACTATTACTACAATTTGCCATGTAATCACCGCCTGCAGTCTCGAAGCAGTCCTTTTCTTAGAGTATCTTATAGGATATTATACCAACCTGTTGGCAATTGTCGTTGAAAATATTTTTGAATGTAGAAAATTATGTGAATACACTGACATCGTCAACTGCATGTTCGAGAAATGAAAAATTAAGAAGACGTCACAAATTGGAAAATCGCTGTTCGCTCAAAATGACAATCATTAATAATGATGATGATAACTATAATAATGTTCAAGACAACCAAACACATTTTCAGCCTTTAACATTACTTTAGCTTTTTCGTAATATAATGAGATGTCTATAATGTATTAATATAAAATTGACACCGTTTATACTACATGTAATACAGTTTGAATGTTTTTGTAAATATTTGAGCTTTCGAAGTTCAAATTCTTTGTTTTTCTCCATCAGTTATTTTTTTTTTCGTAAAAGCATGTGGCGCAACATTTTCAGTTATTGCTTTTTTGTGTTCTGTCTGATACCATTAAAGTAAATGACTTGTCTGAGTTTCAGGTTTATTGTTTATTATTGTCTTATTATTCTGTAGTTTCTTCCGTCATTTTAAGTTGCAAAATACAACAAAATAATGCATATTATTGAAATATTTAATTTTCTGATTCAGTTAGAAAAAATATTGTTGATACATTTATAAACAAATTTTGCTTAAATAGGTCTCTCGCAATTGTATGAATAGATATATGTGATTAAATCCATCGTAATGGCCCTACACAATGCTTAGAGCAAAATAAAAGAAAAAGAAATAAAACGTAAAAATGCTATTATTTAAAATAAAAGCAACAACAACAAAAAACTAAAAGCAGTAAAGGGACTACAGTGGTTGGTGGAGATTTTACAACCGGTTAATCTTGATAATTCGAGGTCCCAAATGGTTAACTCAAAATCGTTCTCCTATACTTCTATTAGCTATTGACCAGCAGATATTGTGCTCAATGTCTATAACTGTCAAATGATCCTTCCTTTCGAATGTAATAAAATGTTTATACAGATATTTTTTATACAAAAACATTGGTTTTCCTTTGTATTTATTTTACATAGATTTATGCATAAGGCATGTATTTATAAATGAGTGGAAGAACCGATAACTGTAAATGAATGGATGAAAACATATACTAATATAACAAATCAAGTAATGAATATGTGTATAACATCTCTCTCTCTCTCTCTCTCTCTCTCTCTCTCTCTCTCTCTCTCTCTCTCTCTCTCTCTCTCTCTCTCTCTCTCTCTCTCTCTCTTAAATTCTTGTAATACATTTATACTAAATAAGTTTTAACTTGGTCATTTAGACCCACAGTTGTGAAGATTTGATATTGGTACCGATTTATAAATTGGTAACAGTCAGTAGAAGGCCTAGAACCGTAGAACTGTAATATCTTTAGGGTTTAGTATAACAAAATCAAAACAATAACAATCGCCCATTAAAATAATAATAATAATAATAATAATAATAATAATAATAATAATAATAATAATAATAATAATAATAATAATAATAATAATAATAATAATAATAGAGAGAAAAGTTGCATGACAATGTTGTACATATGATACAGTTGAAAAAGACAACTACTCAACAACTGAAAATGACATGGTCATTTATATACTGATGGTTCCAATTTGAATTTGTATGAAAAATAAACCCATTCAAATAATGTTACTGAAACTGACTTAAAAATGCTACCGCACATGCATCTTTTCAGGCATTATTAATAAAAAAAAGAAAAATACTTCAGACAAAACTCATTAATGAAGGTCTATGTCAGCTAAATTGCAATTTGTTATGGGTCCTAGATTCACATCAATATTTTTTTCTTCTTTGTTTACTAGAAACTTACTTATGTATACATAAACTATGATTTTTTCGGAAACATCTTTCTTACAGATGCTTGCTGTACGGACTTTTGTACTTACCCTATTTATTGCATTCCTCGCGGTAAGTATTCATTTCTGATAATAGATAATAGATGACTAGTATAAAAATGAAGAAGAGTAGGTTGGAAAGAAGGTGTAATAAGAATGCAGAGTAGGCGGACAGAAAATAAAACAATGTATGAATTGCCATCCCATTGGGTTTCTTAACTAGTAGTTACATTTTGTTGTTTTCTACTTGACGCAATTCTACTATTTTAGGTCAAAGATTGTAATTGTTTTATTATGTACAGAAGGTTTTGTTTGCTATCATTCAACGACGCAAACATTTATAGTTGAAAAGATTATATTTTTGCTTCCATTTTAACTGCCCCTTTTATTCCAAACTACAAATTTATTCATTATAAAAAGAGAAAAGGAGGAAAACTATGTCAAAACGAGATAGATAGATAGATAGATAGATAGATAGATAGATAGATAGATAGATAGATAGATAGATAGATAGATAGATAGATAGATAGATAGATAGATAGATAGATAGATATTTCAATCAATATCAGTCAAAATAATTTGAGGATATCAGGTAAAGATTTATAATTGCATCTACATTATCATATTTGTTTTAAAAATAACATTTTTATGTGTATAATTTGGATACAAATTGTTAATATCAAATTTATGTTCATTAAAAATTGGTTTAATGTATTCCAAAATGTCGAATAAAAAGAATAAAACTATTAGCAAACATGAAAATAACACTTTTATGAATATAAAAATTTAGTTAATTGATTTAAAATATTCTTTTTCAGGAACCGACACAGTCTGCAGTAACATGTAAGTACTTACCTTTGAATAATTTCCGTCTTAAGACGTTTAATTGGACTCATAATTTTGGGGAGAAGATAAATCAACGACATCTCTACGTTGTTCCACTTGCATTACAAAAGAGGAATCCCATCTAATGTCGCCTCACAAATTCAATTAATCATAAACTTTTAATTAAGGCAGTCACTGCTTAATTGATATTGTAATATTTGTCTATGCTTTCACTTCAAATAATTCTTGTCTCATTTTTTGATGAAGTTAGAATAGTTGTGCTTTAAAATAGCCGCCGTTGTATTTTTCTGGATTACTCTGTACAAATTTGCAAAGTCAGTCACCTTTGCTTATTATTATGGATTACTCAAAATTTGGGTCAGTTGGGTAGGTGGAGAGATCTTAAATATATTATGTCTATTTCAGAAAGAGAAAAGTAACGACCAAAGTGATTTTCTAAAATGTACACATGTTAGACCCTTCAAATTATGTAGTCTTTAATTGTCATTGGAGATACACACATTATTTCTTGTTTACTCAACCAATCACTGGATCTTACAAGAAAAGATAATTGCTATAATGATAAAACATAAATTCTTAAATTCTTAAATTATTATAGTAAGTATGAGTCTCAAACCCAAATGGACAAGACCACCCATAGAACTGAATAACAGTCCTTGTACGATGGGGATACCAATTTGTAACTATATCTAATAGCAAAATAGTGCAATGGATGCAATTTGGGGGTATTTAGGATATGTGCATTCAGATTTAACTGTTAGAAGAATTATTTACATTTTCAAACCAATGATGAACTGCATATACTTCGTGTTTTTTATATCGTTTGTAGTAGCAGAGTGACCTTGAAATAATAATTGTACATTATGGACACATTTCAAATTTTTAACAGTATTAAAATACTTTTAAAAAGCCAGAAGAAAAGTTCCTCGTCGTGTGTGTAGACACATTAATAATGAAACACAATATCTTATATATTAGAAAACAGTGCACAAGTTTGATTTTTTTGCTGAAAAACACCATGCATGTATTAGCTGTAAATGAGATAGCATACATACATACATACGTACGTACGTACGTACGTACATACATACATACATACATACATACATACATACATACATACATACATACATACATACATACATACATACATACATACATACATACATACATACATACATACATACTCAGTATGATCCCTTGACTCCCAAACAATGTGTGGAAAAATGGTAAAATAATAATTTTGATTAATAAATATTTGCATTTTTGTAAGTGGAAGAACTGTGGTTATATGGGTAATACAATGCCACCATATCAATGAAACGCAAATATGTTACAACAGCAATTACAAGCAAATATCTTTATTTGAACAAATCTAAGTAAATCTAAAGCATTATATTTAGTGTGCCATTCAGATGAATCAAGCAATTTGATATATGCTAATCAACCTACCTCCCACTTTCTGTTTTAAAATGAACTAGTATGTTTCTCAAAACATGAACCCATATAGCGCTGTTGACTAATGTATTACTAGCCTATAATGAAAAAAGTTGAATAAATGCTTGTAATCTAGTCAAGAATGTAATTAAAACGATCAAATAAGTTAGTACACGGCCTGTCAAATTGGGCTACGGATTCTTCTTACAATTTCGTTGATTATTACCCTATCGGTTAGAATAATTGTTTGTTTCAGATATGGCCCAATGCAACTATGATGTCACGACCGGTTTCTCCACGGCAGTAGTGGTGGAGAAAGCTGCAACGGACACTGTTTACCAGATCTCAGCTCTTACATCATCTAACGCAATCGCTGTGGGCTGTACAGTAGGCCAGGTTGGCACCACCAACCAGTACACCTCCACTTTCACGGTGGACCCAACTGGAGCGATAGTTACACCTGCGTCATGTGCAAGTGCCTTCCTAATCGTAGATTCAAATACTGACGGCACTGCCGATGTAAGTACAAAATCAAGTTAATTATATGGTGTTGTACGATGTCGTTCTCTACGCATAGTGATCGCATATTCATGAACTTAATTAGACTCAACAAACAGAAGATCTTGCATACATTTATCCAAACCAATTACAAATTTGATTCATGTGGCATATTTTTTTTATTTACATGAGCACTACTAAGCTTGAAAAATACAAGAAGAGCGTGTTCGAAAATTATATTGAAATTATGAGATGAAACGATTTGTTTGTGATTAAATGTACCATGATTATAATAATTCAAATTGTTTACATCTTGGTATGAACTTAAAAGGGGATAGAAAAGTAAGGAAATGGAAAGTATACACAATCAGATAGTGAAACGATTATAGCTTTAACGTTGGATTAATAATCGAATTCCTCAGATAACATTTTATCTTCTAAAAGAATGACATACACCTAATAAAACTCAAACTATATATATATATATATATATATATATATATATATATATATATATATATATATATATATATATATATATATATGTAGTTGGTAACATAAGTAGTGGAAACATATTTGGTTTAAAATACCTTAAAATTTTGCTACAGTGCACTAGTTTTGCATTGTTATGTGGAAATGGACCAAAGTCTAATGATATTTCATACATAAGACCAAGTTATGAATGATGACATGTAGAACCCACACTTATGTCCTTATTCATTTACAGGAAGTTACCTTTACTTTTCTCGTGCAAACCATCGATGGTTACATATTTGATACAGATGCTATATTTAAATGGAAGTGCACAACAGCTGATCACAACAACGTGGTTGTAGAAACCTTCACAATTACGTGAGTATCTTTTTCCATTATTGTCTGCATTCTAAGGAACCATTTTTATGTAATGTTATCTGGTGTTGTAAAATGCCCGAACCAGATTTTGCATATTGCATAGCCACCCCTCATGTTTTACTCTAAATGTGGGAACTATGAAGTGTTATGTGGAATAATACCATCAAATATTCCTATTCTATCGATTTCGAAAAGTTCTAAGGACGAGAAATAAAGATCAGAATATTACGGGTGTCCTTTCTTAAGGGTCTATATTTCTAACAATACATACATGCCCTATTGGTAAGACGGAACTAATTTCATTATAGTCAGATTGTTATACAATTGTTCAATGTAAGTTTAGAGATCTGTAAATGTATATATATATATATATATATATATATATATATATATATATATATATATATATATATATATATATATATATATATATAAATATATATATATATATAGATAGATTCAAAATCGTCAATGAAAGGAGTAATCACTGACGTAAATAAAAATAAATGATTTATAATTTTAAAAAATACAACTCAAGAAGTCTGCTTCGGGGCACGTTATCTCCATGATATGAAGGAACGTTGATATTATTCCAGAAAAAAATATACTTTATCAGACCCAGTGAAATATGTCTATGTCATGTTTTGTTCATACCATCAATTTAAATATTTCAATATACGTACTTGGCTTTATTGACATAACTGTGATAATCTGTAAATTATATTTTAACAAAAAATAATTTTTCGTAATTTGTATGGGAGGAGAAAAGTGAATTTGTAATTATAGCTAGTTGAATCAAGATAACTCGAAGATAATGAGTCGCACTTTCACAATATTTCCCAGAGGAAAAAGTTAGATCAATTTACTCTCTTAAATGTAAAATTCTGACGTCTTCATGTGAAGAAAGCCAATATGCAAAGCATTTTCTCAGCATCTTTCAAATGCGAGCAATACCAGTAATATTCGCAAATTATTTTATAAACAACAACATTTCTACGACAAAAGGTAATGCATTATGTGGATAATTAAGTACTGTTGTGAAAATAATCACTAGTAATGCATTTGCCAAACATTTACTTAGGAATAGTTCCAACATATTGTACATCAGATTAATCACCTTGCAAGAGTTTGCGAAGTATTTTTTTTATATATATTTCAAGAGAGCAGACTGAACTAATACAAACAATTTGATGAAACAGTTTTTTAATGAGAGCTTAGTTGAAAACATTACCAATTTACAGTAATTGTATTTATCCTTTCAGACGAATACTACTATGAACAAAACTGCATGACAGTACATTACGTGTCAATACTTCATACACATCAGAAAATATACAATTAATCTCATACCTATAATGAGATTCATATCTTGCAGGGATTATTAATATAAAACTGG
Source organism: Potamilus streckersoni (assembly GCA_016746295.1). NCBI lineage: Eukaryota > Metazoa > Mollusca > Bivalvia > Unionida > Unionidae > Potamilus > Potamilus streckersoni. The sequence continues at coordinate 6,087,532 of JAEAOA010001578.1, read as the reverse complement.
ATATGGAAAGTTTTTTAGTATGGCATCTAGTCTTGAGAACATTCTGCAAAGCATTGACCGTACTGCCATTTTACCTCGTTTTGCAAACAGCTATCATGCTTCCAAACTGTGAAATAGCGTAAAACAAATTGTAATCAGTATAGTAAGGAACCTCTGTTAAAGTATAACAAAAAACAGTGACCATGTGACCCTCTAGAACTCAGCTTTTAAAGTGAGTTGCCATATTATCCAACATTTTCCCTTCTTATTGCTGTGACAATATCTTTCATTACATTTCTTAAAATTAGTTTTACTTTTTATAGTTAGCTATTTTCTATCGCTCAGTTTATATCTAATGAGAACTAATTAATATGTGAATTTGCATCCTTAAATGTCCCGTCTAATAACAATTAGCTATAATGTGGATTCGCACCATTAAAAAGTTTCTGATAAGAACTTAATATTTCGACTTCGAAAGGTTAAATACTATGTATTTATAATGATATTCACTACTATATGATAAACCATTATGAAAGCATACTGCGAAAGAAATAACCACGCCATCAACAAAATATTCGTTTGGATAACGTGTTCGGATAACGTGCTCGTACTTGTATTTGTTGAACATTAGCAATATTTTATTCAATTCTGCAGAAACTTGCTGTTTCTCCTGCATGAAGGGAAATAAAATTTGTACTCTGAAGAAACGCAATCAAAACGTAACGTAAAGAAATGGCAATAAAATCGTCTAAATCTAATATGACATTATTTCTGAACTCAGTGAATGATTCATAGAAAACAAATAATGTTTGCCATTTTGCCATCACTAAACTCAATGTATCAATCTTTTTATATTTCTTAAGAATACGACAATGGAGAATAATGTATCAAATTGTTCCCTCTGGGAACTCCTTATGTAGTAACTCTGCTGTCCCAAACCCTGTTATGGAAAACATGAATCTTTGTATACCTCTTGAAATACTTACACGAATAATAATATGAAAGAACAGTTTCGTAAATCGAACCTACTGACAATCATACTCATATCAGTAAAGATGCAGTCATTTCATTTATCAATTTAAATTCTGGAGAATATCTTGCATATATCTAATGTAGTAACCATGCAATCGTCAAACTCGATTCTACTAAATGTACCTTTGTCCCACCTGGATCAGTAATATAAATCAATATATCTAATTGTTTCCTGGGAAAATTCGTATTCGCATCTTGCAGGTCAATCCTATATATCATTGCATAAAAGCATGCTATTCAGACCCCTTTTCTCTTATTTACTTTCTCATTCATGCATTCGCCTTGTAGCCATACAACTGTCAACATATGCAAAATTTTCAAATTGCTTTCCTGGAGAAAGTTTATGAAAACAAGATCTGCAGGCATTAACTACGCAGTGAACACGATCAGCTCTGCCCAACGTAGAGCGTCTATGATATTTTGCAGTAGAACAGTACCATTAATTAGTTTCTTGGGGGAACGCAGTGAAAAATTTATATAACGCATTAGCAATTGGCATTAACAAATTAAAATTCTTAGGGAGAAAATCGACTTTAAATATGTTCTAATGGAACATAGACAGAAAGTAATATATCAGTTTGTTCCTTGAGTAGGCCTAGGAAACAATTTGTACAACATTATCTATGCCATAATATCAGTAAGCATGATAATAACAATCTGGACTTTTGTGACATAAAAACAGTTGTTTTGCAAGCTGATTAAATATCAACACTGGAAAATCAGTAGTCAAGTAGTCAACAAAGAAACTCTGTAAAAATAGTGTTTATTCCCTAAAGAAATGGTGCTGAATGCCATTCTTTCAAATGATTTCATGCTGTAAAGCAGTTATTATTCATTCATCTACTTCAATATGAAAGACAAACTTACTATTGTTAAGGAAGGACAGTTCTTAAACGTGTTCCTTGAGAATGACTAAATACAAATGTACTTTTTAGGAAACTGATCTCGTAATAATTTAACTTGGAACTCAGAAAAAAATGCCTATAACACACAAACTATTACCATCTTTCATACAAAGAAGGAACCATCCAAACTTGCTAACTGACAAGATTTTCATAGTTTTTATTATTTCATATATACATTAGCCAAGTAGAATGTCTTGTCTTCAAAGTATCTCGTCAGTATTGATGTTTACTTTATGGTTTTTAGTTCATTACCGATAGTCGATCTGGGTCTGAAGTCGCAGCTTGCTCTCGAAGTCTTTAACAGCGCAGATGATGTACAGAAAACTTCTGGCAGTCAATTGATGCTTGGCGGTTCTTACTACTTAAAATTGAAGCACACTTATGCCAACAATCGTCAGTATCTCTCTCTCTCTCTCTCTCTCTCTCTCTCTCTCTCTCTCTCTCTCTCTCTCTCTCTCTCTCTCTCTCTCTCTCTCTCTCTCTCTCTCTGCCTATCTTAGACACTATGAATTATAATACAATGACTAAATGAAATGCTTCAATACATTGTTATTTCCTTAAGAATATATTGATGCTTGACACTCAAATAGGTATTTCGCTCACAAATGTTGCTAAAATATCTATCAACGACATAAGGATAGTATACTTTCAATTTTATGTACTTTTGATTAATTTGGCAATTGATTTCTATTAAGAAGAGGAATCTAAACACTAAGACATGAAAGTGAGATTCAATAAAAGTCTCTTTTTCTCCACAGAAAATAAACAGATTGGCATATATGTAAACAAATTGATTTTTTATGAGGGAGCTGATTCAACAACTACACCAAATGTGATCGCCATCGATAACGGGTAAGATACATTTTTGCCTATCGTATGAATAGTTTCAAAGTAAGCTCAGTATTAACGGGAGAACAATATCACATTTACTGATCTCCTATTTTCTAATAATTTTCAACACTAAAATTATTTAACATGTCCTATTTGCTCTGTCTGCAGACATTCTGAAATATATCTGCACATATCCGTTTTATTATTTAAATGTTAAATTTCAGAAATAGCGTCTAATTTACTCCTTTACAATCAACAGGATATATATGGAAATACGTAGCTCACATATACAAATCAAAATACAAATACGTAGCTCACATATAAACAAAATATAAATACGTGGCTCACATACAAATCAATCACAGGTTTTCAGCTGCTTTTCCTTAGTCTACAGTAATATAATATTTGTTTTAAACTTTCAACTTTGCAGATGTAAACAAACGGTAGCGGCATACGGACTCACTCAAAATTTTCTTAAGGATACAAGCAGCGCTCTTCCAACCAACGGTGGAGCTGCAGCTGGGGGTACTGACGGTATTTACGTCACCAAGAGTGGCAATTTTGTACCAGCGCTGTGGATGAAAACAAGTGGGATTAGTACAAACCTGAAAATTGAAGCTGTGATCGTTCGGTGCATACTCGCTGACCAAACTAAATGCGATGATCCACAGGTAATTTTTATATATAGAGGTGACAATTCGTAATTTGTTATACATGTTGCAAGAGGAGAATTCTAGTATCAAGCGCGTTAAGAATGGGTTTTAAACATTCTTTAACTTCCGCAGTTTCATAGTTTCATCTGCGCTTGAAGGGGTAAGAGTAAACGTCGAAAGTCATACAATGCAAGCAAATAACCAAACGTTTCGTAATAGTGTAGAAATATTATTTCAGGCCAATGTTTGTAATGCCGGACGACGACGAAGGAGGGATGTTGAAGAAACCGGCCTTCAAAATCTGACCACTCTGAGCACCCGGTTCACCATCTCCTTGTTTGCAGGAAGTGATGACCAGCTATCGGGTATGTAGATGAAGTAATCTTAGCATAAGAAAATGATAAAACTCCGGACGTTGTTTGGGAACATATCTTGAGTTTATTTAGACGAATTCCGTATTGAAAATGACGCTGATTATGGGAATAGATCAATACACTTCAGACTACATAAATGCATAATTGTGGTACACCCACGTACAAAATGTTCGGATTAAAAGCACATAAATTTATCACATGCATTTTGTACATAATCACAAGAGTTTCCTACGGTGCTATGTGGATTTGTTCAGACATGTTAGAATTAAGCGAAGAGAACTACTTTCCCTGGTGTTTTTAGTTTATATACCGTCGTAAGATTTGTCAGCAAAATTAAGTAACCGTTTATACAATTCAAAGTTGTAATGCATCGTATTATCAAGAAGACATGTTATCTTTAAATTATAAGATCTATAAATATAATGACTTTCATATGAAATGAAACATTTTCATTGTAGATGTTCCAATAAAGGACCATTCTTCATACATATTTAGACCAAACATTCGTAGTTTAGAGATAACGGCAATAATTATTATCAAGTACCAAATACAAAAATATCATATCTACTTTAGTTAAAAATTTTGTGACACTATTGTTGAAACTGTCAGTTTTGTTTTTACCTCATGTTCCTGATTTTATCGTTGAAAAATGCAAAATATTATAAGTAGAATCTCTAACTGCATTTTGATAAAACACGAATCTTCCGTCGCATGATGCGCCATCAGATTTCTGTTATTGCAGTTTGTTAGGAGAAATCACTAGAACAAATAATTTTTATCTTAATCTACCGATGCACTATGCGACGCCAGATAAAGGTCTATGCCGCACACAGTTCGATTCGACTCAAAAATTATTAGGGTCTGTTTGCAGCTATAAGTCGGCATTTTTTAAATTGTCTTTCTGCATATACACGCTGTATCAAGAGATGGGTAGTTTAATTGTTGTATTTAACCTCTCTTGCTTTTCTTATCTTCACTTTTCCTTGCCTGTGGACAATCTTTAAATTTAAGCTTTAAAGAGAAGGAAAATCAATTAAAGTTATAAAATCTTTGCAATACTCATCCCAATACTTCTCTCACAGGCACGAATGACGTCAAAGGAACGATGGACACCTGCTATCAGACGTACACCTTTTGGATCGTGGTCCTGATCTTCGGGATTCTGATGCTGCTGAGTCTCATATTCGCCGTCTATCTCTTTTTCCGACTCCGCCGCGAAAAAGAGTCCCGCAGAAGGACCGAAGAGAAATATGGCTTCGTTAACCCCACCATGTAATGAGACTGAAGAGTTTTTCCTATATCTTTGCTTGAAAGAGAAGCCTTCCGACACGGAAACAAAAAATTAGCTTTTAGGACCTGTCTTAGAGTCATAATTTTCACCCTGCCTTCAAAAACCTTCATATCCTAAATGTATTTTCAGACTGTTTTATAGTGTTTGTTATCTTTTTTATCTTTATTCAAGCTATACTATAGAAATTTGATATTGCAGAATAGAGGTTTTTTAATATCGTTATCTGAACAAAGTTGTATCTATTTCATTGACAGTCCACTTTGAACTTGAAAAGAAGAAAATCAATTTTATGGCTCCTGTATAAATATATGGTCATAAAAGAACATCCTCATTCCATACTCTTTTTTGGTGTTTAATAATACAATCGTTTTTGGAAAGTTCCAAAGCGCATGTTTATTCTTGTACACGATATAAACCTTTTCAAAATCGTGGACAGGTTGCTGAAATGCTTCACTCCGTCAGGCAGATATTAATCGAAATGTGTATGTAATTAAATAAGTTTCTATTTTTGGCTTAATAAACGCTAAGATCAGATTTGAAGTTTAAAACAAAAAATGATTTATCACTTTCATGCACCAAAATAGCAGTTCACTTTGCTTCTCAAAGTCATCGAATATAGACAGAAGGATCAACTTTAGGTAGATCCGGTATGCTATTGTTGTAGAAACAATATATTGTCATGAAATAATAACAATTCGATTCCTATGAATGTATGAATATGTAGCAGACACGGTCCATACGAATTCCAACGGACGCAGATAATCAGTTCTTTATATCTTAAGTTGGTACCTGTATTAAATGAATCCCGAATTATTGACGAGATTAGACAATAGTCGTGATACAAAAGGCATCAGCAATGTTAATTGTGTGTGACAGCTATCTCTTCCTTTTGAACTAATGTAGGTTATAGATCAATATTAATGAGAATTCACCTAAATAATCTAAATCCATGATATGAAGATTTATTATGGGTATTTTAATATTGTTCAATTTATGTCATGAATTGAAAATGAGAACAGTAACTAAATTTTGAACAATAAATTTTGCTTAAACATTTTATTATTTTTTTCATAGAGCAAAACAATAATAGGGTTAACTAATTAACTTTAAATAGCTTTGCACAAAATTAAATGTGGACTTTATATACTGCCATCATGAATATATCAAAGTAAAGTGTTGCGGCAATACATCTTTGTGAATTTGAGTTATCACGGGTATATGGTTTGTATTAAATGCGTGAAAGATTATTATATTTCAAATGACAGGAATTATATACCTTTTCGGATTACGCCTAAGTTCATTTTAAACGTTTCGTATCCAGATGAATCCGATTCATACAAATATATCTGAGATAGGAACCAGATAAGTCTTAAAACAAATTGCATCATGGGTACTGCAATCTAAGCTTAGCATGTTGATAGGGTTGACTTCAGGATTCCTATAGCAATTATCAAAATTCTTATAAAGGGATCCCCTTTTTAAACGCATGAGTTTAAGGAAAAAAAATTGTTTATATTAACACTAATTTGTGTATAACATAGATTAACTTCCAGCATATATTGTTCACTTTGTGTTCATGAGATTGTTGCAAAGGTCTAAACTAGCCGAATGCTAGTCCATGTCTCAAAATATCAGTTTTATAAATTATTATCTTCTTCTGCGATGATTTTGATAATTTGAATTAATGATTAAATAAGTCACACAAATGTTAGAAATGACAACATAATTTTGTTCTCCTTGCCAACGCAGGACATTCATTCTTATACGTTATAATCTGTTTTGCATTACGCTAAAAAAAACTGCAATGAATACTTGGCTTTTTCTTTGTCGTTGTTGTTCCTGTTGCTGTTGTGTTGGACAGCACAGTAATACATTGAATGTTATACTCTGTCGAAGCTACTAATGTACTCTAATTTAGCAAAACTATTTCAAATGCACATGAAGGTAGCCATACTGATCTAATCCGATGCTACGTATCGAACAAGCAATCTCCTCTAGTTACGAGTCTAATCAATCTGAGAACTGAATCCTATTTTCTGGGCGTTTCTTTGAATTGCACCGGCTCAATTTAATGAAAGACGGCAGATTTTGATGCAAAAATATGTTATAATGCATGCCACATTTGTGTTGAATCAGCGAACACTATCTCATTACGGGCAGAGATGCCCTGTCCTTTGATATCTGCTAAAACAATGTTCTGTTGTTCGACATAACTTACGTTCCTTCTACCCTACATGAATTTCAAGCTGACCAATAGTATTACCTCCTTCCAATAATCTGATTTGGAGGTTTTAAAACGTATCTAGCTCGAAGTTCAAATTCGAAATAGAATATTAAATTTGACATTAATTATATCGAACCTGACTTTTATACGTCTGTAAACCAGGTACATTATGCATAGTACTGGTATTGCAGTTTTCACTTAGTGCAAACTCAGTTAAATAAATGTTGATAAATAACACTGGATAAATGTTCAATTTAACACCTTTTGATGAAAAAGAAAACAACATTTATGTATAATAAGCGCAGAAGCATGGTGTAATAATTATAAATAAATAGTAAGCAAACAAAGAATTCAAGATGATCGATATGTTCTATACATCTAATTTGAAAGGAGTACTTATGGGAGATTATCGAATCAAATAATGAAATGAGTCGATTCACTTGTATTGTTTGCGATCTTTTTTATGCAAGCAATTTAACATATTGGCAGAGTTTGATAATATCATTGGAAAGGACACAACATGCAAGTTTCTGTTATGACACGACAAATACTACTAATTTTACTTAATGAAATCACTGAATAGTGCAGTAAAATTACATTGAAAAATATTGAGATGCCTCAGACAGTTCACAGCACTACACTCTACCATGATGTCCTGATGTGTTATTACACGCGTTACATATACACACAAAGTTATAACACTATATCCTACCATGATGTCCTGACGTGTTATTAAACGCGTTACAAGTCTCGAGTCTATTTTTGAAGAGAGTTTGTGAACCACTTTTTAATGTGGTCACAGTGTCCAAGTTCAAAAGGCAATCCATTCCAGGTAGCTTTGCCTTTGAACGCATAAAAACGTTGTTTCTCTCTTTCTATCTCTATCTCCCTCATTTTTATTGATTTATTTTATTGAAATTTGATGGCTATTTGAAGGTCATAATCCGATATGATCTGGGCCTCAGTGTTTACGTCTTTCATCGTCTTGGGTATGGTTTTTCCTGGTTTTTTTCCGGGCTGTTAGTGTGGTTTTCCACTCCTTTACAGCTGCAGGTAAAGTACAGTCCTTCTGATGGTGGTGGTGATCTGGTTCTGGCTGGGGTTGATTCATCGTTTATGTTGTGCTGTCCTTGACTGTTGAATTTTGCTGGCGCCTGTTTCATGTGTTCAATCAGTTGATGTTATATCTTTCCTGTTCTTCGGGGTAAATTTTTCTTGTGGCTTTGTTTTGGTAGCCCTGAATTTGCCTAATCCTGGTAGTGTAGTTTCTGAGTTCCTCTTGTTGATGCTCCGCTCTTCTGTTCCTTCTTGATTTGGGATTTGTTGTCCTGTGGAATATAGTAAACGTAAAAGGGGCAGGGGTGGGGTTATGGGTGAGGGGTTGTAGGTTATAGGTGTGCTGTTTTATTAATCTCATGCAGAAATGTCAGTAAGTTTCGATATTAAAGTTCAAGGTTTGGGTTATTTTTGTGTTTTAGAAATTCTGGGTAGCTGGTTGGTGAGTTTATTTTAAGCTGGTATGTGATGAGGTTTTTTATTTGTTGATGATAGCTTGGGCATTCGATAAATATATGCTGAAGGTTTTCTGGTGTTGGGCAGTTTGGGTAGTTCGGGTTGTTGTTTTTGCTGTGTTTTATGTGTATAGCTCGTTTGTAGGGAGGTTTTCCCCATTCTTAGTCGGTTAATTATTTTTTGCTCTTCCTTGGTTAAATGTTTTGGTATGTGTGGTTGTCTAGTTACCATGGTATAGGTCTCTTCCTTTAGTATTGTTTGTCCAGTGGTTTTGCCATGTGGTGTTGATGTGTGTTTTGATGACTTTGCTTATTTCTTTTGTGCTGAGGGCCAGGTTTATTGATTGTGGAAGGGTGGTGCTTTGTTTAAATCAGCTGCATCATTTCCACTCAGATTCATATGGGAGGGCACCCACAGAAAGTCTATTGTGTTATGATTATAAGATAATTACCGTAAAATCATAGAGGTTCGGTCTGGTGTTGCCTTCTTCAGTTTGGAGGGTTTGTAGTACACTTAGTGAGTCGGTGATTATGATGAAGTTAGTTTCATGTTGAAGTTGTATCCATTTGAGTGCTTTGTTGATCGTCCGGAACTCCGCTGTGAATATGGAGCTTCCGTCTGGCAGTCTGGCTAGTATTGCTGGATGGGGTTTTGGTAGAATTATAGTGGCTGCAGTGTAGTTTGTTGTTGGATTATGTATATTTTAATGTCATTACTGCATTGGTTGTCTAAGGTTTGGAGGATGAGTCAGTTTAGTTTCCAAGGGTTGACTGATTTATTTCCCTCTTGTTGTATAGTAAGGTTGATTGATGGTTGTTGGTTTCTCCATGGAGTTGGATCAATGTTTTTGAGTTGTTCTATTGGTATAGTAAGGATGGGTTGGTTTTGAAGATGTTGTGTGCTAAATGGGAAGTCGGTTGTCTAGGTACATTTTTCATGTTGAATTTCATTTGACATTTGAAATAGGCTTTTTTGGTTGGGTTGTTGTTCGTTTAAGTTTGTAGATTGGTTTTGTATTTTAATATAAGTTCTTCTCTCCTGAGGTGTAAGGGTAGTTCGCCTGTTACTATTTGTAGTTCTGTTGTGTTTGTGTTTAGCAGGAATGTGTGTGCTGTTTGGTATACCTGACATCCATAATATAGTTTGGACTTGCTTAGCGCTTTATAGGATTTGAAAGTCAGCTCCCCATTTAATGTCATCTTTGCAACGGTCAATAAGTTGAGTGATGTGTTTTATCCATGTTAACCTGTGATCAAATATAATGCCGAGAAATGTGGCGCATTTGGTAAAAGGTATACGCTATCCTTGTATGTAAAGTGCGGGGTATGTTGGTCTTCGTTTGTTGTGTGGTGTGAATAGGACTGCTGTGGTTTTAGTTGTAGAGATTTTGAATCCCCAAGTTTTTGCCCAAGTGGTTATGGAGTCTAGATTCCGCTGAATGATGTCAATCTGTTTGGGGTTATTGGGTTTGCATGTCTTCCATATGGTGCTGTCATCTGCGAATTGTGATAGTCATATGCTGGAATCTATGTGGTTGTTTAAGTTGTTAATCATTAGATTAAAGAGAGTGTGGCTTATTACGCTTCATTGTGGTGTGCCGTTTTGTAGGTTGTGTATGCTGGAATATCGGTCGTCGATTCGTACTTTAAAGGTATATTTTTTGGTCCTTTTGAAAGTATGTAATGCTTGTCGTTTTAGCCGTAGTGCCTTTTTGCATTTTTCATTCAACCATGGTAGGTTGTGTTTTGTAGTTTTCCCTTTGGTTTTGGGGATTGATTTTAGTGCGGCTTGGTTTAGTGTCCTGATTATATTTTCATGATAGATGTTGATGTCTGCGTGTTCGAGTTCTTTTGGGTGTATATTGTTTAGCGATTCTTGGTAACAGGCCCAATTTTCTTTTTTAATAATCCATTTAGGGATGGTTTGTTTTTATTCTTTGGTTCATCAGACTCAAGACCAACTTGCTTTTATGGTAAAATCGCGGACGTGATAGAAAACTTCTCTACTGGGTTTTTAGTATCGGAACGTTATGATAGCTCAAGTCATGGTGAGGAATAAAGATAAAGTCAAATAGCATATATTAACAGTGTTTTGTTTGAAAACAAAAGACAGACACAGTTTTTCAAAATACAACATTTTTATTCAATTAACAAATAACATACCGAACAAGGAACAAGGAACAATACTATGAAACAAAATTATTTTTGATAAGGTTGACAACGTTGTGAATTCATGTGAGATTTTCATTGATAAAGGTCATGAGGCCATTGATGTACACTACGTTTTCTAGCTAAAGGCAAAAAAAACCCCCCATATCGGTCACAAAACCATCGATCTACTTTTTCATCCTTCCATATATTCTTCACCTTTCAAAAAAGGATAAGTGTATTTCATAGTGTATAATAATCTAGAATGACTTCTCTCAAACTGTTGATTTATATAGTATTATCGACTTCAGCATACATGATGATGTTCACTGTCTCTTGGAGAGCTCGTGCATAAACTGAAGTTTCACACACTGTTGACGAGATTTAATAGAGTGGAAATGTCCATTGTCACTGCTTTGGTCTGCAGTAAAATCAAAAGCCCACAAAGTGTAACCTCCGATATAATCTTTGTACGTAATACCATGGCTGGTGTTGGTACCTAACTGACCGGTGGCTTCGTACAGGGCCAAGTACGATCTCAAGTAATTTTTCTTTTCGTCACTAAAGTCAGGTTCAAACGGTCTGGTACGCAAAATCTTGCCATCGAGACTGACTTCAATCTTGGACACATCGCAATGCCTAAACTCGAACGGATTTGCATTGTGGGTTACGTTGAGGGCTGTATTCTCGACGATACCAACGATTAAATGTTTGGATAACTGATCTTGGAATAGATGTTCTTCGACTTTGGATCAGAGATCTTTAGCAATGGTGAATGTTTTCACTTCTACACGACGTATCAGATACTTGGCGGTCGTTTTGCTCAATGTGTGACTGATGTCGTTTCTAGTTTTAGGTGACACTTCTATGCACGTAAGGTCTGACGTCTTGAGTGATGGTTTTGTAATTGGGAGCATCAGCCATAAAATGGAAAGCAGCATTGCTGAGATTTAGTCTCAGGCGCATATCCACTTCGCTCAGCAAATACTTGTCTTGCAACCACATGTACAAATGTAAATGACCCATCAGTTCTAAACTACGTCCATCCAGTATTTTGTTTCGACGTTTCTTAAAGCCCATATTGTGGTCTAGCTCTTTGTCTTTCATCAAATCGGTGTCATTGAATTTGCCTACCGTGTCAGGTTTACAAACCACGCAAGCATCCAGATGAGTGTTCTTGACCTCCTTTCCGTACATCAAGAGCTTTTCCAGGTACGCTAGGTAATGGTATGTATCCATATTGCTGCTGATTAGTTTGCTATTCAAGTACAATTCCACTTCGCTGAACAAGGAATGCATGAAATTGTTAACGTGAGCTGCTTCATCATCGCCATCTACACCGCTGCCGTCCGTCCTTTTGAGCATTTTCACTTTCAGAAGCAAGTAACTGTTATTCAAATCGATGCAATCATCTAACCGTCCTTTAATTTCAAACTCGATGGGAGCTGAATTCGTCAAAGAGGAGACGGGACGAAATTCGATATTTGGTTTCTTGCATCGTCATCATAGTGGGTGGCATGGCAAACAGATCAGGTTCGGACTTGGAACAAGCACAAGACTCTCGGTGTATCATTTTTCTCTCTGTAATATTTTAATAATCAAAAACGTCTGTGTCTCAGACAATTTTTCTTTTCTTAGTCTTTCTAGCTATAAGTGTGTGAAGTCCTCTCAACGTGTGTTTTCGTCCTTTTTTCTGCCTTGTCCTTATTGTAACTTCAGGGAAACAGAAATGTCTGACTAAGCAGCGATCGTAGCATTTATAGGAGTTTCGCGTCGCCCAAATGTCTTTGCTTGTTTGAAGCAACACATTTTTACCTGCTATTAGAAAAGCTTCTTTGGGGTGTTGATTGTCAATGATGACATTTTTGGAGAAATTCTTTTCCATGTGTCAACACATTTTTCACCGCGTAAAATCCCCGTGTGACCTTCGGTTTCAAAACTGATTTGAGCATATTTCCTAAACCATGTCCTTGTTGTCGAGACACTCCTTATTACACAGGATACATGACTGAGAAAAAGTTAGAGTACTCTTTACCGAAAATGAAGATTCACTGTAACTTTTCCTTGGGTGAATGGAATATTTTGTACCAGATCCTCTTATATAGTAATGCTGACAGTGTCGAAATACGGCTTACTGACAGGAAAATCGTGAAGTTGCACAAATTCGCGGAGAACATGATAGGTGTTTTCGCATTCCTCGTCAGCAAAAGTGATAGAATCCACATTAAAAGGAATGACACGCAGTTACGCAAAGGAGGTGTGTCACACTATATTGTACTCCACCACATCGGAGTACACAAAGATTAAATTTATTCCTTGGTTCATTTCTACATGGAATCAAACATGTTTAGCAAATTCAAAGTTATCAGTCATGACTTGTATTTCGTTTTTAAACTTGATCAAATTTGAGTCTCCACCCAAAATGTGATACAAATCAGGATAAAATGTAATGGCCAATACTTTGTCCTCCTGAAATGTCATCATTAGGCGACGAGCTATTTTGTGGTAATCGATCGTGATAGTTTTTCTGGCTCTCTACAAGGCTTTAAAAAACATGAAATTGAGGTTTTCTGCAGGGGTGTTCACCAAATGTTTACCACTAAAATTAGCCTGGGGCAATTATTAATTTATGACTGGCTCAATTAGTTTCGGAATGTTTTGTTTTCATAAAGTCTGCTACAGGACGACGATCATCTATGGGTTTTTTGTACTTCTTGGTCCTAAACGTCTATGCACAGTGTTTTGACTATCGACGATGTTTTTGATTTGTGTAGGGTGAAATATTTCCTCTAAAGCCACTTCCCAATGGGCCTCGTGATCCAATTGGATGGCCTAAGATAATCTGGCTGTCAAACAGCACAAAGTGTTCTTGGGAAACACCTCCATGGAACTGTCACTTGGTAACTTTAAAGAAAATTGGTTGTTCATAATGCTACAGTTCTAGTGTCCGAGGAGTCATTGGAAGTCAGAGGAGTGTCTAAAAGAGAATGGTTATGGTGACTGTTTGAACTAAAGTTTTGCACAAGACTCTGGTTGTTGTTGTTTCCGTTGGAGGAATATTTCAGAGATAGATTTGGAAGAAGGTAACCAATGCAACTGCTGAGTGAAATGGTCCACAAGAAGGGTGCTAATAACATAGGCTAAAAAAGGACAAAATCCTCCACGTTGTATCAATATCTTTTTCTTTTGACGGATGGGTATTTTCTTTTGGACCATTTTCCTCCTTGTTGCAAACTTAAATTTAGCAATGGTGGCACCGATGACACAATGCGCCACAGAGATTGGGCAGAAATAGACGATTTGTGTTTTAGGCACACGTTCTCCATACCACACCTACAAGGGTTGCTTTTGTAGATCTTGCTGGGAAGAACTAGGGATGGAGTGGTCCCAGTAGTAGTTGAGGTCTCCTTTGCGTCTAAAGCTTTTCGGTGAAAGAATTGCAGTCGTTGCAGCAGTTGACCGTACCGTTGAGATTTTTCCTTTTTGGACAAATCGCTGCAATCCATCAACAATTGCAGCTCGTGTTGTTACCGGGACATCTCGGTCAAATGAGGATTGAGAGGTAATTGTGGGGTTCGTTGTTCTTGCCAATGATGATATTCCATCCACCATTTGTAAGAGACTAAAGTCAGATTTCGTCCTTCAATTGGATTCCAAGGATCACGTCTGAGATCTTTTGACCCAGAGGCTATATATATATATATATATATATATATATATATATATATATATATATATATATATATATATATATATATATATATATGTATGTATATATATATATATGTATATGTGTATATATAAATATATATATATATATATATATATATATATACACATATATATATAAATACACATATATATATATATACATATATATATATATATATAGATATATATATATATATATATATATATATATATATATATATATATATATATATATACCTTTATTTTGAGACTTGTAACCAAGGGGACTAATGTGGCTTTTAAGAAGGGTGCTAACAACATAGGCTAAAAAGGACAAAATCCTCCACGTTGAACCAATATCTTTTTCTTTTGACGGATGGGTATTTTCTTTTGGACCATTTGGCAAAGAACCTGTCGATGTTTGGATAAGCATTCTATCTGGTGTTATACAAAGGTATCGTGCCTCTCAAGACATTCAGACAACATTCGCATACGGTATTGATGACATCTTTGGAAGCAGTTTGAATCATTTGTTTTCACATGAGTGAAGGAGCTTTGGACAAGACAGACATGTCCGAATGTTTTGCTAAAAGATGTGACAGGCTATTCCTTTTTTCCTTTGGCGGTAGAAGTGGAATATCTTTTTGGGTGACATCTTTGTTTGCTGATTCCGTGACACACAGCAAAAATACATTTAAAGTCCTTTTTATGGACTATCGATTTGTCATAAAAGTAACAATGTGCTTTTCCAAATTACCAAATATTCTCCTCTTTGTTGACTCTTCTTTTTCTTTGTCTTTTCTGGGGTGAAGTTGATATTGCGCTAAACGCTTCTTAGGATGACGTGACTGTCTTTCTTTTTCTTTTTCCTTTTTGCACAGAAGAACGACGATGGTAATAGTGGCACTTCTTGGTGAAGAAACATCTTAACAGCATCATTAAAAACACTGATCCTGAAATTTACCTCAGGTACTTTTACACTTCAATGCGTCGTATAAACTTAATGACATGAATCACTAGACGTTGGGGAGTTCGTAAGGGACTAAATCGGACCAGTTCTTGATTGGACAAATCCAGAAAACTCTGTAACACGCCTGATCTCTCTTGGACTTTGAGTTGGGAGGGGCAGGTAATTTGTGAGCAGCGGCCACTGCCGCAAAAGAGGAATATGGTGTCAGCGCTGTTGGAGAATATTTTGGAGACACGGGTTTCCAATGCTTCATCAAATGAGGAAAACAGGTGTCAAATTGGACTTGGTTGGCATCACCAGCAACGGAGACGCGGAAGAACGTGAGGCTACTGGATGCATTGTTAAAGGTGCGACAGGTCGTGCTTTGCGAATGATAGGTTGTGTCCTGTCGGCAGTGCTTTTCTTACAGGTAGACACTGTTTTCAGTGGACGTTTTCTTTCTCTGAAGATGTGACCTATTCTTGACACCGTTGTTTTTTTGTGGGAGGGGGGTCTTTTTATTCGGGGTGCGTCGGGAGAACTTTCGGAGCATTGGGATCGCATTTTAAAAGGGAATGAATGATTACACCTCCTAGAGAACTAGTACCTCCAGGTTTCAAATTGATTTGCTTTCTGATTTGAGTGTCAATGCGAGGATCGGCCAGTTGTCAGGGCTACTTTGTTTCTCTCAAATAAAATTTGGTTTGATGTGGAATCTGAATGATGTCTTGCAGTAATTGACGTGCGTCACTGTGAACCATCGCAAGACTTCTTTGAGCCTGGCTTCTAAGACATGAGCACGTATTTGTGGATTTTTGCACGACTAATGCCGTAAAAACCACGAATCAAATTGACGAGAAGATGAGACTATAGGGACGTCATGTTGACGGTGTGTGAGACAGAGCCCAAGTGACCGAGGTTTTACAGATTTTTTGGTGGTGGTGGTGGACGTCGTTAAGTCGACGAAGGGGGCGTGTACACGACAGGCCCTCAGTCTTGGCACCAGTTGTAAAACAGATGGGTACGAAATCGCAAATAGCAAATGATCAGGGGTAATGAGTTTTAAATTTACGAGTAAAAAGGCGTATGGGGTTTGAGTGGCATCTTTGTAGCCAAGGTGTTCCTAACTGTTTGGCTAAGACTTGCACATGCAATTTATCTCTAGGACTTTTAAACAAGACTTCATAATGACATAATGAACAATGAGAATAATGGTACGAAGGGCTTTACTTTGTTAAACAAATTTTGGGTAATTTAAATGACACTGGCATTACGATAATGCCCTTTGCGCGTAAACCACAGTTTTATTTCTTTATCTTCTCCCAACATGTCGTCAAAGATGACCAAATGGGTTTTACTGGTGTCAGACACGATTCCGTCGTCTTCAACAGGAATGCCTTCCACAAACGATTTAATCACGTTGACTTTCTCGTAGAAGACTATACGCCGATTACCACTCTTTTGTAACACCACACGATTCGTTGAGGTGGACGATCGATCAAATCATGTTTATGTTTAATAAAACATTTGACAATTTCGGTTTCTCCTGAATCACTGGGTCCAGCAATGAGCATGTTAAAAGGATGCCGAACAAATAAGTCCTCTCAGCTTGCATGATCTACGTGTTCGTCAATGACTTTGAAATCAGAGACAGCAGAGGTAGCCATAGTAGTGTAATGAATGTCACTTTTCACAGGAAGACAGACAAGACATATTTCAGGACATATTTATTGTCAACTTTATTTTTAATTGTGAACAACTCGAAAGACAAAATTACATGAAAACCAAATGGTTAAGTACATGAATAATAGACACATCAAATTAATCATAGTGGAATATCAACAAGTCTCTACTTTACAGTATTTTTGTCATCAAAATGTAGTGTCCTAGGGACTGTGTAATGTTATATGAGTCTGTACATTCCTTGGTACCGTCACACAATGGTCCTCCTGGAGTGGTATTTCGGGGATGTCAATGACGGTCCTGTCCTGAAGAGAGTGTTTTTTTTTTGGTGACAGATTGTTCTTCTTCTGGTACTGTCACTAACACAGGATTGAAAGTGACTTTTTCACTGAACGTTTTAATTTTTTTAGGATCACAAATCTCTTGTATAGTGAGTCACTTGTTTAGTCTAAGCCACGAGACCCCAACATTTCCTGTAACGTGCATCTGTCCAGATACGATGTAAGTGACAAGCTACACACACATCAACATCATCATCATCATACACATCTTCAGTACCTAAAAGTTGACGAATATTTTTTCCCGTATAGGTCGATAAGTATCCAAATGAAAGCAAAAATCTTTGAGGAGATTCTCTCGTGAACATTTAAAGGGAACACTTTCTTATTGTTTGAGTGATATGTACTGTTCGTAAAGAGAGCACGAAGAATTGGCTGATAAACAAAATCCCATATAGCACGTCACTGAGACACACAAAACGTCAACCCAATTCAATGGTGACAGTTCTTGTAATAGGCAATAGTAATCCTCTACCGTTTGAATATTGTTCTTGATCTCCTTCCACGAAATCTGTTTTAAAACGAATAATATAGATCGTGACATGGTAGAACGTTTTTATACCCTCTTCTTGCGGCAGTAATAACTGTACTTTCTGCACAAAATTGATCGTATTTCGTCGACGTACGCAAACCTTTTAGTCACTAACAGGACATATGAAAAGTCGTTTAGAAGTTTCCTCTTCAAATAAGTTTATATTGTGTACAATAGTTTGGTAACAGTCTAACTCTTCTTTTGTAACTCAATTCAGTAAATGTACCTTGTTGTAAAAATAATCGCTATCAACAATACAACACCTCTCGCCAACTTGTAGTTGATCAATGTCTGACCAGTTGAACACTTTTATTAGAATTAATTCTCTTATAGCATCTAGGTGCCAGTGGTTTAGACAGCAGTAACGCACCGGATGCAATTGCACTTTGCGTTTGACTTACGACAAATTTGTTATCCTAACTCCACAGGTAAGCCACAAATGTTCTCTTGTAACTTATTCTTGACCATGTATCAGTCAAACACTTCTAGAGCGAACGTAATGAACTTAGTAATTTCTGACCACTTCCACTAAGGGTAACAGTCAAGAATGTCAATAAAATCTTCCAAAGTAGATAGTCTAATTCAAACGAGTAGAATGAACACACCCTTGATCCAGAGAAATCGAACTTTTTCGTTGACTTTTTCACTTTCCTCTTGTGAATTTTTCGACATAAACGTTTTACATTCACTACTTGAGATTTGCCAAATGTCCTTGTAAATATTCTCTTGCAATTCGATGGGTAATATTTCAAGATTATTTTTATATCGGGTTTAAATATTTGTCAAGGTGTGGTTCAACATTTCAATCCTGACCACGTAGCTACTTTCTTGCACGACATGGTTGGCCCACTTCATTGACGAGATTCCACTAACGGTAGGTAGTGACAAACTGGAGACCATCGAGCATGTTCCTGTTAAGCGCAATCTTTCTTCTCACGCTCGTGAAGTAACACGCCACAACTGAAGCATTTGACTTTATCCCCTTCGCCCAAGTAGAAAAATCAAGCTCTGGCCAATTCTTCGGGATTAGATCCCCCCATATTTTGGTTATTTTTCTCTGAAGCTTAAGATCCGACTTTCATAGTCACATTTTTCAGGCAAACGCACAGGAAACGAATATTCGTTTTGTACAGGGTCAGTTCGATAAGAGTGCGGTGAAATATGCAGAAACTTGCTCAGTTTTTATGAAATCAGCAGGAGGAGGATAGCCGCATGGTTTTCCGTGGAATATAATATCTACCATAAAAACCAGTAAATTGAAAAGGTGTACGATGATGAGTGGCATCGCTTTTGCATCTGTCAGGTTTGATAAGCACGGCATCATTACAACTTTCCATAGTAAGTATGGTAGTCATAACAAAGTTCCTATGATGATAATGTGGTACTGAATCAACAGTGAGGTCACTGCGTACGGCATATCCGCAATCGCACTCGAGTTTGCTCTTGCTTGATAATTGCTGTGTGAAAGGATTCACCTTTCTCTATTGGTCTTTGGCGATGTCCCTTTTTATATGCTGACCAATATCTGTGTGTCCGTATGGTAAAGTGAAGTGGTTGGGAAGCCTTTACTCACTTTTGGTACACGATTTGATAGACTATTTCCTAGCGTCGACTGACAATTTAATGTGTGGGTAGACGTACAATCTTGTTTAGTTGGTAAGTGGTCACTTTAAAGTTTCCATCCTGTCCAAATTGCAAGTCTTCTTTTAGCACACCAAAGTTTACCATTTATCTTAAACGATAATTGAGAGTCAATATTTTCACGTTACACTCCGTGTGGACTTCTTTAGGGTCACTATATTCGTAGCCGTCATTTTTGGGACCGCCACTTTGCAAAACTTAGAATATTGTCCTCGGAATGCTCGTCTGTCCAGGCTCCTAAACGGTCTCCTTCGATTTTACATTGCTGTTGACCCAGAATATCAATGTAGATGCAACTGTCCGTGTCAAAATACAACAGACAATCTCCTAAGAGTTCTAAAGCTTCGTACAGTTTTAAGCGATCATGGGCTGTCACGTAGGCTACAATGATGACATTTCCAAATTTGTCGGCTTCTGCAAAGTTTAATTCTTCTTCCTAATTGACTAAGAGCAAGTCATCATGAACGACGTCCACGTTTTACATGTATTTGGTTTTGTCGTAAATCATCTGTAAGTAGCGGGGAGATTCCAACAAATACTCCGTTTTAGGTAAACAAGGTCATTGTACCATTTTGCCCCACAAACAATTCAACATTACTTTGGCCAATGATCGCATTCCTTCATGCTCCCAGTATTTCCTCTTTGAATTCCTTTCGACCTTTGGGAGTGTGACACCAAGAAGGATAGCCACTAGCTTCTTGTTTCAGTTTCAAAAAAGCATTCAAGCAGTCTGCAAAAATGCCTTTATGAGTCTCTTTTCCCTTGTGGAATTTTTGTGCCTTGGGAAAGTGGTAAATTTCGTACACTTCTAACAGTGATATCCCAAGTCCAGATCTTTAAACAATTCCGCGCTGACATACATTCCCGTCAAGGAAAATTTTTCCTTAGTGTGCTTACAAGGGTGGTCTTCATTGCACGTTTCGACACATGTACGGCACAAGGGAAACATTAGTTTTCCTTGGCAATGATGTGGTAAAACGGGATGGTATAAAATTGTGGGAGGTAAGACTTCGCACTTGATCAGTCCTTTGTATTGTAAAATGTTGTCCACGTCGATGTGATCCGTCAGCAATTGCGGGTGCCCTGCAGAAAAGCGATAATATATGCACACGTATGGATACAGAGAACACACGTCTACGTATTTGATTTCTTCTCCTTTCACCTCTTCGGCTTGGTACAGCAAACAGGTGGTATTCGTCCGTCCTCCGTTCCTCCGTACAATCTGTCCCGTGGGTTCAGAGGGTCTACCAGCTTTTACCTTTCCATGGTGTACTTAAACTAGGGATCGGTTTTCATTCGGTGATCTTACTCGTGTTCCCACATTTCCACCACTTGGTATCCTTGCTGGTCTAACTTCATGCGCCGCTGACAAGTGTAAAAACTGGTTTTTAGTGTTACGTGGAGAGCATCAGATGATACATCTGTGAAATAATTACCCGTTAAACACGGTCTTGTGGTTTGGTTTTCTACGTCCCAGCCATCTACCGAATACCTTCCAATGACTATTTCCCCTCCTGATGTTTGACAAAATTGATTGTTTCAGGGCTGATAACAACTATTGTGTTTTCGGGCATGAACACTAAGGAACACGCTTTCGCAATAGTGCAGACATTTTTAAAAGGATCGATCCCTCCGTGCTGCATGAACAATTCTCTAAACTCTCCACATCAACGCCATAAAATGTCCCCGTCGAAACCACACTATTTTAACATTTCTTCCTGAAAGTCGAAAGGATTTGAGACATGAGTCTGGTACCATGCGTAGAAAGCTTCTTGTTGTTTGATATGCATGTGGTCGGGGTCATAGACGTGAGCCTCAGGCAAATGGGATAGAACGGCACATGCAAATTTCTGCTGTTAACCTTGAGTTTTTAGGCACTGTTGGTAAACAGGCAGGACTGACAAACAGGCGCTAACAAACAGAGTAATCCACTCGTTCTTGTCCTTCGTCCAGACATGGTTTAGGGGCAAAACATCCTGAGCATTTCTATCCGCAATGGCGGGACTAACTTTCTTACTTACCTTGCTTATTGCGTTCATCACGGTAAGCAGTCATTCATAAAAAAAAATATGAGGTAGTTAAAAAAGGAAAAGTTAAGATGGAGGAAAGGAAGGAGAGGGAGGAAAGGACAAATTAGTTTTCGAAGAGCCATCTCAATGGGTGTCTTTATCAAAATTCACTTTTTATTGTGAGGTTTTTCAACAAATGTAATTCTACAATTTTAGGCGCATAATTGATACGTTTCATATCGAGTTTTTGTACAACGTGGAGGATTTTGTCCTTTTTTAGCCTATGTTATTCGCACCCTTCTTAAAAGCCACATTAGTCCCCTTGGTTACAAGTCTCAATATATATATATATATATATATATATATATATATATATATATATATATATATATATATATATATATAACCTCTGGGTCAAAAGAAAGATCTCAGACGTGATCCTTGGAATCCAATTGAAGGACGAAATCTGACTTTAGTCTCTTACAAATGATGGATGGAATATCATCATTGGCAAGAACAACGAACCCCACAATTACCTCTCAATCCTCATTTGACCGAGATGTCCCGGTAACAACACGAGCTGCAATTGTTGATGGATTGCAGCGATTTGTCCAAAAAGGAAAAATCTCAACGGTACGGTCAACGGTACGGTCAACGGTACGGTCAACGGTACGGTCAACTGCTGCAACGACTGCAATTCTTTCATCGAAAAGCTTTAGACGCAAAGGAGACCTCAACTACTACTGGGACCACTCCTTCCCTAGTTCTTCCCAGCAAGATCTACAAAAGCAACCCTTGTAGGTGTGGTATGGAGAAAGTGTGCCTAAAACACAAATCGTCTATTTCTGCCCAATCTCTGTGGCGCATTGTGTCATCGGTGCCACCATTGCTAAATTTAAGTTTGCAACAAGGAGGCAAATGGTCCAAAAGAAAATACCCATCCGTCAAAAGAAAAAGATATTGATACAACGTGGAGGATTTCGTCGTTTTTTAGCCAATGTTATTAGCACCCTTCTTGTGGACCATTTCACTCAGCAGTTGCATTGGTTACCTTCTTCCAAATCTATCTCTGAAATATTCCTCCAACGGAAACAACAACAACCAGAGTCTTGTGCAAAACTTTAGTTCAAACAGTCACCATAACCATTCTCTACCATGTTTTTATTTAAATAGCCTCTCCTTTGTAAACTGTCAATTTCTGTTAAAATACAAAAGACAAGATGAAGGAATATTAAAAGAGAAAGAAAAGATAGATCGACATTTCATTCATTATCAGTTAAAGTAGTCTGAAGATTTTAGGCATATAGTTATCATCACACCTGCGCTGTCGAAATTGTTGAACGATTAAACGATTAAGGTTTCGGACATGTGTACATTGAGATACACATTCTTAAAATCAAATCTAAATTCATTTTAATGGGTTTAACATACTCACGAATGTCTAATAAAAGGAACGAAACCATATGCAAACGTAAGAAATCAATCTCTTAGGCACAAAAATATCAGCGAGGAAATATTCAATGTTTTCATTTTCAGGAACTGACCCAGTCTGTAACCACATGCAAGTAATTTCTTATAGCTCAATTCCGAAAATGTGTTTTATTGAAGAAAATGAGTTTTATTGAGGAAAAAGCCAAGGACAATTCTACGTAGCTCCGCTTTCATTCCAGTAGGGGAATCACATCTGCTGAGTCTCCACAAGTTTTATTAAATAGAAAGTTGTGGTTTATGCAGGCGCTATCAAACTGATGATATAATATCTGTTAAAATTTTCACGTCAAATAATTGTCTCACTTCATATGAGGTTCCAATGCTTTTAGCAGGCACCCTTGTATAGTTTCGCCTATTGCTCTGCACATTATTGGAAATACAGCCATCCTTGCACATTAGTATGTGTTACTTTCTAAAAGATCAGAACTTGAGTGTTGGTTATGAGGTCTTGCATGCAATCTCTTTTCGCATAAGAGACATAGAGACCCAAATCCTTTTCTAAGATGTACTGAGTAAACCAAATTTCAGTTTAATACAAAACTCATTAAATTATGTAGTATTTTTGGTCATGAAGATCTACTGAAAAATGCACTGTGCCATCGTAACATTTCTTAACATAGAAATTAGTGAATTACTTTCCCTATTCAACGGGGTTATCACCAAGTCTAGAAAGAAACCTTGGATGTAATTCGTCGCCATTGAGAACCATGGACTACTTTTGTTCGCATGAGAGCGGCAAAGGATACAAAGTCTCACTCGGAAAATTACCGCTATTTGTTATCGTGGCATATGCGGTACATTCATTCGGGGGCCAGTTAGAAAACACATCAAATTTATGTGTATGGTCAAGCAGGTCTCAATCGATCTCAGAAAGTGTTAATATTAATTTAACTGTATGGAATTGTTGAATTAAATATATCATTTAGCATGGTTGTTATTAGTGTTGCACTGAATAAACCGATATCTCTTTGTTAACACATCAGGAGACTCGGTTTAATCAGCGTGCTTGAAATTAGAGATTTAAGGAAGCATAACAGGAACCTTAATAAAAGTATTGGTAATGTAGAGCTAAATACAATGTGGGGAACAAATTGCTAAACTAATGCATGATATTTACCGTCCCAATCAGGTGAATCTAACCAATTTAGTAATTAATAATGAGCCAACACTCCATTCCCCTTGTGTTGATATGAACTAGTATATCTCTCAAATCGTGAGAAATAATAGCGCTAATGACAAATGCATTATTAACATATATAGAAACAAAGTTAAACAGATAATGTTAAGCTAACAGAGAATAAAGTTACATGATATTACCAGTCAAATTGTACTGCACTATCGGGTAGAATGACCATGCCGTTCATTATTACATGATAGGTTGTAACCAGTGCCTGTATCGGACATGACTCAATGTAATTATGATGATACTGACGGTTTCGAGACCACGGTTGTGGAGAAAGCGTCTCTCAAGAGAACATTTTCTAGATCTATGTTCTGTTAATAACTATGTGTTGGCTGCACGATAACCCAGGACAGCAGCACCGACCAGTAAACCTCCACTATCACGGTGGACACCATCAGAAAAAGCTTCAGTTCCACGACGTGTGGAAGTGCTTTCCAAGATGTATATACAGATTCTGACGGAGTACAGGGTGTACGTGCAAAATAGAATATTGCAATATTATTAAAACAGGGTACTATCGGAAAGTAATATATAAGCACAGTGACTGAATTTTCATATATATATATATATATATATATATATATATATATATATATATATATATATATATATACATATATACATATATATATATGTATATATATGAACATTTTGAATCAAAATAAGCAACAAGATACAATGCTTATATTATTAGTTGCTTACATCAATGAAATATAAAATAAAAAAGTAAATCAGGTCAAACAGAACTGAACTCAACTTTTGGACAATGTCAAATCCAGTAAACAATATTACATTACATTAGCATGTAACGAAATTAAAATGTTTAAAACAATCAAACAATTAAATTAAATATACATACCAGTTGCTTTTGATAAAAGTGAAAACCATGCGTGAAGCAGTAACAATGAAGAAAATTCAGCCCTGAAAATAAATTCTGCCTCTTTCAAAACTAAACTAAAATAAAATATTGCAGATTTCTTGAGAAAATAGTCTTAGAAAATAAAAACGTCAATTGATTCACAGAGGAAATTCTGAGATGAGAAAAGCTAGTGCAATAGCAAATCCATCAGCACACTCAGTTCGGGATATAGCTTAGACGACCTGTTTTCTGGGTATACGTGAAATGAAAAGAAAGTATTTATGGAGGAAACTGTGAATTCGTAACTGTTTTTAGAGAAACTCAGCACAAATTCATATAAAACATTCACACAGACGGAACTTCAAAACTCGATCAATCGATGAGATGCAAAAATGAGATTTCTACAAATGAAGTTAAATTTTTGAGGAATGAGATTTAATTTTTAAAAATTACCAACAGGAAAGCCAGATGAATAGATTGACCATAAACGCGAGCGGATTGCATTTTTATGGGTTTTCTACTACGAATCTACCGTAATATATCATTTATTTTAAGTGACTCGGCTTCCCATTCAAACTTCTGCTTTAAAGATAGATGTATACAAACGGTACATGCATTTGTAAATAAAACAGATACAAGCAGCAGTCTTTCAATCTAACGGCGAACTCACTGATGGAGCTATTGATTGTATTTGTGTTCAAAAATTAGCAGAAAACACTGTGTTCGAAAAACAACGGAAAACACTTCAGATCTGAATCTACAGGTCATCAAGAAGTCATGTGATCTATAAATATTTAGACTGGCCTAAGAATGGGAATATTTTATGCAAGATATTACACAACGTCTAATGATAAACCACACGTGTTTTAACGAAAATGGCACTCGAAACTATCACGCACCAAAAGAAAATAGTCTCATATCTTCCAGAGTTGAAAGATGCATGACCTTATCGTTAAAAAAAGACATTTTTGTGTAATCTTCGTGTCCTTCCTTTTAAACATGCAAACATGAAACTGTTTTTCTTTTATAAATTCGCTTTCAAGTAGAGTTTAACTCCAAACTAGAGAGACTCAAATATACAGTCTCATAATCCATCGGCAGATTTGATCTGTGTCGTTGTTATGAGTAATCAGTAGCACAAACAATCGTGCTCTAATGGCGTATTATACGAAAGCCGATAAAGCTCTATATTGTTTATAGTTTAATTCGACTTATAAGTGAGTATATACGGTATAAATTTATAGCGGCCTTCTGGACATGATCCTTAAACAAGCATTCAGATGCATAGCCAAATTATTGCTTGTAATAATTCTCAAATTTCTTAACTCAGTCCTGCATATAGAAAATTTATATAAGTTCGGCGTGAACGAAAATTTGTCAAAACAATCAACAAAATAAAATTATGAAACTTTTAAAATATCGTTGACAACATTCCACTTACAGACACAAATGATGTCAAGGGTCCAATGGAAACCTACTATCAGACGTACACGTTCATGAACACAACTTAAAGCGGAACATTCATCAGACAGAGACGTCTAAGACTCCAAGAAAGTTAATACTATTACATATATTCCGAAATATGTTTCAGAGCATCCGGTGCGGCTGACTCCTGGTGTAATATATAATGTTTTTACAGTTATAATTGGATAACCATATATGTCAGGTCTACAAGAGAAAGACAAAGACATCATCAAGGAAAACGCAGCCTTACATTAGACAACTGGTGAAAATGTTTGCATAAAACTTAAAAGTATATGTCAGAAGTTTGTTTGTTGTTTGTCAAATACACATAAGTAAAATTTCAACACTAGGTTTTACTATTTAGAAATGCGTCAAGCTGTGCACATTTTATTGTGGAAAATAATGGAAAGAATGCTGTTTTGTTTAGACAGAACATGAGCCATACTTTTTTATTTTTCCTCTGGAATGTGTTCCAAAGATTATATGACTGTTTTCCTTATTTAAAAAATGACATTAAATTACTGCCATTCAGCAGGTGCTACTCTGATAATGTTTATATTAGCCATTTTATCTTAAAGGAGTACTATCGCATACTTTTCAAAAACAATAATTTGTTTTAGTCTTTTTCAATTAGATTCGAAATGCTGGTCTATACATTAAAATTCGCCTTTAAAGACGGTCATACTTTAAGTATGTCTAAAAAACAGAGCGCCCATTGTATGAAATAGTTGTAATACATATTAAAGTTAGTTCTTTTAAAGCAGTGTTTTGCACATTTCTTGAGCTGTTGATAAAGCAAAATAATTTCTTGTGTAGTGAGGGGCATCCCAAAGTGTTACAGATTCAACATTCACGTTACGATATCACTCTCTTTGTGTGTGTGTGTGTGTGTGTGTGTGTGTGTGTGTGTGTGTGTGTCTCGTAAAATAATAATAATAAACTGTAAGCCCTCTATTATGGGTGCCCGCACATAGGAACTAGGAACTGGGGCTCATTCTCTACCTACACCCCCGAATTTCACCTAACATAATTTGGCATGCTTCTGTAAAACTTAATAGCGGACTACTACATGTTTTCTCCCATGCACGAAAACAATGTAACCAGAACTCTTACTATCTGTTTATCTATATGGTAAACACACAATAATCCGTAGTTTATACATAGTGAAAATTAATGTTAGTAAGTGAAGCTGCATAGGAGTTTCAGTAAGGACATTGAAGACTTACCTGAATATATGGTAAATGCAACTCCTATATATAACCAGATTATTGACATGAAAATATGAAAGGGAATATTTGGAACCGGTAGCAACTCCTGACTACTTTTACGGAATTGAATGAAGGGGGGGGTAATGAAAGATACTGGAAAAAATAACGTACGACTTTCTATGCCAACATTGCAAAGAAGGTAAAAATCGAAAATTATATAGTAATTTGCAGCTTAAACGATAATTGTCCTTGTTGTATCAAACTCAGGGAATGCCAATTTAATGTTACTAAGGGGACTGGGGACTAAAACATTTTAACCTTATCATTACAAATTTTAAGCCCTCGAATAGCTTGAAAAAGTTCTCGCTGTGATCTGAGAAGAAAAATCACGAGAATCAAAGTATCTAACATTTAATATCAATTTCACTTATTAAATAACCATCTCAAAGTCTACACTTTTAGCTTTTAAGCTCCAAAACAGAGATATATATAACGCAATCTCCAGGCCTTAATCAACAAGAGTACGACACAACATATATACCAATTTCGTGTTCTTTTCCCTGCTAACTTCCTTGATCTTAGAGATAGGTCGGTGTACTTCAAGTACCTTTATGTTTTATATGAGGAAATGTGAATTTTGCGGCGCCGTTTTAAGTGGACAAAATTATAGTATAGAATGTATATAGCGGTCATATAGGTTCCGAAAACGTGAAAGTTAAGCGGAGCTAGAACTATTAACCAATGAAAATAGCAGTTGAATTATTATGGTTGTTATTATTATTTTAAATATTTTCATGATTAAGAAAAAGGACATCAAATTTTGTTGTGTTTTGTATGAAACTGTCTGTTTGTGATTTCATGGTGCTGTTGTTGTTGTTGGGCTTAACGCCATTTTTCAGCACACGATAGGCTATTCATGGCGGCCAGTATTAATGGTGGAGGAAGAAACCGGGAAATCACCGGAAAGAACCACCGACCCACGAGAAGCTACTGGCAAGCTTTCTCACATATCTATCATGGTGCTAGTGATATTCGAGTTTAGCAAAAATGTCTCCTCACATTGGTAGGAAGATAGTTTGATTTCCTCCATTTCCTCCTGTAAATACCTTTACATGGGAAAATAAAACAGAATGAAATATATTCTGGAAAATGATATGGAATTACGTGGAATATTAGAAGTTCAGTTTCATCATTATACTTTTTCAAAAATAAAATATTTAGTTGTACCTGAAAGATTATCCCTATATTTGTCTGAATTGTCTCCATTAGAAAAGAAATTAATGGATGAAAAGAAAGAAACAAAACACAAATAATTAAAAGTTTGTTTTCACTGTAAAAATTTAAAGTTACGTATTCAGCTAGGTAATAATCTAATAAAGATACATAGTTATATAAACATAAAATCAAACTACTTGGTTTAAATCACCCACTGCATTAAATACCATGCTGGGACAAACCCAAAACCGTGAGTGTGACGAAGATTTCTTTTAAATAATGAAGTATTTGGAAATAAAGTGATCTAAAGCAACAACATCTGTGAAAACAAATATTGGATATCTGGAAAATTATAACTCTTGAGAGACGAAATAATGCTATCTGAAGGTATTGTATTAGTAAGTATAAAATTAAAATGATGAAACCTAAGACAACTTGCTTATAGCAGCTTAACAGTTTTAGAGGTAAGCAAATGGTTGTTTTATTTCTATATAATAAACTAAAAATATATATGGTGATAAAATGAAGCGACAAATGCCTAATACTGATTAATAATATAATCCTTAAGCCATTCTTTTCAGACATTAGAAATGATTTAAACACAAATAATATATTTGTTTCATTTAAAATGATTCAAATACAATTTTTTACTTGTACAACTTCACAGCTGTTGTGATACTAGGAACAGGTTGATGAAATACGACGAAAAGTTTTGGTAATTACATAAGTTTTCCTTCCTTGCGGCCCAATCATCTCTGAGATCAAATATAAAGTTTAAAACATAATGAATTGTATCTCTTTTTACACACACACACACACACACACACATATATATATATATATATATATATATATATATATATATATATATATATATATATATATATATATATATATATATATATATATATATATATATATATACATATATATAAAAGAAATGTGACCAAACCATAACTTTAAAATGTTACA
The DNA here is from genome assembly GCA_016746295.1 of Potamilus streckersoni. Lineage (NCBI taxonomy): Eukaryota > Metazoa > Mollusca > Bivalvia > Unionida > Unionidae > Potamilus > Potamilus streckersoni. The sequence continues at coordinate 6,057,350 of JAEAOA010001578.1, read as the reverse complement.
ATTTTTATGAGTACTACTTTTGATTTTCAAAGCTGCGTTTGCATGATTCCATATGGCAAGTGGACCGTTTAATTGCTTCTGCTTAAACTGTTTTATAAATAAAATAGAAGAAACAAATCGATGTTTTTAAAGGTAAATGTTTACTTGTACTTTTAGGTTTGAGTGTATATTAAAAACAAACATACCTTGCAAGATTATAAACAAATTAACTTATTTTATGGATAATGCACATTTTTCTTTTAACAACCTGGACTTATAATGTCATTCATTCAAACGTATTAGCTATCACAATCATTAAAAGGTTTGAAATTTATTTCGTTCAGTTGTACATGCGACACACCCATGCCACTAAATGCACTTATCTGATTCATGTTTTAAATACTAGGATATCAATTATGGTGACCAATGTTAAGTACCGCTTTCATCTGATTCCTCTTCATTTTAATGACTTTTCCATCCAACATTGCCGTCAGTGATTTTTATCAAAATACTTTCTCTGAATACAGTTCGTTGCACACCTTTGTGTGACACAGTCACTCTTCTGTTTTTAAGTTTGGAACTTTAAAACACGGGCACTTGTTAAAAAGTTTCAAAGTAAGCTAATAACATGCTGATCTTCTAGGTTTAGTTTGGCTCGGAATATGGGAGACGTCGCTGACAAATGAAATATAAAATTTCCTGTCATCTAAACATACCTCAGACTGGTCGACTTGTAGGTTAGCACGTGTTCCAGTTTATTTGTTTATCAATTGATAGCATATTCTTGCGAGATTTTTATGCTATATGCATGATGGAACTGCCAAGTGATATATTAATTTGCAAAATATAGACGAATATTTTATTTTTGATATTTAACACGAGGTGGTACGACAATAATTGACCCAACAGTGTTGAAGATGGTAGCAGTGTAAATTGTTGTTTTTTTTAAAAAAAAGTATTTGAGGGTAGGACCTTATATATCTGTATAAATTAATATTAGGTTTCAAAGTTAAAAAAAATGTCTGGAATACCTTTAGGAATATAAAATTACGCAGTACGCGACCACCCACTGCGTGAAGCTCAACATACAGTAACAAGCTTCTGAATCCTAGAGACTAGAAGAAGAATAGCTTCCAAAATAGAGGTATGAGTTCAATAATAATAATAATAATAATAATAATAATAATAATAATAATAATAATAATAATAATAATAATAATAATAACATTATTATTTTTATTATTATTATTATTATTGTTATTATTATTATTATTATTATTATTATTCACCAACAACTATCTTTGTTACTAAGATTATTATTATTATTATTATTATTATTATTATTATTATTATTATTATTATTATTATTTGATTTTGTTAATGGATGAAACGATATCGAATACACATTCATCATATCTGAAAAGTGAATTATCTCAGGTCTATTCTTTATGGAATATGATAATTAATTTCATCATACATTTTAGGATCAAATTGAAAAAAGTTCATTAAGTAAAACAATAAACTGATGTGCAAACATACTTTAATGAGGATTCAATTTTGTTTTCTTATAAATATAAATCAACAAATTTAATGGCAATAGAAATACACACCAACATGGTGTCCTTTTTATAAGCACTGGTATTTAACTTGTGTGAACCCGAATGTGAGTAGCTGTGTGAATAGTTTAGGAACACTTTATATATAAATACTTTATTGATTTTATTTCTACGTAGATAATATTGAAATCGTTACTTTAATTTAGGTAATAGTAGCCATTAGCATCTCGTGGGTCAGTGGTTCTTTCTGGTGATTACCCGGTTTTTCCTCCACCATTAATACTGGCCGCATGTATAGCCTATCGTGTGCTGAAAATGGCGCCAAACCCCACAACAATATATATATATATATATATATATATATATATATATATATATATATATATATATATATATATATATATATATATATATATATATATATATATATATATATATATACAAGATCAAAACGCAGTATTTTTGAATATATGGGCTTAAGTTCGTATTTGAACGAAATTGTCATTCTTTATATTTACGTGATTCAAGATTTTGAATTTGACACTATGGAAAGGAACAAGTAATAAAAAAAGGATATAATATCTATCTTTTCTCTTTCTTTGTCAAAAGTTGGGGACACGCTTATACTAGCTGTATTTTACCTTGATCGATTTGATCCATTATTTTGAATATTTGATATGTATTCTGACATATAAATTATTAATTATGAATATAAAGTCTACAACCTTAAAACCATAATATGCATTGGGTTAAAAATAACCAAATCACAACAACAAAAACAAACATTAAAAAAAACAAATGTATAATATACAATATTCGTTAAAGTTACATAACAATGTCGTGACGATGATACGTTTGAAAGGGAAGACCCGATATCTGAATATCCATAAAGATCAAACAGGTGCGAATATGAAAAAGGAATAAATAATACATATTCTCTCTCTCTCTCTCTCTCTCTCTCTCTCTCTCTCTCTCTCTCTCTCTCTCTCTCTCTCTCTCTCTCTCTCTCTCTCTCTCTCTCTCTCTCTCTCTCTCTCTCTCTCTCTCAATCAAACTTGAGACACATCTATATCAGCTTACTTTAACCTGGTTATTTTGATCCACTATTATTATACTCACTTATAAATTATTAAGGGCAAGTTGGAAAGCAAAATAAACAAAATAATAAATTAATTTAAATAAATAAATAATAAAAGACAGATGAAAGCAGAGAAGTATTGTCACGATACAATTAAAGGGAGGCAACTAGTCCTCTCAACTGATAATCATTTTGGTCGATAATGCAGGGACAATTTTTGTATTAAAAAGAGACATATAGGTAAAACTGTAAGGTCACTCCTATAATTGTACTGAAACTAGCATAAAACTGCTAACTCACCTGCATTTTCAGGTTCTTAATAATAATAATAATAATAATAATAATAATAATAATAATAATAATAATAATAATAATAATTAAAAAAATGTAGTAATTTCAGTAATGATAATAATAATAATAATAATAATAATAATAATAATAATAATAATAATAATAATAATAATAATAATAATAATAATAATAATAATAATAATAATAATAATAATAACATACGTTTGATGAGAAACAAGAATTACTCCTTGGATTGGGAACCGTGCTATCATATTTACATTTTCCAAAGGCGCACTACCGACACCAATATGTTCATCCGTTTTAATAAAACTTACCAAAACCACTAGGCAATACACCTTAACATGGACTTTGTCGAGCCATATTACAATGCTATTGTGCTTCCGGTGGTTTTTGTTTCTTCTTTGTTTGATAGGAGAAACTTGCCTTTGTATAGACCTATGCGTATCTTTTTGGAAATATTATTTTTTACAGATGTTTCCTGGACAGACTTTCGTACTTACCCTGTTTATTGCATTGATCACGGTAAGTATTTATTTATGATAATAGATAAGAGATGTGTAATATAATATGAAGAGGAAGATGTCGATGAGATTGAGGAATAAGAACGAGAAGGAGAAGGAAAAAAATATAGTTTATGAATGACCATTCCATTTGGGTATCGTTATAAAATCTCGCTTTTTTATTTTAAGCTATTTTTTATTGTCTTTCTTAAAATAAAATCAGCATGTAATTCTACTATTTTAGGTGTAGGGTGGAAGCGGTTGTGTTTAATATTGAAGTTGTGTAACTACCATCGGTTGAGGCGTACACATTCTAGTTTCTATTTTCACAGTCCCTACCATTGCAACTCACAACTTATTTAAGATGAAAAAGAGCAAAAGAGAGAATATACATCAAGAAAGAAATAGAAAACTAGATAGATTGATTGATAGATATTTCAATCATTATCAAAGTAATTTGAGGATGGGCGAAATATATTATTTCATCTAAATTGTCGAATTTGTTGACAAAATGCTATTTAGTAAGTGTGTAGTCCAGATTTAAATTATTAAAATCCAATCTACATTCCTTTCTAATGAGTTTAAAAGTATACAATAAAGGAACCAAAACAAACATAATAAATCACACGTTTATACCTATAAATATATAAGTGAATTCCCTTCCAATGTTTTTTTCTTCAGGAACCGATCCAGTCTACATTCACATGTAAGTAGTTACCTTTAGCTAATTGCCAACTGAACAGGTTTAATTAAAAATGGAATTTTGGAACGTACCAGCTGCACTTTTCATGACAAAGGGGAATCACGTCTGTCGTTTTCCCTTAAATTATGTTAAAAACGGCTTTTGATTAAGGTAGTCACTACCATCTGACATTATTATATATGTTTATGTTTTCACTGCAAATAATCTTAGTCTCACATTTGATGATGTTATAATAGTGGTGCTTTTTCACAACCTCCCTCGTATTTTTATACTCTCGACAGTATAGATTACTGAGAAGAGCAACTTTAGCACATAATGAAGAGTTACTCTGTTAAAAAGAATGAAAAGTGGGTGAGGGTTCTGATATCTTGGATGCATTCTGTATGTTACCAAAAGATTAAAATATAAATAAAAATGCGTTTTGAAAATGTGCCGAGTAAACAAAGTTTCAGTTTAATGTAAGACTCTTCAAATTATGTTGTCTTTGATTGTCAGTGTAGATCTACATAGAAAATGCATGTTATACTTAACCGGTCGCAAGATTTGACAAGTAAATAGCACTTAACATAACTATATTCATATTAATTATGAGTCTCAAACGCAGTCGGCAACACAGCTCATCGAAATGAATAGCATTCATTGTACAATTAGGTTACTGATTTGTAAATAAATCTGACGCAAGAGTCGTGTAGGGGACGCAACTCTTGGGATTTCGTAAAAGTGTTCCTTTAGGTTTAAATGTGTTATCAATAACTATTCAAATTTCCAGCAAAATGATAACCTTCATAAATGTGTGTATGTGCGTGCGTGTGCGCGTGTGTTGAGAAAGATATTTGTAGATTTAATAATGTAGTTGTAGATTTAATATTACAACACATAAATTTATAGATTAGCAGGAATGCACAAGTTTATGTACTTTACCTAAAAATAGCAAAGATGTATTGAATATAAATTGGATAATATTTAGTAAAGATGATGTTTGAATAAAAATGCATACAATCTAATTTTATTTCATGACAGATAATGCAGAAAATAGATACGATGTACATATTTAATTGATCACGTTCAAGTTATTATGTCTCGCTGTTTCCCCGATAATATTAGTTCCATATATCTTTAGTAATGCAAATAAGTGGAAACTCTTGATAGCTGTCAGTGATTTATATATTCATGTTGGTATTTTTACTTAATTTTCCCCATATATATATATCTATATATATATATATATATATATATATATATATATATATATATATATATAGATAGATATATAGATAGATAGATAGATAGAGAGAGAGAGAGAGAGAGAGAGAGAGAGAGAGAGAGAGAGAGAGAGAGAGAGAGAGAGAGAGAGATATTCAGCATGTTCCCAAGACTTACCAACCATGCCGTCTTTCGTAAAAAAAAATTTACTTAATTTTCCCCATATATATATATATATATATATATATATATATATATATATATATATATATATATATATATATATATATATATATATATATAGAGAGAGATAGATAGATAGATAGATAGATAGATAGAGAGAGAGAGAGAGAGAGAGAGAGAGAGAGAGAGAGAGAGAGAGAGAGAGAGAGAGAGAGAGAGAGAGAGAGAGAGAGAGAGAGATATTCAGCATGTTCCCAAGACTTACCAACCATGCCGTCTTTCGTAAAAAAAATTTCAAACATTGCATATCTTAAGTGGAAGGAATGCCATTTTATATGCAGTACGAATCTAATGTCCAGGCGTGACAATGTCTCCTCTGAAAAGGAAATGCTTATTTATTTTCTGTTACAGACAATACGGTAGTATTTTTCACATACATCTCAATTTTGACGCATCCGGGAACTCGGTTGGATTATCGTGCTTAAATTTAGGTTTTCTGTACAGCATAGCGTGCATCAGCAATAATGTTATTTGCATTGTATATTGAATGAGAATTTGAGGAAACACGGGCAAAACTAATACATTACATTTGGTGTGTCAATCAGTTTGAAATTTATTTTACAGATGCTGAATAATCTAAGCATCCTCTGTGTTAACATGAACTAGTATGCCGTTCAAAACGACATAATAATACTGTCATCCAAGGTATTACTTAGCTACACTGAAATAAAGAGCAACAAATATTATTAAACTAACAGAGAATTAATGGAATCGATCAAAAAGTATATTACCTGTCATTTCTAATGCGGTATTGATGAATCTTACCATGTCGTTAATTATTACATCATCGGTCGTAAAAATTGTTTATTTCAGACATAGCCGAATGCAACTATGATGCTACTAGCGGCTTCTCCACCACGGTATTGGTGGAGAAAGGTGCATCCGATATAATTTACCAGATTTCAGCTCTTTCATCAACTAACGCAGTAGTTCCCGGCTGCACGATAGCCCAGGTCGGCACCACTGATCAGTACAAATCCACTATCACGGTGGACACCGCTGGAAGTACCTTCAATCCTACGGCATGTGGAAGTGCCTTCCAAGTTATAGATACATATTCTGACGGCAGTAATGATGTAAGTACAATACTAAATTTTGCAATATTAGTTACATCATTAACGATGGCAAGGATATCTCAAAGCATAGTAATTGCTTGTTCTTTAAAACAATACGATATCACAAGAAACCCAAATTACAAGATAAAAGCTATTTACTTGTGATCAAACTATCAATCATGATAACATGACGTGTTGACATCTTGGTCTGAACTGCTAGAAAGAAAGAAAAGAAAGCAAAGGCAAAGTAAAAGCTATCAGGTGGTAAAACAGAGAATGTAATTTTAACTTTGGTTCAATGTATAGAAGTTTAAAGATAATATTTTTCATCTTGTGGTTGCATTTATGCGAAATAAAACTCAAACTGTATTCGAAATATATTGTAAACTCGGTCTCATAGTCTGTCAAATCAATCATGCCAGCGGTTCAGTTAAATTTTGTTTTTACAATGGAAAAAATATTCCTAAAATCCGTACTTGGTTCTAAAAACAGTTTCATGTCGAATCGAAATAATCTTAAGGCTTGTTAATGCATCTATTTTCATCCTTTCCTTGCTCGCATTGTAATAAGAATGATTACGATGGTACTCACTTAATTTTGACACAAAATTTACGTTGTTAATCCGTAAGTGGTTGCCAGTCCACATAGCCGTATACTATTCAAGTTCAAGAGATTATTCAGCCCTTTTGATCAATTATTTTCTTGTCTCATATTTCTGTTTCATTGTTCTTATCTTTCGCTCACCTTTCCTTTCCTAATATTTGATAATGGTAAACGGCACCCAAAATAAGAACGTGAAATCGCAAATGACCGTCTTTCGCACTAAAGATGTCATATAATGTAAGGATAGTATAGGTACAGTCTCGCATACAGCTAGTGTGCAGAAAATCTGTGCAAACATTTTAAATTCAGCTAATTATCTTTTGCAGTTGAGAAGTTTTCAGATATTCTCAGTCTCAGTCTTGGGGGATCAATATTCTGCAAAAAAAGACACTTAATTTTCAGTTCAAATGCAATCGCTTGTGAAAACGAACCCATATATAACAATATAGCAGATATAAAACCATGTTATGAATGATGGCACGCAGCACTCAAACTTATGATATACTCTTTATTTACAGGAAGTTACCTTTACCTTTCTCATACAAACCACCAATGGCTACCTATTTAATACAGATGTCGCATTTAAATGGGATTGCACAACAGCCGATCACAACAACGTGGGTATAGAAACCTTCACTTTTGCGTGAGTAGCTTTTTAGTATTGCCTTCTCTCTAAGGAACCATTCTTCTTCAGTGTTGTCTGTGTATAACATAACGCCCGAACCAGATTTGGTCTATTACAAGTACCACGTTCATTTCGTGAAATAAGACGTGCTAAGTGCAATAATACCAAGGAATAAGTTTTAACGGATAGAAAGAGCACAATATTACTAGCGTTCTTTCATAAGCGATTAATATCTATCAACACATATCTTGATAATTAAAATCTAACAACACAAATCTTAAGCGACTAATACCTAACAAGATATATCTCAAGTGATTAATATCTAAGACAATGTATAGTAAGTGTTTAATATCTATGAACACGTGTATTAAGTGATTCATATCTAAGACAACTTATATTAAGTGATTCATATCTAAGACAACTTATATTAAGTGATTCATATCTAAGACAACTTATATTAGGCGATTCATATCTAAGACAACTTATATTAAATGATTCATATCTAAGAACACGTATATTAAGTGATTAATATCTAAGACAACGTATTTTAAGTGATTCATATTTTAGATTATATATATATATATATATATATATATATATATATATATATATATATATATATATATATATATATATATATATATATATATATATATATATATATATATATATATATATATATACCAGACAGAACAGACTGTGCTATCCCTGGATTCTGTAGTAGAATCTTGATAATAGTGGGCAGAAATAATAGTTTAATACAAACAATACTATCATACAGGTTAGAGAAATTAAATTCGTACTCTACCGAGGCAAGGCGATGGGTGCCATTTACTCGCGGACCTGGGTTCGAAACTCGGTAGAGTACGAATTTAATTTCTCTAACCTGTATGATAGTATTGTTTGTATTAAACTATTATTTCTGCCCACTATTATCAAGATTCTACTACAGAATCCAGCGATAGCACAGTCTGTTCTGTCTGGTATATATTTATAATTATTTGTAATACAAAAATCCTATATACATTGATTTCTTTCATAGGAATCTGGAACGACTGTGTACATATATATGAGAATTAATTACTAGGTCGTCATGCGAGTGTGTCTGCTACGCACGAGCTTATATAACACCGATTATATATATATTGATTAATATCTAAGAACACGTATATTAAGTAATCAATATCTAAAACACGTATATTAAGTAATTAATATATAAGAACACATATATTAAAAAATTCATATCTAAAGCAACGTATATTAAGTGATTAATATCTAACAACACTTATCCTTCATATTCGTAAATTTCAATATTGGAAATTTGCTATAAAAAAACATCATTTAAATTAAATTTAGAGAATTGTATGTAAATTCCTTGACTTGGTTGATGTCCTCTACCGTTTGACCTCTTTAATATGAAGGACACAATTATAGAAAATAAAACTCTTAAAGTATTATCTAAAGCTGTTTTTTTTGTTAATGTCATCAAGGAATATGGTACTCACCCAAGAAAATAATAATTAATGAAATGCGCTGAAAAAATGTCTGTTTTGATGTTCATACCATCATTATAAGTCTTTTAATATATGTGCCGGCTTTATCTGTAATATTTTCACATTCTGTAAATTTCATTTTTAACAACAAATATTACCGTATTTTCTGTGAGAAAATTGATATATATGTAGTTATAGTTAGTGAAATAGAGGAATCTCAAAACAAATGATGCAAGGTCCTACGGTTATTTTATAGACCTCCACAATATTTCTCAGGGTAAAATATACGTATAAGTTTATCCGTTATCTTAAACTTTAAAAAAATGTGAAGTTTATGTTATGTATTTATGTTTGTTATATGCTCATTTGCTTCCTTTAATGATATAGTGTCAAAATTGTTCAGTTTTTACGATATTGCACTCGCGCGCTCAATTCATATTGCATTTACATGAATAAAAGGACTAATTTCTATTGTAAACAAAGAATTTGTTTCTGAGTGAACTAAAGCAGATATTTCGTGAACTGCAACATACCAGCTGCTTTAGCACATTCCGCGTTAAAGTTTTTGATACAATCTTTCAGATTTAGGCTAGCTATAGACGCCAGACTGAGTCCTTGCAAATAACATGCAAATGACAAGATATATACTCTCTTCTTTGCTGGTAATACGAATGGCAAATAATATACTTACAGTTTTGCATCCTGAATTTTCTCAAAATGTACTTTCTTAGTTCTGTAAATCTGAATTAAAAGAGCCATATCATGGGTTCTCAAGCTTGATTACACATAGTTTGATATTGTACTGTAATTTCGACTATATTCCAAGCGCAATTACATCCTCCTTACTGCACTCAAAATAAAATAAACATTAAATTCCATAGCGTCTTTTCGATAATTGTAATTGAAAGACTTCATATTTTCCCCCACATTATGATTTGAAACATTCAATGAAGAACATAAACACAATTGCAGATGTCAATACGCTTCTCCCTCGCTGCTTCAATTGGATGTACATTTCACGTAGAATTGGCATAGACGTTGCTAAAATCCGATGTGCCTCGTGTAAATAAACCGTCCATAATCACGAAATTTCGTCGACTCGATAAAAATACCAAAATCTATTGATTCCAGATCAAATGGAAAAGTTGTTGCAATGCGCATTCATTAACAATATGACCCAAATTTCAATTGTAGGTAGACCAAAACTCCGTTTTCTCGCGAAACGTATGTCTAGTGCGCGACCAAGTTAAAATTTTTGTAGGTTGAGTAAACGCGCGCATTAATAATGTGTTTGTGTTATTCAGTTACTTTGTTTTTGTAGTGTATTTGTTTATATAATTAATCCTTGTGTAGAATAAGAAAATGAGCATATAATATTTTTTTATCCGATTGATATACTGCACTCCCAAGGTTGTGCAGTATATCCATCCGAAAAGCTCGTTCATATTTTTCCATGCAAATGTAGTAACCTATAATTCTATATGCACTACTATATGACAAAAGTTTGTGAGAAAATACTTCCCATAAAGAAAGTCACACACACATGCATATATATATATATATATATATATATATATATATATATATATATATATATATATATATATATATATATATATATATATATATATATATATATATAAGATAATGCAAATCACATGGAAATAACGTCTTTCGATTTGCACTGGAACAAAAAAGATCATGTTGATCAGAAAAATAACAGAAATAAAAGAAAAACTGACAGACAAGAGTGCAAAACTGCTGCGAAGCCAGCCCAAGCGGTTTCGGAATCAACTGATTCCTTTTAGAAGTTTCAAAATATAAAAATAGTTTGGCAATAAGTCTCTATATTTGTCACTTAAGTAATTATTAAATGCTGTTAATTACTAATCGGGCAACCTTGTATATTGACGAAACATTATTCTGTAAATGAACTACTTCGACGTTCATCAAAGGCATATAACAGCTTTTGAGGATGTTCGAATGGGGAGATTTCTATTAAAGCAATGTGGTCATCAACATATATCATGCGAAACCTATATTTCTCGAGTGAATATTAAAAGAGAAGATAATGATATATTGTTTCTTGAGAGATCTCGATGAAATATTTCATACGAAGTAGTAACTACTACCATCATCAAATACTCCATGCGAGAAAGCATTTCCCGAAACAGTAATGGAAATACAACATATAAAATTGTTCCCGGAAGAAACTCAGAAAGGAAATCACATCTAATGTCAATAATGGAGTTATATATCCCAAATTTTCAAAACTGTTTTATTTCCCAAATCTTCCAAACCAAGGAAGCATTTTTCATTTGGTACAGAAACGACGACGAAGAATAGTCTGTCAAACTGTTTTCTGATACAAGTCAGTCAAATATTTATTCAAAGGATCTTGTAGCCATCAATCTTAATTTTGTAAAGCAAAAAAAAATAAATAAATAAAAGAAACAACTTTCTGACAGAACAGGAGTATAGAAATAATTACCAAAGGCCTTCCTAGAGAATCTGTATAAACATTACCTTCAAGCAGTGTGTAGTCAGTCACCAAGCTCAGTTGTGCACAAATTTGAACACATATTTCTTGAGGGAATAGTAATGGAGAATAGTGCTATTAACTTAGCCACTGTATGAACTCAATGTAAGCGTTATATAAAGCAATAATTTGAATTTGCTCTCCATACATAGCAGTTACGTTGCAGTAATCAAACTGAACTTGGAAATAGCCTACTTTATTCTTGTGAAGAAAATTGAAACAATTTATCCAATTATTTCCTATGCGAAATCAGTACAAAATATGGAAATCACTAGCCAACTAGTCATAGAAGCCACTCTGTCAAAACGTCCTATAATTCCTATAAAAAAAATGCCAGTGACGAACAGTTTACAAAACAAATGTAAAGCAGTACGACGTCTGGCATCTACTCGATCTGGAAGAAAAACTTACTTTTTCTGAACGATCACTGACGAAGAACAGTTCCAAAATTTGTTTCTTGAGAGAAACTGGTAAAAATCTAATGTGATGCAGTGACAATGCAGCCATGAAATTAATTTTAAATTCTGCCTCCTCCAATAAAATAAAATAAAATAAAAAATAAAAAAAAAATATTGCAAAATTTTGATGGAGCAAGAAAAGGACACAATGCATAATAAAAATGTTCTTCAGAAAGTCTGAACTGTGAAAACCTGATAAATCATTAATCAAGCCGTCATTAAACTCAGTTCTGCAAAGACTTAGCTGACATATTTTCTGTAATAAAAGTATCAAAGTACCTACTGCGCAAAATATGTGATCTTTAAACTATTTATGGAGGAACTCAACGAAAAATAATAACTTATAGCATTATTCATACAAATCAGGAACAATCCAAATTGAAGAAGTGGGGCAACGTAGATTTTCTGTGTTTTTATAATTTCTTTTTAAAGCATAATATCTTGTCTTCCAAGTACAATATCTCAACAATCCTGACGTTTACATTTTGTTTTTCAGTTCCTTGCCAGTAAAAGATCTGGATTTGAAATCTCAGCTTGCGCTCGAGGTCTATGACTCCACAGATGATACACAGAAAACCTCTGGCAGCCAACTGACACTTGGTCGCTCTTACTACATAAAACTGAAGCACATTTATGCAAACTCCCGTTAGTCTCTCTCTCTCTCTCTCTCTCTCTCTCTCTCTCTCTCTCTCTCTCTCTCTCTCTCTCTCTCTCTCTCTCTCTCTCTCTCTCTCTCTCTCTCTCTCTCTCCTCCATCGATCGAATCTTTTTCTCAAACGATCGATCGAGCACTATATACCTGTGTTATCATATAATAAATAAATGAATAAATGCACACCATAAACGCTCTGTTAACACTTTACACTCAAAAAACAAATTTGCTCATTAAAATTGCTCTGATATCTCTCTACAGCATGAGAACATTATTATCTCCATTGTATTTTCCAGTCTCACTATAGCATGAGATTTTTTTAATCTCCATTGTATGCCCCAATCTCTTTACAGCAGGAGAACACTATAATCTCCATTGTATGTTCCAATCTCTCTACAGTATGAGTACACTTTAATCTCCACTGTATGTTCCAATCTCTCTACGGCATGAGAACACTATAACCTCCACTGTATGTTCCAACGTTTAGTTTGGAAGTTAATATATATATATATTATGAAGCGGAATCAAATGACTATGAGGTGATTTTCAGATTGATTGAAAAGTATATTTTCTTCCACAGAAAACAAACAAGTGGGAATATACGTAAACAAATTGAACTTTTATGAGGGATCTGATTCAACGTCCGTACCAAACGTGGTGGCCATCAACGACGGGTAATATACATTTTGGACAATCATATAAATATTTTAATCATCAACTCCTTATTTTCAGGAAAGCGCGATAACGTTTACTTATATTTTATATTTCCTTATATTTTTCAACAGATCGTATCCGTATCCCACGTAACTTTGATGCTTGTGTCCTCATATTCGACTGAGCGACAAAACAAATCTGAGCTGATTGGTTAAACTCTTAAATGTGAAATTGGAGAAATAGTGTTTGATTTACTCGTTAACTACCAACAGGAATCCAGAGAAATTCGTAACTCACATATGCAAATTTTATGGGTTTTTTAAATGCTTATTACTGAATCGATTGTATATTATTTCTTCGAGCAGATTTGGCTTACATTTCAAATTTTTAACGTCACAGTTGTATACAAACGGCACCGGCATACGGACTCGCCCAAAATTTTGCTAAGGATGCCGCCAGCAGTACTCTTCCAACAAATGGCGGACTTGCTGCTGGGGGTGCTGACGGTGTTTACGTGATCAAGAGTGGAATTTTTGAAACAGCACTGTGGATGAAAACAACGGGGATAAGTGCAAATCTGAAAGTCGAAGCTGTAATTGTGCAGTGCTTGTACAATGACCAAAGTAAATGCGACGACCCACAGGTATACATACATACATACATACATACATACATACATACATACATACATACATACATACATACATACATACATACATACATACATACATACATACATACATACATACATACATACATACAGACATACAGACATACATACATACAGACATACAGACATACATACATCACAAGACCTCGTCTGGAGCACACCCGCAAAATAACGCAATTACGAGGGACTTCACTAACTGATTATGGTGTGGCTCCTAATTCTAAACTGAATGATTGACCGTCTTTTAAACGTAACGTCTTAATTATTTCAAAGAACGGTTTATGTCAGGGTAAATATTTAGCAAATCATTTCCTTGTTTGCAAATTTTAGTTAAATTGGAAGAATTATGAAATTTATAATGAAAAGTGGCATTTGGGCTTTAATATCTGATTTAAGCAAAATGACCAAAGGCATTCTAAAAGTGTAGAAATTACATTTCAGGCCAATGTATGTGTTTCTGGACGAAGACGGCGTAGGAGTTTCGAAGACACCGGCCCTCAAAATGTGACCCGTCTTGGCACCAGCTTCACCATCTCTTTGCTTAGAGGAAGCGCTGACCAAGGTTCAGGTGTGTAGATCAAGTCATTTTAGTACAAGGCAATTCGGGCAATTCAGGCAATGGCTGGGATGGCACCGTGGGTTCATTAAGTAGAATTCCATCTGGAAAATGATATCTCAACAGCACTTAAGACTTTATACGTGTCCATTTTTTATACAACTGCGAACAAAATATCTGTATCCTTAACACTTAAATTCATGACATACATTTTGTGCATAATCCCAAGCTTTTTTAAATCTCTTGAGATGCAATACTGTATACAGATTTGTTCGGATATAGTAGAATCATTCGAAGGTGGCAATCCGTTGTGGTCCTCAGTTTATATAGCTTTCAAAGTTGTTAGACATATCTAACTTAAGTAAAATGAACCTTTCAGACAATTCATGCCTGCGATTTAATAACGGACATGTTATCAATATATCATAGGATCTATAAATATTTCGATTGGCATATGAAGGGAAACAACTTTATTAAAGATATTACACAATGGACAATATTTCCTAAATATTGTGATAAAGCGCCATGTCTTTTAACAGCACATTATAGATTAATGTAACAATACCGTTGAAACGGCCAGGTTTGACTTTCTTCATGTCCTTCACTTTGCCGTGTAAAATTGAGCTTTTATAAGTTGAAAGTATCTGCTAACTGCAGAAACAGATCTTCCGTCCCATTATGTGCTGGTAGATCTGGGCTACGTTGTTTAATAGGAGAAATCTGTAGCACAAATAATATAAACTTTAATCTTCCGACGCATGATTTGACGGTAGATTAAACTAGGCCGTATACAAGTCGATTTGACTTATAGGCGAGTAATGGCGGTATGTTATTAAAAGGAAGATATTTTAAAATGATCTTTATACATGCATACACTGTCTAAAGCGATGGATAGCTTCATTGTTGTAATAATCCTCCCTCAACTTTCATAACTTGAATGAATCCTGCCCATAGAAAATGTAAGTTCGGCTTTAAAGAGAAGGAAAATTTGTCTGAACAATTCAACAATTAAAATTATGTAAGTTTTACATTATTTATCCAAGTTCTCCATTTACAGGCAACAGTGACGTTAAGGGTACAATGGACACCTGCTATCAGATGTACACCTTTTGGATCGTAGTCTTGGTCTTCGGGATCCTGATGTTGCTGTGTCTTATATTTGCCGTCTACCTCTTTTTCCGACTCCGCCGCGAAAAAGAGTCCCGCAGAAAGACCGAAGAGAAATATGGCGTAATTAACCCTGCATTCTAACGAGACTGAAGAGCTCGTTTGATAGCTTAGCTTAAAAGAAAAGCATTCCGACATTTAATGGCTATGTGGATTAAATTTCAGGCAAGTTTAAACTTCCATGAAGATGATGAAGTCAATAAGCATTATAAAAGAATTGAAAATTGATTTGAAATATGAAATTTGATTTTTAAAGGTAAAATTATCAAAAACAGTTTGTGAGCTAAATTTGTATCTCCATAACGAAATCAATGCCATGTGATTTTTCAGAAAGTCTTCAAACAAATTACCAGAAAAAATCTAACAGGAGAAAAAAAGTCCCTTCTAACATAGGTCATAAATCAGCTTGATGTCAAATAAGCCTCACTCCTGCAAAGTTTGAACATAAATTACATTTAACAGATAAATGTCTTCCAATTTAATATCAATAAATGCTGATACAACACACTCCTTCTCATGCCTTAAAATCTGTTTATGTAATTAAAATAAATAGTACTGAATATTTGGCTTCTATTTTGCTATTGTTGTTGCTGTTGCTGCTGCTGCTGAGTTTTGCTGTACATCAAAACCTTGAATGTGAATATCATACCAAGATCCCCCCAAAAAACAATTGCAAAAGGACATACCTTGATAGTCAAACCGACTAATCTATGTTGAAAACCAAAAGTGCACAATTCTGGTTTCAAGTTCAACACCCAAATCAATAAATCTTCGCGGCATTGAAAGTCGCATCCTGGTTTTTTGTTGGGGTTTTTTTTGCATTTATTTGAACCGTTGATGTTCATTTCAGTGAGAAACATGCAAACAGTGAGGTAAGAATTTCATTCATACTCTTGTTCCTAGAATTTAACTAATTACTCAGTTATGAGAAATATCTTCTTCGACCACGAGAGAAGTTTTGGTGAATGTTATGGAGAGGAATCGGAGAAATAAAAGGCAGATTACGGGTCGAAAAATATTTCCGGTTTCGTAGATCCACTACAGGGAGAATCCTAGTTGGCTGAGAGTATAGGGCCATTGTATTAATTTGCTTAATACAGATGATGGGTCTGAACTTTGGGTCTACCGATGTTCCGATATACATGCAAGATTTTCGATTCTGCAACGTGCATCGATTCTGCAACGTGCAACGAACATAACATTTCAATTATGTATCCTGACAGCGTAATATACATTTTTAACACCATGCAGCTGTACCCAAATAGATACCACCAGCTAATTAAGGTAAATGACAACAGCTTCAGTTTACATATTGCGGTTAGTAATTCAGCAAACTCGCGTATCAACTATTATACAAAGGTCAAGTAAACATTGAGGAAAAAAGCAAGTAAGATATTAAGCTTTCACTGCTTATCGAATTACTGCATTGGTGATTTAAACATCTCCACTCAGATATTGATTGAGAAACCTTCCTAAAACGCGACGCTAGAATAAATCGGCAATATCGAATTCGTATAAAGTATTCCCATACGCTTTTGAATTTAATAATGTGCAGTTATATAACCAATAACATACAAATGCAGACATATTTACAAATTACAATTCAAAGAGCGACAACCCTTCAAAATCAATAGAACTTGTGACAGTTCTTATAGATTTGCAACACTGGATCTCGGTTGAAAAATCCGGGACAGACAAACGATAGAGACGGTATATACACCGATTAGAATGTTTACAATATTTAATGTAAAGTGTGTCAATTATACTAAACTTGCCAGTTATTGTATACTCACATCTTTAAAATATATAATCGACCAGATTGTTCCTCTCTTTTTGAAAGCTTTATTTTCTCAAAAATATAGGTTGTCTCAATATTTTCTTTTCTAAGTCAAGACCTTGTAATTTGCGAACGTTTTCATTGAAGATTTTGAAACAATGGTTAGAAAGACTACTCAATGTTTAAATGCGCCTTAATAACAGTGTGACAGATGATACAATAATGTCGATAAGTTTAAGTTCCACTTAGACAATTAGAAAGTATATCAAATTTGAAATTTTCTGTATTTATCATAAGTTCTCTAGCTGTCGCCCATGTTTGTCAGAACGCCACTGCCTGCACTGACTCATATCTACAAGAAATTGTTAACACTACAAATCACAAAATATCATGAAAGTGGACATTGACATTTTTCGCCTTTTGGGTTGATATTTATTTTTTATCACCATTAGAAAAACCATATTCTGTCTGATAACTAATACAAATGCCTGCTTTGGTGTGCTGTATACATGTGCTTAAAAGAGTACAAAGTAACTAACTTGAAATACGTACAAAAATTCTTCACAATGTAGGTAATAATATATTTCGAAAGTGCGCCTCTGACACTTTAACACGTTTCAAACTAAGAAACGTTATTGATTCAGTTTTCATACTTAACCTCTCAAATGTAAAATGCCATTCCGATCTAACAATTGTCAATCAAATAAACATCTACTAATCGTGATATATCAATCTCAAAACAACTCTCATCATTCAGAATCGAAATGAAATAAACATAACTTGCTGGTTCTTGAAATAAATAAGCTTAGTTTTGCTTTTGTAAGTTCAGGCAGATTGTTGTGTCATAAGTGAGGTGACGGTTTGTATATAAGTTTAAAGCAAACAGAAATTATATGTTTCTTCTATAAGTTCGGTTCTAAACTCTGTGTAAGTTTGCCCAGATTTAATTTTAGATAAATCATTTATTTAAAAATAATTCATTGCCATTACAAAGTGCTCATTGACATTTTGGACTAAACCACTATTATGAGAAAGTTGTGTGTTCATTCAAGGACATTCTGGAATATATCATTGTAATACATCAAGATTGTTTGAACATATGCTCATTACAGGCTATTGGCACATCACACAATCAATGCTGGAATTTATTCGAAACACTCTATACTGTTTGGACATGTGATAGAACTTTCAGGATCATTTGAGATTTGATGAACAATACTGAAAGTTCCTTTCAAATTTTCACTTTATATTCTATGGAACGAAATAAACTTGTTTGTTTTTCTTTTTCTGTTACTTAGATTAAGACCACAGAGTCATAACACGTACCTTCGAGACTGTTATATAATTATATCAACGACATATTTAACTTCTCAGTGGAGAAGACTATTACTCCAAATTCAATTCGTGAAGGACTTAAAATCATACCGAATATTGTAGTTACAAACTGCACGATATACAGCTGTTATGTTAAATTTTCATTGCATAATTTCCAAACTTTATATTCTGACATTGAAATCTTGGTATCTCCATTAGCACAATAATATTTTTTCCTCTCCTTCAATTGCAATATATCTCATATTATGTCAATGTCTTCTTTATTCTCCAAGCAAAAGATGATGATCAAAAATAAGTAGTGTTGAATTAGGGTTATCAACAGACTTGTTTCTAAAGTTTTCAGTAGAAATAAATTGATAACAGAGAGAGAAAAACCAAATAGAGAATTTAAGAAATATTTCTTTAAATTAATGGATAATGCAGTTTTAAGAAAACCAATGGACAATCTTGTAATAAATATTATTGCTGAAATATGTATCAAATAAACTGCAAAAATATATCTTTTCTTCAGAGAATGACTATAATGGATGAAGGTATACCATTGCTAAGCATAAGAATAAAAATAATGAACCTAACGAATCATGTTTATAGCAGCTTGACAGTCTTAAAGGTAGTTGATTAATGAGTTTTGATATAACAAACAATGACAAAAAGAAACTCCAAAAACAGAAAACAAATTATCTCGTCAGTAAATCAAAATACCCGGACTTTTGAAAGATGAATTAAACGGTATACCAATATGGAAATTTTGTGTATTAAAAAGGAACCCTCAATCTTTTAAAAGAAAGAGAAGAAAGTACGAAAGTTATTAAAAAGGTGTGATTAAAACGAAATTGATTTGCAAAAAATATTAATACAGTTATTAATCTTCTGCATAACTTTCCATAATTCTTTATTCGGCACATAGCATCATATTTATAAAATATTTTTAGCAAATATTTTAATTACAAACAGTATAAAAGATGAAAATAAATCCGAAAGCTGTCATTTTTAAACAATGACGTTATTCCATGATATATTGAAAGTAATTTAGTTTGTTTGGCTTTCTTTAACGCGAACTCTTTATAGATTATCAAGTAAGAATATTTTCCATAAAACTAATTAATAGTTTCTTACCCTGCTAGTGTCATTTTTTCTATATAACATTAGCTAGCAATTTGGCCATTGATACATGTATGTAGTTAATTTTAACATTATTTCTTCTCTTTATACCCTTATGAAGAAAACCTATATACAGTAATTATTGTTTCTATATCGTTATTTATTGTTGAATTTCATCACGCTCATATTCAGTCCCTGAGCTGTTTCTACATGGTATCAATACTCCATTTGAATTCATTTATAAAATAATGACATTGGTTAAGGTTGCATCAAAAGCTAAAAATAATTATCTCTATTGTAATATTATCATGAAAAGAAATCCATTTCAACATTTATTTATATCCAAAGTACCAATTCATAGCAGCCTCCCATTTGTTTTAACCACCTACCTATTTTAAAACTGAACAGCAAAAATGATACAAAAATATACGCAAAAGTGGCCATTTTTTGTTCTTCAATTTCTTACTTGATTGACACCTGGGGATCCCTAAAACTATTACGCGTCTCAAAAATTACGGATGCTCTTGATTTAAACAAGGAAACGGACTGCTCATTACTCTTTTTAGTTTTTACAACAGTTCGTTTCAGCAAAACTGTGTAGCCTTAGCCCAATATTAGCAATGCCTAGTTGTAGTATTTTATAATCAAATTGAAAAAGATGAACTGTTGCATGCATGTATTCAGAGAAATATAACTCGAAAATTTACGGAGGTTCTGAGATTATCTAAGACGGTGATTATATATCTTATTTCTTGTAAACATAGAATCTCCTATGCAGAAATGGCGACATTGTTACCAAAGAAAACCCCATTTGATTCAAAACTCCAAAAAGTTGACAGTGTTTGTAGCCTTCTGGCGAGATGCAGGTTTGGAATTATAAAATTGGTGAAATAAATTGGTAAGTTTTGTTTATTGTTTATATCATTGATGCGTTTTAGTTTGAACATTGCTATGGAGTTCAAACAGATGGCGTGTGTATGTGTCTGAATATACTGTTAGTTGCGCCTTCGTGTCTTCATTCAATCGTATGACTAGCTGCATCCGTCAATTGTACAAGATCACCTAATTTGCAAAGCAATTAGAGTTATAGTTAGTTCACTGTTTGTGGAAGAATCAAGTGAGTTATATTTTTTTCTTCATCTAGTTCTCTAAATCGAAATCTTGTTTTATTTAAGCACTTGGACCAAGAAGTGATACACCAATACTAAATATTAAAGCGTTAATGCTTAGTGTTTTCATAAATAGTGATTACTTTGCTATATTAATATTGAGTGCTAAGTTTAATCTCTTAATTGTATAAATTTTCAAATGCTTGTAATTTCCATCAACATGTTTTAAAACAATATCACCATTAAAAAACATTTTGACATGTAAAGACACTAGTAAATTTTAATAATATCCGTTAGATTTTAAAACACCATAATTGTTTCATATTCAGTTGTTGTCGGTACTGATTTATGTCTATTCAATTTAGACTTCCACTCTTTAATATATAAAGGTAACTATAATTATTTGAGGGCGTTATTAATGCGTTGCAATTGTATTTAAACACTCAGCATCAATACTTTTGTCATTAGTTTAAGCATATTTAGTGTCAAAATATGATACAATGGGACTGGGCACATCTTCTAACATCATACATTAACCCTCTCCTAACATAATACACGTTTTGTAACACATTTAATATGAACATCTATTTGAAGGAAGAAAAAATAGGTAAAATGAAATTATTAGCGATTTGAGTAAATTATTGAAATGGTCCGATATCGGTTATCTATTTGTATACATGTTGTAGAATTCTATATTTTTTATTTGCATCGCTCTTTCCCCCAAAGAAGTAAATCTAATCTAACAGCGGAATACGGCAATGAGAGTAATGTTCGCATTAAATTGGTTCCTGCTTAATTAGCTTGGGGCAGAACATAAAGAGATGTATGGTGGTTTCAATCCTACCGCAAGAACACAACGTGTCCACAAGTTGAACATGGTATAAGACCGCCTTTAATGAGTTTACCCTATGTTGTAATCTAGCATGGATAATATCTAAGATTCCATGACTGAAACTAGGTATATTACTAGATAAAACACAGTATTCGTTCAATTTAAATAATAATAATAATAATAATAATAATAATAATAATAATAATAATAATAATAATAATAATAATAATAATAATAATAATAATAATAATAATAACTTATTAAATAATAAACCTCTGTCCCAGACCCGATAAAAACTTTGTTCAAATGATTTGTATATACTATAACACGTTTAAATCACAGTGGAATGAACAGGAAGGAATCCTAATTGATAGTTGTAAAAACGTTTTATGAAATAAGAATACACTTGTTTGAAAATGCAGCTTTAAAAAACTTTTGCGACACAGCTAAGTAGAGAAATTGGTCTGTATTTGGTAACAGCGTGTAAATCACCTTTCTTCGAAGCAGACGAATATGGGTGTTTCCATTTAATTGGAAATTTGATTTCCTTCTACAATCTATTAAAAAAATTTCTTTATAGTGCTCCATTAGTTTCACTAACACCTTTAGTCACCTCACCAAGTCGAGTAGATTTCTCGATAAAAATGGAACTAAAATATCTTTAATTTCTTTTACAGAAAAACTAATTTCGTTTTGTGTGTTACCCACACAATACGGCAATTGCTACCATAATAACCTCTAAAACAAAATATTTTATTCGTAGATTTTTGTGATTATGTTCGACCAATATTGTTCTGCAGAAAAGTAATAGCTCTATCACATCACCTGAAAATCATTTTGTTTATTTTTTCTTCGAAACATATTTTTATCCAATAATCAACTGCTCTTTCTACATAATTATAATAAAGTTTGCGCTAATTTGAGCTTAAGACATCAGCTAGTACAGCCTTGATGAACAGTTTTATGTTTTTCAGGTTCATTTACATATTTTTATTCAGCAACATAGCTCCAGTTTTGATTATTATGCATACTAAAGTTATTGCAAATCATATAAACCGTCTTTGAATCAGTCTTATAGTTTGCTGGATTAAACAATCATACAATCGATAACGTTATTTTAGTTCGAACAATGGTTTTCGTGCTTGAAAGAAACACGAAATACGTGAATTGATTGCAAGGACTCTGTTACACACGTGTAAGATAAATTAGTAGGACATTCCATATCCTGATATTGCCATCCATAATCTTACGTTTAATTGATTTTTGCTAATATTTCATAACATACTTATCTTTAATCCGTCCACCGAATAATCATGCTAAAATTGCTTCAATTTAATTATTAAAAGTGTTTTGGAGGTAAAATATTAGCTTTCTGTAGAATATATCTGTATATAGTTTAATACATTAAAATATTTCTTTACCAACTCGAACGTTAAACAATGTTAAAAGGCACTAATAGGTGACACTGCTTAGGAAAACACATTTTGAGTAATTACGTCTCCTGTGAATACTCAGTCAGTTTTGATTTCTTTTGACAAGAAATCAAGACATGTAGAGGTTAACATTATACATGCTGTCTTTGGATCCTATCAGTGGATTCGTAATATTAGTAAGTGAAATTATAGATAAACACAATTATCATACAGGTTGGAGAATTGTAGTTCGTCCCCAAAAAAGGATCAAGCCAGGTGTGCGAGTCACACGTCACAATGGTTGACAAACAAACCTGTACACTATCTCGGAACATAACGCCATGCGTCATACTTACATCTTTGCTTGCTGCCATCCGATAGTCTAAACTTGTGAGAAAAAAAATATCACTTTCTGCAATAACTACCTTTGAGAATGATGCACCTTTGATGTTTTTCGAAAAATAAATATTTACTTGTATTTTTGAGGTTTAAGTTTACATTACAAACAATCCTTCTTTGCCTGATAATAAACAACTATAGACTCTTTTGATAGATAATAAAAAAAATTCATTTCTCTTTGACAACTAAGATTTATAACGAACTGTCTTCTTCTCACGTGTTACTGCGCATGTGTGAGTGATAAATCATGGACATTCATTAAATATGTTTACAAATAATTTTGCTTACACGGCAATTCTTAGGACACACCCATGGCACTTATCTAACTCATTCATCTTTAAAGCATTCTGCTTTCAACTTTATGTTATATATGATATAGAATTGCCATTAAATAGATTTTTGGACACTTTGTTGCATACATGACTGGAAGCGGAGTCGTTAGATGGTTTAAAAATTGCTTTAAGTACTGCTTTTATCTGATTCCTCTTCCTTTTTATAGGCTTTACCATCCATTTTTGCCGTCAGACACTTTTAATTAAAATACTTTCTTTGTATACACCTCGCTGAGCACATTTGTGTGACATACTGACAGCTGTTTGGAAAGTCAGTTTGAACCATGACCATTACACACACATCAAGTGAACGTTTGGAACTATATAACATGGTCACTTTTTCAAAGGATTCAAACTATGCTAACGCCATCATTTTCTTCTTGGGTTAGGTCGGTTTATAAATATCTGAATCGTCTCGGACAAATGAAATTAGTTGCCGTAGGTCGCCTAATCATTTTGACATCATAGTCCAAAATGGTGGTTGTGAGAGTTAGTACATTTTCCAGTTTGTTTATTTATCACATTTTACCAAAATCTTCGAATCCGTTAGTGATTTATGTATGCCGGATCTGGCATTTAATTTAATTTTTTGAATGTAAAAGAAAAAGAAAAAAAAAAGAAAAAAAAAATTTTTTTGATGTTAATAACAGGGCGGTAAGACCATAATTGCATCAAATTTGCTTGCCACTCCACTATTAAAATGCAAATTATTCAAAATAAGCAACTAAGATGGATAGAAAGAAAAAAAATTGTATCATGCAATATTCGCTTTAAAATTATGAGAAAAGGCTCCAGTTTGGCTGGAATGGTTTTAAGAAAAGAAAATTACGTAATACCTTTCTAGTCATATACCGGATTTGTTTTCTAAAAGGATCGCCCATTATCAAGCAGCAGTTCTTTCTCACTACCAGTACGCGACGACCAACTGATGTGAACATCAAAATAAACAATACCAAATATCGCAAGACAATAGCCCCGAACAAGAACAGGTTCCGAAATAGATGTATGCGTTCACCTATAATAATAATAATAATAATAATAATAATAATAATAATAATAATAATAATAATAATAATAATAATAATAATAATAATAATAATAATAATAATAATAATAATAATAATAATAGCAATAACAGCAATAATAATAATAATAATAATAATAATAATAATAATAATAATAATAATAATAATAATAATAATAATAATAATAATAATAATAATAATAATAATAATTATTATTATTATTATTATTATTATTATTATTATTATTATTATTATCAGCACCAACAACTATATGTTGCTTACTTTAAGCATTAAGCCTGTTTCCAAAATTTCTATCTCAGAATTAGTTTAAGACAAATGTCATAACTTACAACCGTTAATTTGTCACTTTTTGAGATAGTTTGAATCTAACTCAAATGTCCTCTAAATTCATTTTTCTTTTATAAGCTATAACCAAGTATAAAACAGTTCCAAAAGCTTCACTATATTTCGGAAGCAATCACACAATGTTTTTTCTATCATACAATAAATCAGCGTCTAAACACCTATTGAAATAAAAAATAAACGGGATTGTATCTTATGTTTAACCGCACACACACACAGACACACACACACACACAAACAAACTTCTGCTATGTTTGTGGTGAAGTGACTTTTGCATCATAAAGGTGCAGTATCACCATTATGGTTAAGAAAACCTATCACCTTTATTTTGACTGGAAAATTGGAGATCTGGACAAAATGTGGGCCCCAAACATATGCTAAAATCCCTAGTGAATCAAATCTTTGCCAGTGGTTAAACAGTTAAAGGACATCCATGCCTTCTGCAGTGCCAATGATTTGGAGAGGGCCCACAGCAGATTATATCCGCAATTGTTACATCTGCATGGTGCCTCCAGTTGGAAAAGGTGTGTCAAAGAAGAAAAGTGGACTGTGCATTATCCAAACATATTATCAGCTATATTTCCAGAACCCCACGAAAAGGACTGCCGATTCCTGATGCACCAGAATTATTCTCACTTGAGTTAGACGAGGATGAGGATGAAAATTCTAGCCCTGAACCATCAATGTCACATGATCTATATTTTTCCTATCCTCCTCCTCTGAACCACACCTCATGACACAAGGTGAACTGAATGATCTTGTCAGTGATTTGGAACTATCCAAGAGTAAGGCAGCAATAATGGGCTCCAGACTACAGCAGTGGAATCTCCTGACAGGTGATGTTAAGGTTTCCATGTTCCGTGACCGTCAAAAGGATCTAATCTCATTCTTCTTCATTGAAGGTGATCTTGTAGCCTGCACTAATATCGATGGAGTGATGGCAGCCCTTAATATCGTTCATGATCCAGATGAGTGGTGACTGTCTTAAATCTGTTTTGCTGCATAATGGCAATGTTTTGCCATCAATTCCATTTGGTCATGCAATCCATATGAAGCTAACATATGAAAACATGAAACAACTTTTGAAACGCATAAACTATAACCAACATCAGTGGCAGCTTTGTGGCGATTTGGTGGTTCATTCTCTATTACTTGACTGGATGCACAAAGTACTGATGTTTTCTATGCAAATGTGACAGTCGTGCGAGAGATTCCCACTGCATCAGGAGAGATTGGTCTTTCCGACAGTCCTTGGAGACTGGGAGGAAAAGTTTTCAGCATCCTCCACTTGGTGAATCAAGGAAGATTTTGTTGTACCACCCTTGCACATCAAGCTGGGTCTGATGAAGAACTTTATCAAGGTCATGGACAAAACACGAGCAGCTTTCAAGTACCTCCGTGCAAAATGTCTAATGTTAAGTGAAGCTAAGATAGTAGAAGGTGTCTTTGTTTGGACCTTAGATTCATGCACTTTCGAGATGATGCATTTGACCGTGCATTCCGTGGCAAGGATATGACAGCATGGTAAGCCTTCCAGTTGGTGGCAACAAATTTTCTCGAAAACAACGAGGCAGACAACTACAGGGAGCTGGTGTAAATAGTCATCAAAGCATACAGTGGAAAAACGCTATCAGGGCAAATGAAACCCATCTATGCTTGCAGATTATTGCTGGACAGTGACAAGAGATGCTCCATGTAATGAATACAAGAGACAATTTAAAAAGCGCCTAGTAGACACTAAATAAGGACTAAACTACAAACTATACTTATATATACATAATAACCTTTCCCTTTGTTCCATAATAGATTTCATTTATAAACCTTTGCTCTTTCTCTGATGTGTTACATAAACAGGACAGGTAAAATATCATGTAAAGCAATCATTAAAACATGGAGAGACTTATGTTTACAATTCATGATTAAAACTCTACTATCTACACAATATACATAGATGTAAAATCTAAAAATTAACGAAGCAAGGCGTTTTGGCGCCGCCGTTTTTGCGCGACCGTTTTATCGCCGCCGTTTTGATTCGGGACGTTTAGGCATAGAGCCGTTTTGGCGCTTATTAATATGAATGTATTTCTCAATATACATAGCACACTGTTGGCAAGAAAAATATATTTATTTTTACAGCATTCATAAAAAAACGTAGTTTATCAAAGTATTCAAGAAATGTTCAAAGCATTTCCCAAAAAATGAAGTGCATAACAGTTGGCAAGAAAAACTTTATTATTTAAATGCATTTAAGCCTATAAATAAACTTAGTTAATCAAAGCATTCAAAATTCGATTCAATAAATAGGCCTAATCTTCAATGCCATAAACATGCTACTTTTTGTGTTGTATGTTAGCACGATGTGACACGTATTTAGTCCCACTTACCCAGTATTTAAACCATATTGGTAATTGGCACGCCAAAATGACCAGCGACAAAACGGCTCTGTGCCAAAACGGTCGCGTCAAAACGGCGGCGCCAAAAAGTCACGTTTCGAAAATTAATATTTTCGAATTATGTGTACAACAAATTTCTATATGGTTAATTGTGCCTGTCCCTCTGTGATGTCAGAATCCGTCTTTAATATTGGCATCGAGTACATGGCACGATGAAGATATTATTTCTAATTTATTTTGCTGGTAGTGGTCCAAAGATACACGATGTTCCTCGCTTTACTTTTTCCCATGAAGATGTTAGTCTTGCCAGCCAAAATTGGCAGATGTTGTTGTTGCCATAGAAACTGTGTGCACAGCAAATTAAATGAATCCTTCCAACATATATTTATCGACATTTAGAGATTTATAATGTTACCCGTTACATCTACTAAACGTCCCGCCAGGAACCATAGTAGATGACATTTAACGTTTACATGACACCCTCTTACTATCAAATTATTTGCGACTTTTAATTGCTGCTATTGTGGCAGAATATTTATATAGGTCTTAGATAATATCAGGGTGTATAATGGTTTACCAGATCGTCCAATTGTCCAAATGCTTACTAAAAGTTACTCTTTATTACAAAATTTTTAAAGACTTTGTTTTTAATTCCTTTTGACTTTTTTGATAAAGACTGAAGTTCATGTGCGTTGATGATGGCAATACTATTATATTTTGTTCGGTTTTATTTAATTCTACATTCCACGTTTATTTCAAAAGTGATAAGCAAAAGCTTCTTTAGCATCATTACGCCCAGACAAGACAGACACAGTGAATTTATTTGTAACTGAGAAAATGTATCAATATTCATCAACCGACAGATATAGACATACACCACCACACCAAATCAATAAAAATTCAGATGATTTTCAAAAATGTTAAATAACAAGAACGATCAAAATTCAAGAAGAATATTTTTGGAAATTAAATAGATGACGTCAAACTGACGAAAGAGCTAATAATATATTAGACAATAGAGGAATGTTCAAATTTGCCATCAACAATTATACACACAAAATGTAACATAGGTGTTAAAATTTCTGCAAATAGATTATTTGTTGGAACTCATTACTAATATACTGTTCTATTTTAAATTCGAAAATGCAAGAGCGATATATTTTATGGGAAATATTAAGAGATGACCAACTACATTGTCTTTTTTTGTTTGGTTTTTTTTTTTGCAAAACAATACTGACTGCAACTTCACAATACAGACGGTTTTGGAAGATATGACTCACGTACATACAGTTATTACCAGACAGTTGTTGTTGTTGGACTTAACGCCATTTTTCAGCACACGATAGGCTATACATGGCGGCCAGTATTAATGGTGGAGGAAGAAACCGGGAAATCCGTGGAAAGAACCACAGACCCACGAGAAGCTACTGGCATTCTTTTTCACATATCCACATTCGCCGAATCCTAGACTCGAACCCACGCAGAGAGAGGTGAGATGACAGTGATTATTACCAGACAGAAGTGGTAAACAGAAATTATAGTGTCACATTCAAAAACATAGGGTAACTATATGATGCTTCTGAAGATGAAATGCTAGGCAGAAAAGAATAATTATTTTATTTTATTAGAGTGCACAGGACATATTATGATGCTACAACAGCATAAAGCTTAGAGCCAGTTAGAAAAAAATACTCCACGCACATCGGTCAAAATATATTCACAGCAGGCTTTTCTTTTATCATGACAATCGTAGTAAATTCGGATCACACTATTCAGAAAGAATTTTTGGATGTTTTTGAAAATCCATAAACGACAAGGAAATCCAAGGATGACTTATGCCAGAATGATGGATAGAGATATAGTCAAATATTATTTTGGGGCAGGTAAAAGTGAAATACAAACCATCAAAAATATCTTAAAAGTGCATTCAAACTCCTCACAAACAATCAGTTCTACCATTGCTGGACTGACTCGCTAAGAGCTCAGCATTAGGAGGTTAGTGTTAGGACAGGTTGGATTGGTGTAAGGATAACATGACTGGTTGGGCAGAATGCTGTATTTATGTGGCATGGTGTTCCAATGCTAGACATCACTATAAACTGCCACAGAGCAGACATCGTAGCGATATGGCTGAAAAACTGGTAGAGCTGCGTTAAAAATCCAAGTCACACACACACACACACATACACACACACACCAGTGGCTGGATCTTTTTGTCGCATGCTGATTGATACATATCTAACATAAATTGGCGCAACAGTAGTAAAAAATATGTACATTTGGTAAGTCAGTATTAGGTTACGTGGTGAAGGTAATACACAAGGTCACACACAATCAGAACTTACTGTAGATTGCACAAAACGTTTTAATACAACTTCTGGCTATTAATTTCTTGTAAAAGGAAATAGCCTAATATAAACACTATAAAGTAACACCGTTACTAATTCGATAACAAGATTGCAGCATCTCATTTCATGGTTTCAAAAGTTGTAAGCCTAATATTCAGATCATACCGTAAAGTATAGTAATTTGTCTAAATATTACTGTTATTGAATTAGTTAACTGTACATTATAGCAACGGATATAACAAGTTGAAAAGAGACCAGATAAATGTCACAAGCCCTTTTTTTCGTTCTTTTATCAGCCAGTTTGTCTAACTTAGTAATTTTAGGAATAAGTTGTGTTTTGTGTAAGTTTGAGACGCTTTCACTTGCAGAACAGATGTTTAGCTCCACTAAAACTTTCTAAAAAAATATTCAAGGATTGTTTATTAGTATATTGTGCAATGCATTTTCTCAGCAACGCCATTATAACACGTGTTCCCAAAATCTTCTGTCTGCCGTAAATTCAAGTATATATATATATATATATATATATATATATATATATATATATATATATATATATATATATATATATATATATATATATATATATATATATATATATATATACCACCTCTGCGTGAGTTTGAGTCGAAGATTAGGTGAATGTGGATATGTGAGAAAGAATGCCCGTAGCTTCTCGTGGGTTGGTGGTTCTTTCCGCGGATTTCCCGGTTTCTTCCTCTACCATTAATACTGTCCACCATGTATAGCCTATCGTGTGCTGAAAAATGGCGTTAAGCCCCAGAGCAACAACAACAGAAATATATATCATTAACAACTTCGACTTCCTAAATTGGAACAACATGCTTGCATTTATTGAAGGCTATGAATTAAAAATGTATAGTAGGGCCCTACTTATAC
Source organism: Potamilus streckersoni (assembly GCA_016746295.1). Classification (NCBI taxonomy): domain Eukaryota; kingdom Metazoa; phylum Mollusca; class Bivalvia; order Unionida; family Unionidae; genus Potamilus; species Potamilus streckersoni. Next base: position 6,025,978 of record JAEAOA010001578.1, on the reverse strand, counting down.
TTAAATTTTAATGAAACTATTGCATTTTCCATATTTCGTCTAATCAAATACATCAACAAATTCAGATCACGAAATCAGGTTACATGATTATTATCCATTGGTTGTCGTATTTTTCTTCTGATACACAGCAATTTATCTATGATAACTATTGTCTATTTTACTATTGTTTTCGTCCATCATTATTTTCAGTGTCTGGCCGATTTTACCACTGAGAGATCTCTCCTTTCCTCTGGTAAAGTGACGTAAGTGAACGAGGAAACATTGTCCGTTTTTACAATCGATAAGATATTTAACTTGGATTTTCATTAACACCTAAAGAGACTGCTTGGTTTCTCAAATGGGATGAAAATTGAAGTCTGTAGCGAAGAATGAATTGGGTTCTGTAGATTTAATTCCCATTCCTATGGCAATTGTCTTTATCGATGAACTGCGTGATATTTTGACAACTTGCAACTTTGGTTTTATATTTCTTGACGACAGTCCGTGTACTTGCCCAATTGTAGCAGTTTATATGCTTCTTCTGGGTCTTTCAAAACAAAGTATGGATCACGTACTAAATATAAATTTTTCAGTACTCTGTAAGTGGAGATTAAGATACAATCCAATAAAAGTATTATCATTGTTTTTTAATCAAAGCTCATCTGAATACAAATGATGACACAGTCATTAGTTCCTGGGATCTGATGCTGCATAAGAAACCGAATCATGTAAACATTTAGGCATCAAAAAATTATAAGTGCACAAAATGGATAATAGGTTAACATAGGCTAAAGATACGCTAGTAAGTTCCCTTTTCAGCTTTACTGATACTGAAGTTAATGAGTGCGGCTTTTACCAACTCACAACTAACTTTCTCTATGAAAATATTGTGTTACCTCTCTCATTGTATGGTTGTAAAACCCTGTGCAGCTCCAGCACTATTACATACTTACATAGATAGAAGTCATCCTTTTTGCACAAAGCACATGCAAGGCCCATCTAGATACATAAGAACTGAGATTAGTAGGTGTTTAACTCAATGAAACCTACATAGATTTGAATAAACTGTTTTTACTTGAGCACCTCTGGACATTGCTGGCAGCTTATTTTGCGAAAAAAGGAAGTAGTTTTTACTCCGCCTCTACAACTACCACAGCCCAAGTATCAATACAAACTGGATTTATTCCTGACTTGAAAAGGTTAAAGGTCAGATCCCAATAATAACAAATAATGACTGGAAACATGTTGTTAAGTACAAAATCAGTATTTCATATAAAACTACTTTGAATTGTAGACTAACAGAAGACGCATCGCTCAGTAAATTTCACGAGATATGGCAGTTTGATATGTCTATGTTATGGGAGGTTCCTAGAAAGTTTTCAGTTTCTCTTGATCCATGTCTAGTTGTTGACAATATATGACTCGGCGTTTTTAACATTTCTTAAAAGTCAGTTTCTGTTTCTGTTCTATGGCTCTTTTTACCTTATCTTTGTGAGTTTTAATTTGTTCCTTAACAGTATCCTCTTTTTTTTTCTTTATTTTGTTGCGGTGCAAATCAGGGTCTATTTTCATTCATATTATGTTTGAATTTACAAATCCGCAGCATTCATATTTTTTCGTAACTATCTTTTATCTTGATAGGTATACAATTTACGAGCATTTATTTTCTGGTCATAGCTATTTCTGGTCACAGTTTTTTCTAGAACATATTTTAGTGTTTAAATCTGACTTTAAAACATTATTTCCGTTATTTAAATTTTCATGCGTTTCTGCCTTAACATCTGATGTTTATTACGAGCATGTTTTGCTAAAAGTATTTATCTGTTAACTGAGTGTTATCTTTAATTACAGGATATATATATATATATATATATATATATATATATATATATATATATATATATATATATATATATATATATATATATATATATATATATATTGCTTTCATCAGTTTATTTTCTATTCTTTTCCAACCTTTTGATTCATAAACTTAATTACACTTGTTTTACTAGCAATATGGTTATATGATAAATCGAACTGTGAGTGGGGGTGGGGTGGGGTGGGGTGGGGTGGGGTGGGGGTGGGGTGGGGTGGGGTGGGGGGTTGGGGGGTTGGGTGGGGTGGCGGTGGTATCCACTTTGTTTCTTACCCGAGACACCCAAGCATCCATTCATGCCCTTTCTTCTGCACAGAAGCTAATTTCCAGGTTTCATCTATACTGATAAATATAGGTTTGGTCATGAGCACTCAAAACATCCAAGTTATTGAAATTTTAATATCAATGTGTCAGCATATGTTTACTATGGGAACTAAATTAGTACCGTGATTCCTGCAGAGCGATTTATCACTCTTTAAAACATGTTTCAGTTCGCAGAAAGTTACCTCCCTTCAATTATTGCCTGAATCTAAAGTGTTGATAGTTTCATCCTCGCCCCATTTTATGGTTAATGAAATTTAAATCTGTGGTGTTATAAGTACTGATTTGTTGTTATTTTGTGTATAAATATAATACTTATCATTGCACTAATTTACTCATTCCTCAACGATACATTCTCCATCATTCATTAATCATCTTTTTTTACAACACTTTCATTCAACAACCTACATTTTATTTCCACCTCTGAGAGCTAATTTACTCAAGATGATGTTTATCTCTTCTTTTACCAATCCAAAAAATTATTTTAACATATATAAATATGAAGAAAAAAATCCGCATCATCCTTTATTGCTCATTTCACGTTTAATGAGTGCATACTGTTAGCTTGAAATACCGTTCATCGTCATTTTGAAATTCTTTATAGTGCATGGTCATGTTGCTGAATTACCTATATCAAAATGCATGAATTTAACCTTTATGCATTTTCTTTTTATTATATTTCAAAGATAGGGGAAAATGCTTCCATCAATTTTGGATTACATGAAGGTGCAAAATGATCCAAACATTGTTATTTTGCCCAAAATCCTGTTTTCTTTTTTTTTTTATTATTTACCTTTTAAACGTTAATATTCTCCCCTACCCCAGTTAGCTTTATTGGAAATTCACAGCACATAGTATTCGCTTCGGTACTTAAAATTTATCCAGTCGACACCGAAAAATTTTTTTTGCATTGACGCTGGCACTATGTAAACAGTGCGTTAATGTACACAAAATATTCGAGACGAAAGACTGAACCAGATATGTTTATCTGGTTGTACAATGTAAACATTGTGATATGATAAACTACGTTAATGCGTCGGAAACTGATGCATGCAATTACATCGATTTGAAAACACTTGGTTCTATTTATGCAGCTTTATCGCTCCATTACTTTCCGCCTTTCGCGTTTGTTAATATGCCAAAATAGTTGCTATTAATAGAGAGCCTGGGTATCTCCCTAATGGTCTCGAAATTACTGATTGGTAGAAACTTGGTCAGCAGGGAAGGAAGTGACGTATTATTTCTGACAGCTTCTGGAAAATTCGGGAAACCTCAATCGGAAGTGTATATAAATTCGAGAGTGCGCAATAGAGACTTTATATACGTTGCAACTTGAAAACAGACAATACGCTGATGCTCGTGAACTTGTTCATATTTCACCTACAGAAGTAGACTTGCAAGACTTTAGATAACATTTTTCGGCACTTAGTAGAAGTGACTTGGCGTTTCGCTATTCACGCAAACCATGGGGAAGGATTATTACAAAATTCTTGGAGTGTCTCGTGAAGCTACCGATGAAGAAATCAAAAAAGGTTACCGTAAAATGGCGCTTAAGTATCATCCTGACAAGAATAAATCACCCGGAGCAGAGGACAAGTTTAAAGAAATAGCTGAAGCATTCGATGTTCTCAGTGACAAGAATAAAAGAGCGGTCTACGATCAGTATGGCGAAGAAGGGTTAAAGGGCGGTATGTCTGGTGGCGGCGGTCCGGAAGGGCACAATGGGGGATCATTCCACTACTCCTTCCAAGGCAATCCACATGATACGTTTAGGATGTTTTTTGGCAACGAAAATCCTTTTGAAAGTTTCTTTAGTTTTGGACCAGGTGGCAGTACAAGATTCACTACATTTTCGCCAGGACCTGAAGGTATGGACATCGATGAAGACGACCCTTTCAGTCGTATGGGCATGAGCGGAATGACGAGAAAAAAGAGACAAGACCAGCCAATTGTCAAAGATTTACAAGTTACGTTGGAAGAAATATTTATAGGTACAACAAAGAAACTAAAAATTACGCGAAAAGTGTTAAATCCTGACGGCAGAACGACCAGAGTCGAGGATAAAATTTTGACAGTTGATATAAAGCCTGGATGGAAAGCTGGCACAAAAATCACGTTTCCAAAAGAGGGCGATCAGACGCCCAACAACATTCCTGCAGATATCGTTTTTGTGATAAAAGACAAACCACACCCACAATTCACACGTGATGCCAGCGACATCAGATACAAAGTTGCAATCTCGCTTCGACAGGTAGGTAAACAAACAAAATGCTAATGTGCAGTTTTTGTTGTCCCCGAAGAATATCAGATGGTTTCAACACTTAAAAGTTAAAGTCGTCCGTATTTTACATTATGGGAAATAATTATCAAAAGGGTCTATTCATAAGTTAGCCATGTGCAATTTTGGCAACTTGGACTATTCATGCAGACACCATATGTCCATAATAGAAACTATCCATACTGTGACTTTCTCCCTCAAGACAGTAAAAAATAATCTAAAAATGCAAACTTAGCTAAACTTTTTATATTGGGGATTTACCAGTTTTATAAATTTCAGCTTGTCTTGTACATAATATACCAATATTAGTTACCATAAAACAAAGTAATGTTGAATTTTTTTAAGAAATTGCATTTAGTTTATTTAAATGTTTTCTTTTATCCTTATTGGCGCTATAAAGCCAAAGGTGGATAACTAAGGTTATCAGAAAATGTACATGTAATTAATACATTAGAAACTATTAGAATGCAGATATTTAAAAAGCAACAACTAACATGTATATTGACAAATGAATAGCTAGAAGAACAGTTACTATAAACACCAAAATACACTGAAAAACCAAAATAGTTATCAAAATACACATGTATTTACATATTCTTTGTATATGTGTACACACTGAAATTATAATTCATTTCTGTTTGAATAACAAAATAAAGCAAAAAAAAATGATTTATGTGGTTTTGAGGATAATTATTTGCTCTTTTCATATTTCATAGCTAAATACCTTTTGGATAATATGAATTACACCTTCCATTCTGGAGATTATCTCTGTTCCAGAATTATCAATTTTTATCACATCACCTTGTTCCACAAAAGAATGGTCATCCCTTTATGAAACCCACCCAGTAAAGTACAACAGATTGACAAGTGCTTTAACTTGCAGAAAAGTAAATAATTCATACCAGAATCACTTGATTCCTATTTTATTTTGCTCTATATTACTATTCAATCAAAAGCAAATCAAAAACCATGTATGTACAAAGATTTATACCCATAGAACTTGTTAATACATGTATATATTTTTGGGTTTCTCAGTGTTTATTGTAACCCTCAGAAAAGGGTTTGGAAATAGATTTTTGAGAGAGAGAGAGAGAGAGAGAGAGAGAGAGAGAGAGAGAGAGAGAGAGAATTGATAAAAGAATGCTGAATTGTATTTCTAGTGATTTATACTCACTGCAGAAGGATTTGTGAACACTTTTATATCCATTTACTTAAAAAGAAGTGTGGTCACAATATTTGACAATCCAAATATTTAAACTGACTGCAAACACGTTTGTCCCTATGATTGTTTGCCAAGCAGTAGGGATTATGTTTCTAGTAATTATCACCTAAACAATGGAAGGTCAGCAACTTTAGTCCTGCAGAAGTCTTTTGTTGTTGTAGGGTTTAATACCATTTTTCAGCACAGGATAGGCTATACATGGCAGCCAGTATTAATGGTGGAGTAATAACCTGGCTAAACCCCACAAAGAACTACTGACCCACTAGACCTACTGCCAAGCTTTCAGTATCAGGAAGGCTTGTAAAACATTGGATTTTTAATAGCTTTGTCATAGATTCACTCCATATAGGCAACTTGAACATTATTATTCAACCCGAGGTAAGGGGCATAGTATTGTAGAAGTTTTAACGACTGTAACTTGCAAATATGGAATTAAACATTAATTTGCAAAATTATTTACATTTTGCAAATAAGGTACATGGGTGCTGTACAAACACCTTTATACAAATTCTGTACACTGTGGTGATGTGAATAGCCCTGACATAGTTTTCACCAGTAGAGCCTTAACCTCTTGGAGAGAACATATATTTTGAAAAGCAGGAGGGGGGTAGGTAAACCAGTTGGTATCTATAACATATATGATGGAGGCTGCAGAGTTGAGCATGCAAGACTATTGAAATGGTCCATGTTCCTATCCAACCTATTGGATCAGCTTGGTTCAGCTACTTCATTGTGTCCTAGGGTAATATATTAACTCAGCACTGAACAAAAAATAAACAACCAGTATTTGTGTTGTGCCATGAATCATTCCAGTGCAGGAAAATGCTTCTCCTGTGCCATGAATTTATATTCCATGTATGTATGTATGTACCTAAGTATATAGGTACCTATGGGTTTGTGTCTGTGTGTGTGTGTGTTTGTGTGTGTGTGTGTGTGTGTGTGTGTGTGTAACTTTGGAAAAATTGTTTTTTTTAGTCCTGCTTCCATTCTTAAATTGTGTTTGAGATCATTGGTTGTATGACAAACTTTCTCTTCTTGAAATTGATTAAACAATTGTAATTCTTTGCTGACATGCTTGTAAAAGAAATGTATCTAAAAGGGCATTTTATAGGTTATGTTTATTGCAGGTTCATTGGGTTTTAAAATATATTATCTTTCATGGATATTACTAGAGTATACAGCATTTAAAACTACCATCAATTTGCTATGTATGATGAGTGAAGTGAAATTTTGTTGTTTTTTTTTTTATTTTCAGTTATTTTGATAAGAGGATGAGTGTTCATTTATTCTGTAACTTTAATATTAGTGACTGGAAGGTATAATAAAATTTACACATGGCAGAATATTCAAATATTTATCAAAATGTAGTTTCTGTGAACTGACATGTGTACCATTTATACTCACTTCCATATCAGATCCAACTGCAAACTGCACAGACCCAGGCTTGGTTTTATCTGCAGACTGAAGTTGTTTGGATCAATTAATAGAACATTGACCCTAATTTGATGGCACCTTGTGTAATAGCAGCTCAGGGTCTGTGTTGTTTACAATTGGACCTGTTTTGTGAGGAAGTATGAATGGTAGATAACTGAAAAGCAAAACAATGGATAAAAATGACCTGCTGGCTACATAAATTAAAAATATTTCCCAAGTAAATCTTTTATGGTGAAGTAATTAACCAATCTTGCATACAGATTTACTTGTAATTGCACAATTGTATTTTCAGGTTTTTTTTCAAAATTTGTTAAATTTTTCATAAAGGTTATGTTCTCTACAACTTGCTAAATATGATTTATTTCATCTTTTATGTAGGCATTATGTGGAACAACAATTAATGTGCCAACAATAGATAACAGAACCATCCCACTCAGATTGTCAGAAGTGATTAGGCCAAACTCCATCAAGAGGATACAAGGAGAGGGACTACCATTACCTAAACAACCATCAAAGCGAGGGGACTTGATCATAGAATTTGATATAAAATTTCCAAGTAAAATATCAAGTTCAGCCAAAGAGATTCTTGCTGACACATTACCAGAGTCATAATATAGCTGAAGTGATTGTTTGTGAACATGAGACAATTTTCTGAGAGGGTGATGTGATGAAAATGATGTTTTGTATGATTGAAACTGTACTGTAAATACTCTGACCTGGTGTTCAAAATTCAGAACGGTCAGCAAATATTAAGATACTTTGTGAAAGAATGCTGCGTTTAGGTGCTTGACTGTACTAGAGTTTAGCTCTTAAACCACTAATCTTTATTTATCTTCTTAGCACAAGAAAGTTATGGTTATGGTACCTTTAGGATTTATAAAGAAGCCCTAAGAAAACCAACAAAAGATTGTAATGGATGACTTTAAACTGAATCAAGCAAATCCCAAGCAAACTTAATAGAATGTATTCATAGCCAACAAAGCACATAAGTTTACATGGTTGTCAAATGTCTGGTCATTGCTTGATTTAGCCTGCACAATCACAGGACCCACCCACTCCATTCTGCAAGTAAATGCCATAAGAATTCAAGTTTCAGGGGGGAGAAAATGGACAAAAGAAATTACAAAATTACAGTTTGATACAGTACCATTATTGCATAATTTTATAATTATAATAAAATGTTGTAAATTCAATGTTTTTATCTTTTGTATTGTAATGTACCATTTTTCAATCAGTAAGCCAGTACAATTCAGTATGAATTGTATTTCAACTATAAATCCCAAGAAGTCCACACACATATCATTGTTTCCAAAGGGGTTTCAAAATTACTTCCACATCTGAGACATGCTGGTAGTTGTTCAATTAATTGGATGTTTTATAACTTGTTGAATGAAATGGATAAATGATTTTTCATGTCATGTACTGACATCCAGGACTCCAACAGTTAAACATATCCTTATGTATGTACATTGTGCAAATGCACTAATGGGAAATGCTTTGGTTGGACATAGTGAGGTGAGGTGGAGACTTTTACAGAAGCATACAAACATTGCAGATGTTGTGACAAAAAAATCTACAAGTTGTTAGCATATGCCAAAATATTTTTATGGTTTATATTAAATAAAAAATATGGCATAATATGCAACCTGTATATATATAAAAAATTATCCCCTGTACAGCAGAGAAGGGTAGAGTCCATTTGAGAGGATATGGGAGCCCCACCTCAGGAAGCTATTGTACTGTCCCCATCCTCTTTCTTTATCTATAGGTGTGGTCAGCAAGGGATTTTCCATTTTAAATTCCTGGGTGCAACATTGATTACTGATTTTAACTATCATGGTAATCAATGTCCAAAATAGATTTTGTCATAGAATGATTTACTAAAGAATAATGAATAGAGAAGGCTTGCAATGGGTAGCTGATTATGAACATGTGTGCTTGGGTCTTAATTTTGGGGGTCAGTGACAACTATTTTCAGATCTACTGTTATCTGTTGGTTTTCTGTAAAATTTGTTTTACAATATTTTAGCTGCAAGTTCAAAGTGGCCAACTTGCAAAACCTGTCCTGTACAATGGAATTATAAGCTTATTCAGAGATAAGAATGAATTGGTATATTCAGTGATGCCATGCTAAAAAATAAAATTTTTAAAATTTGCATATCCATTACCAAGTATTTTTTGAAAGGGCTATCTAGATCTTTATATAGTTTGGATTATTCTTGAAGAGATTTGCCTGTGAAATGTTTATAAGCAGTGTTGAATGAAGGACCCTCTCAGGAAGTATAATTACAAAGAGGTCAATAACCTTTTAGTCCCTCCAAAACAATTGCTACATTGTTCATTTAAAAAAAAACAGGTACAAACTACTTGTGTTGATTCTTGATTTTTAGAGCATGCATAAGAGCATGACTATCAATTGCAATTTGTGTTTGTATGTTTGTTATAATTCAGGTTACTGCTTTGGCTTTTCATATTTCAGTAAAATTGTCCTCTGCTTACATACAAAACATTCTCATAGTACTTTTTGTTAAATTAATATATAAATTGAAGTTACATATCCCCTAGAAAACAATCTGACCTTTTGTGTGAGGATTATTTTATTTTTAATATAAATAACCTGTATTAAATTGGTTTGTATTGCTTTTACAAATATAAATATATAATGTATAACAGAATATTCATACACTTGCATAGACATTTTCACAAAGTCAGGCATTATTAGATTGTCAGAATATTAACAATACAATTTTATGAGTTATGTGATGTATTACATTATATGCTATTGAAATTTGAACTATGATAGCTCAATGTTTTTACAAAAGCATCTGTACTACAAACTAGCTATACATTTCTCATACCATTGTCAAATGTATCCTGATTATCTTTTACAAGATAAAAGATCTGTAAGAATGATATTTTGCAAGCAAGAGTGGCATTAATGAGACCACTATTTGTTTATAACCAGTGATACACTGAACATTTTTTATGCCATCTTCACAGAAAGTACAATTATCAACTGAGCTTTTTCCTTAGCTCTAAAATTTTTACATTTTTAGTATTTATGCAATTGTTATAATAAATCTTTTTTTTTTTTTGCAAGGAGATGATTTTTTTGGAACTGTATGTTGTTTCCATTTTCAAAAAGGTTTTGATTTTTTGTTTCTTGAGGGTTGATATTATTTTAAGCACTAATAAAGTACTCCGTAAATTTATTTGTTCTTTGTTTGTATCATAAACCTTAATGATTAAAAGTATCTTATGCTAGATATTCTTGAAGACAAAAGTTCATTTGTATTCATTATGCTAAGATACAAAATAATATTAATTTGCCAAACATTGATGAATTTACATTAGTTGTATATTATCAGTTTTTGCATTTACCTCAGTTTTCTTGCACACAGTTGAGACTGTTAATGTTCAAGGGATACACCTTGAAGAGTGAACTATACCCTCACAAATGTAAGTCACTGATCTAGTTTTCATGCTTCACTGATTGGGTTGAGTTCTCCAGTTTTATTTATGGCAGAATTGTGAACTAGATAATCATATGCATCTATATTAGTACCAAATTCTTACTACAAAAGAATGTCACTGAGACTATATTTCATATTATGCTGGCTTAATAAAGATATTGCATTCAGCTCTGATCAAAACAAATTACAACCAGTTGGTGCATGTGTATACACTCTTGTACCTAGATTCGTGAAACTTGGCATGGCATGTCATGAGTTTTACTCTCATCATAAATGAGGTTAATGTGACCCATATTTCATGCTTCACTTAAGTTAATATTTATGGTTTATTTCTCCTTGTAGAATCCTAAAAGTAGGTGATTGTATGCATCTTAATCTGTTCACAATGGCAAAGAAAAATTTCATGTACATTTCGCATACACTCGCTATTTTTAAGTTTTTGCGTTTAACCCAGAGGTGGGCGCTTTTAGTACCTTGTATATATTTAACTTGGTGAGGGGATGCAACTTTATGAATTCTAGAGCTTTATCACAGATGTAAGTCACTGTGACCCATATTATATTCTTCACTTTCTAATTTAATATCTCAGAACTATTTGTGCCAGAATCATCCAACTTGATTGTATAAATAGTCTAATAATATCACATTTTGGTAACAAAAGATCATCTAGCTCATGACAGCATTGAACTTGTCTAATCATTTAATATCTCAGAACTATTTGTGCCAGAATCATCCAACTTGATTGTATAAATAGTCTAATAATATCACATTTTGGTAACAAAAGATCATCTAGCTCATGACAGCATTGAACTTGTCTAATCATAAAAGTGCTCATGTTAAAAGTGCTGTCTGTTACAGCTACTCCTACTTGGTCCTAAATGAGATGGTGTTGCTCCAAAATCTAATATAGTCTCAGCAGCAGTCATCATGAAAAACCTCATCACAGATGTGGGTCACTGTGATCCATATATTCTTCTCTTTCTTGTTTAATATCTCAGAACTATGCCAGAATCATCCAACTTGAATGTATGAATAGTCTAATAGTATCACATTCTAGTAACAAAAGGTCATTTAGCTCATGACAGCATTGAGGTTGTCTAATCATAAAAGTGCTTGTGGAATGGCCTGTTTTTTTATGTCCAATGTCTGTCTGTTACAGCTACTCCTTTTTTGTCCTAAATGATATGGTGTTGCTCCAAAATCTAATATAGTCTCAGCAGTAGACATCCTGAAAAGCTTGTTAAGCTTGTTATAGCTACTCTTCTTGAATCGTGTCAGCATGTGGTTTTCACTACAAGAATTCTTAGTGATGTCTACTTGGTTTTAAATTAAAAAAATGAGATGGTGCTGGTCTGTCATCCACTATGGTCACAGTGGCAACCATTTTAAAACCTTGACCACAATTCTGCATGATCAGAAAGTCACACTGGCACGGGATTTTCACTACAATTTTTATGTCCAGCTGATCTAAACTGGTGCAGATGTGACGCCCATATGCCTGCAGCACAACCAATTTGTAATCTTGTGTTACAATTCTCGGCTCCTTCAAAGTAACAAAGAAAATAGTACAGCCAACAAGCTTTGTAAATTTTAGCAAAAATAATTTATTTCCCTAGAAAACTGTAAAAATATGAAAAAAGGACTTAACATTTTTTGAATATAATCCAAAAACAACAATCCTAGAATTGAAAAAGAAAAATGTCTTATCACTAAAATGTCATAATGGATCCAAGCTCGAATCTCGGCGAAATTCTAAGATGGGGGACGATGACGTGAGACGAAGTATTGATGTCAAAAGTTTCACATTGAATTGTATGAATTACAAAAGAATTGTGAAAAGTTCCACGATGAACACGGGACACACAAAAACGTCTTAAAAGCTACTAAAAAAATTTGATCCAATTAACAGAAATCATTCTGGCATGAAGAAAGTAAAGTTTTCATAAATGATCACTATTGAAAAGGTCCACTGTTTCTGGACGTATCAGAACCTTTAAACCTCTCAAACCACCCTGAGGGCATTTTCTATGGCCCATGGGCCTTACTACCTTAGTTTATTCTCATGTCACCTTGTGACACCAGTCATTTTGCGGGCCATAGGACAAGGCTTGGTAGGCCGCATATTGCCCTCTGGCCGTGTGTTTGATAGTACTAATATTAGTACCTTAGTCAACCAGAGTTTAAGACCCCTGCTTTATATGATTAAGCTCTACTGGTCATAGACCAGAAAGCTTACGGGTTGGTCCGTCATCTATTAGCCCGTCCATTAGCATAAAGCTTTTAATGCAACTACTCTCAGGTTTGCCTTGAAACATTACACACGTTTGTCCTAAACGAAAATGCTACTGCTTAGACGTCAGATATGGGAGCCATCTTGAAAATCTCGCTATCACTACTTCTCCTGATTGGATGGTCATATCAATATGAGATTTTCACTAAAATTCCTCTCGTAATGTCCAATTAGTCCTAAGCAAGAATGGTGCCAAACTGAATCCAGTATAGTCACAATGGCAGCCATCTTCAAAATCTTGTCACCGACATGCGATTTTCACCACAAGACTTATGATAACCAGTTGATCTTAAATAAATATGGTGAAGATCTGACGCTCAATATGGCCACCAATACATCCATTTCGGATTTTTGTATTTGCACTCTTTCTGAATGGATAATCCTATAAACCTGGTTTTCAGTAAAAGACTTCTTATAATGTCTAGTTATTTCTAAGTAAAATGGCGCTGATCTGGCATCCAATATGGCCATCATAACCATTTTTTTAAAAATCTTGTCACGCCTCTAATTGAAAACAAAGTAAATGACGTGGGGTTTTCACCAGAATACGTATCCTAAATGAAATGTCGATCTGACATCCAATATGGCCCGGGCAGAAGCCAGCTTGAAACGTTTGTAGTTGATAATCCTTCTGAATAGGAAGCAGTTAACTTGAAAACACTGTTATCTCTGAATCAATGGTTATATCAATAAGTGGATTTTACCAATAGACTTCTAATGATGCCATGATGGACCAGTAAGAAAATGGTGCAAGTCGTACATCCAATATGTCTACCACGATGATTGTCTTAAAATCTTGATGCCAGCACATTCCCTGAAAGGATGATCATCAAAAAATGGGGTTTTCACCAAACGTTTTTTATTTATTTCTACTAAATGAAAAGGGTGCCAAGCTGATATCCATTATATGTATCACAAAGCATCTGGTGGGGCCCCGAGTGGTCTTAGGCGCTCTCCGTTACGGATTACTGCCATCACACCTAGGTTTGCGTGGGTTCGAGTCTAAGATTCGGCGAATGTAGATATGTGAGAAAGGTTGCCAGAAGCTTCTCGTGGGTTGGTGGTTCTTTTCGCGGATTTCCCGGTTTCTTCCTCCACCAATACTGGCCGCCATGTATAGCCTATCGTGTGCTAAAAAATGGCGTTAAGCCCCAGAACAACAACAACAACAAAGCATCTGAGTAATAAGTTTTGTTATCGCTGAAAAATGTTAGAGAGTACCTTGCGTTTAAAAGGAAGAAGTGATCTTATCTTTAATGCCTGGAAATTCATTTCGCCCAATAGAACGTTACAAAATCGCCAGATAGAGCGTCGGTCCTTTTTAGGGACACTTATTTATAAAACTGCTCAACACAATTTGACAGAAAACATCTTCGTGGGAATGGTTTTCATCTTGATGCAAAATGATACCTATCCGTCATAAAATATGACCATCGTTACTAAAATTAGAACAACCGCTAAAATTACGTCTTTTCTGACAATGTTCAAAAATTTTAAGGCCAGCTTTGACAGAATCCATCCTGACGGAAAGCGCTTTTAGTTGTTTTGGGTGATTATTTTGGTTCTTTTTATTGTTGGGGTCTATTATGCATTTTCACGACCAAATATAACCGCCGTTATTAACAATAGGCAAATTTCTGGACGATTTCTTATCTTAATCTCCTCGAATGAATTTGACAAATATTGACAGTTTCTGACAAAGCACCGGCATTTCAACTTTGTACGAATGATATCAATTTCCTATCAAACTATGGCCACCAGTCCTAACATACACATTTTTAAAAGACGTCTTCTAACATACTACTCTCCAGAATTTGAGCAAATTTGACTGCATACATCCTGGCATAAAATGATTTAAATTTAGACAAATGGTGCCGATCTATTATGAAATTTAGCTGTTGTTATAAAAATTAGAGCGGAAAAAAGATCCTCTCCCCTTAACAGATTTTGACCAAATTTTGACAGAAAGCTTCCGGTCATAAAAGACCTTCCAGTATTGGATAAATAATACGGACGTGTTTCTTGAAGCTCCCGCCACAGAAGAAGAACAAAGAATAAGAAAGAAGAACAAAGGAACCCAGAAAGAAGAACAAAGGAACCAGGAGCTTTACTATTATTTACAACAATAGTAAAAGCGGAATTTAAAGAAGAAAGAAGATTGTTGCTGATACAGTATTTACCAAAATAATGTGCCTCCGTTGTTTTTACAACAATTGGGAAGTGAAAAGATTGTTAATATCAATTTGCCATACATTGGGCTCAAATTGGGCTATTCTGAGCCCTCATTGGGAGTGCATTCTAACCGCTGGCCCTGATAGGAATGATTGTTTTTTAAAGTATTTACCAAACTATCCTAAATACCAAATTAAGATCTCAAACTTGAAAGGGGTACCTGATACCCACCAAATTTGGCATACCTTTCGGAAACAAAACGTACGCACAGTACACTAAAACAAATTAATCCTAAATACGATAGAAAATTTCACAACTCGGGTATATTTGAAACGTATGTGGCTTACACATGTTTGGATATAGTTAGTGACCCACACCCCCATTAGACAACGGGAAACACCTGATCACTTAATTTTAACGTTTGTTTGCTGCTAGTGTACTTTGGTTACTGGATCCACGGAGGGGAGGAGGATGAACAACACTACAAGGGAGATACCAACACGGAGGGAGAGCGCCCCGAGCCACACACAACCACACAGGAGTCTTTCTGTAGTGCCACAGAAAACATTATGACTTTCAAGCGCCTTCTAGACTGGATTTGGACCTGGGGTATGACCTGCAACTCTACGAACCCTTGGCTGGAAGGGGACGGCGATCGAGGCGTTACCTTTTCCAGAGGCTGGCTAGGCTGCATTCCTGACTGTGCGAACTATGGGTCTTGTCGTGGTCAAAATAAGTGTCAAAGGTCTATGAAAGCGGTCAAGCATTCTGATATCATTGCCCAAGCACTGGGGCAAATAACGCCCAAGCTCTGGGGCATGGAGAGCCATGCCATCGTGCGGGGGGGGGCTCTAGACCTTTTAAGGACTATAACCAGTCATAAAACACGAGAGTGTATACATGACTATAACACATACAGGTACAGGATAAATAATACGCATTTGCCATCAAATGTGGACGAAGATACAACAAATAACAAAAATAGAAAGACACTTTGAAACCGGTGTTTTCATAGCATTCACAAAACAAAGCATTGGAGGAAGTTTCAACAGAAATCACATTGCAGTTTCAGATTTTTGGTCCTAATGCTTTTGCATATTACAGTTGAACTGATATCAGGCAGGCGAGCTATGCCAGGCCCAGATGGGACTGGGCCATTTATTAACATCGTGGTGTACAAATATTGCTAGGTCAGGCCCAGATGGGACTGAGCCATTTATTAACATCGTGGTGCAATATTGCTATGTCAGGCCCTGATGGGACTGCATGGACCATTTATTAACATCGTGGTGCAATATTGCTATGTCAGGTCCAGATGGGACTGGGCCATTTATTAACATCCTGGTGCAATATTGCTATGTCAGGCCGAGATGGGACTGGGCCATTTATTAACATCCTGGTGCAATATTGCTATGTCAGGCCCAGATGGGACTGAGTCATTTATTAACATCCTGGTGGATTTTTGCTATGTCAGGCATAGATGGGACTGGGCTATTTATTAACACCGTGGTGCAATATTAATAAAACCAACATCGTTCAAAACTAGAGTCACTTTGTGATTACTCTTCAAGTGATCTGTATGAACAATGTTTTCATAATAATTAATAGTGTACACACACACACACACACACACACACACACACACACACACACACACACACAGGGCCGGTTTAGGACAAATGAGGCTCTGTGCTACTTAAGTTATGAGGCCCCTTACAATGAAATATTCATCGTCATTTTTTTTTCTGCCAAGAAGATAGGCCCCCCCCCTGGCCAACAGGAGCTCTGTGCCTACGCACACCTATATATTCGGCGAGAGGATACGAATTTACAATTGGATATCAAGCATAATTCGATGTCGATGCCATCTTCGCTAGCCAAGGATAGTCGATCCACTTCGCTGAACACTGGAACGAATTCGATTGAGAGCCTTTTGCAAGCAACAAGTGTAAGTGGATCTACAACCTTTGGCTGCGAAAGAAAGGTCGAACAAGATTCTCTCTACGCATATTCATATACTATATTCTCCTGTATTGCTAGGAGACTGGACAACACAACCAGTAGATGGCGCATAAACTTTTCACTTGGTTCACAAATAAATGACAATAGTTGCAAACGGCGCCAGGCTTGGGTAGACATCAGCCTTAAGATCTGTCCAGAAGAAGGAATGCAGCTTTAAATCAGCCAATAACCAAGTGTCATAATTTTGGGTTGAATCTGAGTTAAGGATGAAAATGTATTTATGTTAAGATTAGGCAGGGTCGTGATGATGATATCATAAGCGGAAGCCTGAAGTATCCCGATACAAAAATGATGCAATCCTAAGACCAATAAATTCGTTTCTCACTTCACAGGTACATGTTCTAAGTCTGCCACACGTTTAAATTGTATGACTAAACTACATACTATGCATTGCATACTATGCTTACATGCCGTTCGCTATGATTTTGATTAAATTGATAGTTTTAATTCAAATACCTGGATACAATTTTCCTATTTTAAAGTAATGTAGTGGATATAATTAAAACTCTTATTTTATCCACAAATAAGTTTTATTAGTTTTGAGAGCTAGTTGACCGCCAGAAATTTATTTTCCCACAATATTTCGTCCTTCTGCACTTCCCCTGTCGAAAATTAATCGGTACATTAAGTGCGACTATATTTAAAAGTGGCTTTTCTTTCTTCCCTCTATCTCCCACTTTTTCTACATGTAATTTTTTCCCAGCCTGACGCAAAGTGTTCATATGTCCTTTCTTTATCATTTTGTGAATCTGTTAGTCATCTTTTCTTACCGTATCTCAACCGTCATTACTCAACCCTTTTTTCATCGTTATAATCTGAACTTTTATACCAATGCTTTCACTACTAATCGAGGGCTTTGTTAAACAAAAACAAAATGACAATGAAAAAATCTATCCTTGCAAACTCTAGAAGATCCTCTTCAACAGTGAATGTTATGTAATGATGATTGAGCTTTAAATATGGGCAAATAAGGCAAATCACCACTGTCAGATTTCGGCGCGTTAAGGTGGGTGTATGTTACTAGGTGATTTTAACTCCCCGTAGACCTGGAAAACAGCCAAAGTGTGTATTTATTTTGAGATTCTGATGGGAGGGGGTAGATTTACACACGACTTCACGATGTATATGGTTTGGTATGGCCTAAAGGTACTTTGCCTCATTTCTAGGTAATATGTAAGACCTGCCTGAGTAATCGTATAGCATCAGCCTTGTAGAATTGCGTCATTTCCTGTAGCATTCAGCTTTCGCAGTACGATAGTAAAACCTATTTGTCAAAGGCGTTATACATTATACATGTACGGGGCCGTGGAAAGAAATACGGTTCTATTTTATATTTGCATGCTTTTCTTTATTAACAGGCTACAGCGACCCTGTATTTTATCCTAGTTTCGGAAACAAACATTAAAGGTAATTATATATACCTACAATTTATCGTCTTGTAGCTAGTCTGGTCCCCTGCTTAGTATGCCATCTGTAATGCACCCCGCTATACTAAGTATATATAGCGGAGTGCATCGCAGGGAGCATATTAAGCAGGGGACCAGACTACTTGTACGAATAAAGATATAAAATGATTAGCACGAAGTCCTCAACAAAAAGAAAAGGCGAGATTGAGAAGAATACTTTTAAAAGAATCTAAATATAAATCAATCAATCATTAATAACTAAATCTGTATGTCGCCTTTTCTGCCTATAATGAATGCCTGGTTTCCTTGATACAAACTTAACACTGGGCTGATTTCTGACTGGATTCACACAAACGCGCGCGCGGCATGTGATGATATGTGATTTGGATTTTTAACGTAGCTTTAACAAATTTTTAGTCATATCTACGACGTCTGCAGTGTGGCAGTTGATAGTGATGTCTAGCACTGGGGCATCATGCCGCAGACATGTAGACATGTAGCATGATGCCCCACCCAGTCACATCTTTACACCAGTTGAGTAATCCTAACAATAACCTCTTACTGCTGGGCACCTAAGGAAGTTACTGTTAGAACCATTTATTTAAGTCTTTGGTACGACCCTGCCGGGCTCTAGTCCGAGTTTCCTCTTAACCTTGACACCTCATTTTTTTGATATTTGGTTTTTTATGTTGGGGTGTAGCTTTGTCTATTCTGAAAAGGATATAAAAAAAATCGGTGTTGTGCTTGTAATTTCTGAGAAGATAAATGATTTCCCTATCGATTTAATGTATGGGTCAATGTAAGGTCATTTAAGTTTGATAGGCCTGATAGGAGGTAAGTACCCTATGCCGACACAAAAAGGTTGTCGGCGAATTCCAACTTTTGATAAGGAATGGACTTTGACCCTACATCCAACATAAAAAAAACAAATATCAAAAATAAGGTGTCAATGGTCAGAGGAAACTCAGACTAGCCAACCTCGAACTTACTGCATGTTGTGATGTGAAAGGATGGAAAGGGTTATGCCTATCTTTGTGGTTCTACCCATACAGATTCGACGCAAAATTACTTTTGAACTGTTTCTCTCTCTTCATTCTCGCATATCTTTCTTATTGCTGGGCCATCACGAGTACACACCCACGCACGCACACACACAGAGACACACTATTGTTCCCTATTGTAGGAAACAGGATGGAGAAGACCCTTTTTATTATGGCGGCAGGGGACACACACACACACACACACACACACTATTGTTCCCTACTGTAGGAAACAGGATGGAGAAGACTCTTTTCATTATGGCGGCACGGGACACACACACACACACACACACACACACACACACACACACACACACACACACTATTGTTCCCTACTGTAGGAAACAGGATGGAGAAGACTCTTTTCATTATGGCGGCAGGGGACCGTTCGTAAATTGGCCAATTTCTTAACTTGATCTATGATATGAATGTTTGAGATATTGTTTTGTAATTAAAGCTATGGATATATTTGTGGATTAGGTGCTTCGAATTTGTGTTATTGAAATTAACGAGCAAAACACACACACACACACACACACACACACACATATATATATATATATATATATATATATATATATATATATATATATATATAGAGAGAGAGAGAGAGAGAGAGAGAGAGAGAGAGAGAGAGAGAGAGAGAGAGAGAGAGAGAGAGAGAGAGAGAGAGAGAGATTTGGATTTCTAAAGTAGCATTAACAAGTTTTTCCAGTCATATCGCTAAGATGTCTGCATTGTGGCAGTTGTTGTTTGTGTTCTGGGACTTAACGCCATTTTCCACCACACGATAGGCTATACATGGCGGCCAGTAATAATGATGGAGGAAGAAACCGGGGGAATCCGAGGAAAGAACCACCAACCCACGAGAAGCTACTGGCAAGCTTTCTGACATATCCACATTCGCCGAATCTTAGACTCGAGTCCACGCAGACATATGTGAGATGGAGTGATCCGTAATGGAGAGCGCTTTAGACCACTCGGTCACTCGGGGCCCCTCTGCAGTGTGGCAGCTTATAGTGATGTCTGGCACTGAGGCATCATGCCGTAGACATGTATCATGATATCCTACCCGCTTACATTATTCGGATACAATGACTACAACTCCTAACACTAACCTATTAATACTGAGTCCTAGTGAGGCAGCTGTTTGTACCTTTATTAATAAAACAAGTCTTTGGTATTATTTGGCCGAGGTTCGAACCCGCGACCTTTCTTAGTTACTTTGGTGTATGTAGACAGTGAAATACTAATTGTCAAGTAGGAAGAAGAGCTATCCACCCATAGCAATAGATATGTGGGTTCGCTACATGTGATATATCACCAGTCTGTGAAACTCCGAATCTAAGAATTGGCATACCACACCACCTCACGCCACCCCACCCCAACCACCCCACCCCCTCTTTACTTTCTTTGAATAAATTCCATTAACCGATCTGACTCAGTTTTCGTGATATCAACCTTAAACATGACAGAAAAGTTCTTGAATAAAGTTTCGGCGAGCGTTTTTGAATTAATCTGATAATTAAATTCTACTGCTCCATTCGTATGCCTCACTGAAGAAAATGTATTAGGTTCGCATATTTTGTCTGCATCTTCAGGTTTTTGTTATGAAACTAATACTAGAACAATTTTCCTCCGCTTTATCGATTTTATCTGGAATAAATGAAAGATATCAAGATTGATGTTGGCCATATGGTGTTTGAAAAGACTAACGTATAAATAGTACATTTTATTTTCAGCGAGGAGATATTAATGTATGCAATAGTCAATGTGTGCAATAAACGCATCACATGAAATCTGTGTATAAAATGTACATGTACGTAATTCATGAAGGCGGTGTGAAAAATGTACATATCACGTGAAACCGGTGTCTAAACTGTGCATATCATGTGAACTGGTGTATAAATGTACATATTACGTGAAACTGGTGTGTAAAATATACATATGTGAAACTGGTGTGTTAAATGTACATATCACTTGAAACTGGTGTGTAAAATAAACATATCATGTGTAACTGGTGTGCAAAATGTACATATCATGTGTACGTGAAAGCGGGTAGCAATGTCGTTTTAAGGCATAGGCACGCAAGGCACGTGCTTGGGATCCCGCCCATCCGAGGGAAGTGGGGTTACCGCGGCGGCCCAGAAATAAAATGTTTGTGTTGGTTGTGTTAGCTGTTTAGTAGTATATTAACAAATTTAACAAAATGACACACATGCATATGGAAATGCAATACAATACTTCATATCTGAGACTGAGAGATTGAGGCGCTATTCTGGTTACTTTTCAAGTTAAGAGTTTGTGGCTAGGGCACCCAAACGTCTTAAAACGTATGTGGTGGGTAGTAAACATTAGAGTAGGAGTCTCAAAATGAAACCACCCTTATGACCCCTCCACTTTGTTTTCTCTCATGTCATCTTGTGGCGACAATCATTTTCAGACCTATGCATTGGACAACTTAACTTCAGAAGGATATAAAGGTGAGAGGTGCTGGCAACTACGAGGCGCCGTAGCGGACAAAAAGCTGGTCGAATGAGAAAGTTGCAGTTGATTTTTTTTCGATGGCGTATGCCGAGAAATCCAGTATTATGTGTTGGATCAAACTGCATGTCTTTAAAGTTCCATTTTCTAGATCCAGATTTTATATTTTATATGTTGAATTAATTAGTGTTAATTTAAAGTTCTGTTTCCAATGTCGACGTTTTACCGTGTTTATTTTAAATTACACAGCGGTGGTTGAAATTTCAATATATGTCGAGAATCCCTAATTCACACGTTGAATGTAACTGTTTGTGATGAAAGCTCCATTTCATATGGTGAGTATTTAGAGTTCATTTGTTGAATTTCACGGCAACGAGAAGCCGCGTCCTTACTTTTAAAAAATACGCAGTCTGTTCACGAGAGCGACAAATAGCGAATAAATTTATTGTAATTCTCTACTTGTGAATGGTATCTTTCAAATACATTAAAGTGTAATGGCACCTCATAACTAAATACACAAATGATGTATCTTAACTTTCGATAGTGTTTTGAACTTTAAAAGTGGACATTGTGTAATGTAACTTTTAACACCAACACATCATTTCATCATAAAAAAATCTGACAAGCACAATAAAATCTTCAATCACCGCTGTGTAATTCAACAGAAACAATTTGAAAACTCAACGTACGAAATGGAACTTTCGGCACAATCAATGTGAATCAACATGTTAAAACGAAACTCTCGGCAAGTGACATTAAAATTTCAACAACCGACGTGTGATTCAAAAAAATGCAATCTAAAAACTCGACATTGAACATCGAATTTTTAACCAGTGCTGTGTAATTCAACTGATGAACTCTAAATACTTATATAAAATGAAATTTTCAACATAAACTCTGAACCAATACGTAAATTAGGAATTCTTGACGTATGGCATTGAAATTTCAATCACGACCGTGCAAATCAAAGTACACAATATAAAACCTCGACATACAAAAAAATAATTTTCAACCACTTCTGTTTCATTCAACAGATACAATCTGAAATCTCGGCCAAGAAAAGGACAAGCATTTTTATACCACACGTGAAATTTGAATTCTGGACAAATGACTTTAAAATGTCAACGGTAACGTTGATTGGACCAACTTTTCTCTGTTTCGGCGCCTCGTAGGCAACTAAAAGATGAATCAGTTAGCGGGGCTTTGGCAAACAAAGGGCACGAATTTGAGAGTTGGAAATACTAAACACATCCTATTATCTACCGCACTCAGCAAACAGACATAAAAATACAAATACAATGATTCTGTGATTTGTAATTAGACCATAACTGGCCATTTACCATTAATTTTATGTTTCTGCGCTGATAAACCATCGTAACTGTATTAGCAGAGAATTTGTCTGACTTGACAACTTTGTTTCAAACAGAAGAGCTTGATAGACCTAGAAGGCGATTGACATGTTACATATCATTTAGGGA
>JAEAOA010001578.1:5992500-6000000 GCA_016746295.1 Potamilus streckersoni | reverse complement strand
TAGATTCCTTGTGGTCTTTGCCGGGAGGGAGTGAGTGAGTCTAATAATGATACTGCTAAACCCCGTAATGGAGTATACACGATGGAATTACGGTGCTAATTTAGTTCCCATAGTAAACCTATGCAAACGCCATGATATTAAAAATTCAATAACATATAAGTTTGGAGTGCTCATGTCCAAACTTATATTTATCAGTATAGATGAAACCTGGAAGTCAGCATCTGTGCAGTGGAAAGGATATGAGCCACATCACTTTCTGGACCTGCATGTGTTTGAAACATGTGCTTTCAATTCCGCACCAAAGAGTCTGGTGCTAATTTTAGTAAGGAGTGTTCCAAACTCAAGGCTATTAAAGGACTGAAATTCCATCAATAAAACAGTGTCTCTATTTTGATTCATTTTCAACTAGGATAAGCTCTCAAAAGATTCTTTTTCCTAAAACATAGCTTACGTTATTAACCAATCATGGTCACCCAAACCCGTATATGCTCTATGTAAAGTTCAGCCATTTTTAGGCTGGTTCCCATTTTTCAATACAAATAACACCGTATGTCCTCATAAAGCTATATAGGTACGCTCCTTATATATATATATATATATATATATATATATATATATATATATATATATATATATATATATATATATATATATATATATATATATATATATTATGAAGAGAAAAGTCTGTATATATGTTTAGATGTTTTCCATCATAACCTTTTTCTCATTTCTGGCTATGAGAAGGAATTTTTCGCTACTTTAAGAGAAGCCTTGACTCTTGATCAGAGAGGAAGAGAGAGAGAAGAAGAAGAAGTTCGGCTCTCTTAAGATGATGTGTCTCATATGATGGTGTAGATACGGTTACATCTTTTTGTGGGGAAAACTTTGGCAACGAGAAGGTACCAAGAATCTGTAAGTAATAGACACGACACTTCTCTGAGCCTGAAATCGCACTTTATATATATATATATATATATATATATATATATATATATATATATATATATATATATATATATATATATATATATATTAAACAGAAAAATTTTCTTACTTGTTGTTTTTTAAGTGTCACCTGATCATGATCTTTGAGACGGAAACTGAAAAGATGCAAATTCTCCATGAATTGCAGTGATTTTCAGTCTGGCATATAATTTGTGTCTGTCAGCGATGATTTAGTTTGTATTGCCCTCTTCAGTTGGAAGTAAAGGCGTCTTATTTCTGAAATATAAAAAAGACGATAATAGGAGGAATCTTGATTTATGGATTTGTCTTTAACGCTACAACCGCGTTGGGAGTTTCGTGAGTAGTATTTACTCAACTTAACCTTAGCTACGTCAGACCTAATGCTTTTATTATCAATTAACAATTGTTTGCCTACTTTTATTAACTGATGATATTGTTAAGAACCCGTTTGAAACTGCGTTTAGTGTCACTTCGGCAGTTGCAGAGCAGCTGTTGTTATTGTCAACCTGTACTTCACAATTCAAGACGATTCTAGCAACTCACTTATTAACGTAGGATTCGCAAAGAATACGACTGATCTCAGTAAGTGACACGAGCTTTACTCGCGGGCGTATCCAGTCTGTATCATAGAGCGACTTTAACCGAATTGTGCACGAATAGTGAGTACACAGATCGCCCCTATAGGAACCACGGTATTAATTCAGTTCCCATAATAAACCTACGCAAACACAATAATATTAAAAATTCAAGAACTTAAAATGTCTGAGTGCCCATGATCAAACCTATATTGACCAGTATAGATGAAACCTGGATGTCGGCTTCTGTGTAGAGGAAAGGATATGATCCGTGGCATTTTCTGGACCTTCATGTATTTGAGACATGTGCTTTCATTTCAGTACCAAAGAGTCAGGCGCTAATTTTAGTAAAGAGTGTTCCAAGCTCATGACTGTTAAAGGACTAAAATTCCATCAATAAAACAATATCTCTATTTATTCAATTACAACAAGCATAAGCTCTCAAAAGATTTTTTTCCTAAAACATAACTTTATTAACCAATAATGGCTAGCCATGCCCATCCTTTTAAAGGCTGGTTCCCATTTTTCGATACCGTGTGTCCTATAATAAGTCTCGACTCTAGATTCAGTTCGTTGTTTTGTTTTGGTTTTATTTTTAACAAATATAGGGTTTTGAAAACACACTGTTGTTATTATTTGAGAGCTCGAGGAAAGTCATGCTTTTTCAGGATGGGATGAAAATCGAATTACTGCTAATTAAACTATGTTGTATATATGGCAACATCGATTATAAAATGTATGTTTTATTAGTGACGGGGAGCTGGCCGTGTGCAAATACTTCATTAACGGCTTTACTATAATTGAAGATCTGCAAAATAAATCAAAATATTTTGAAGAACATCGAGGAGGAACTGTGTTACAAAATTATCCTCATAGATGTAAAGATGAACTTTTCCATACTATAAAAGAAAATATTTTATTTTTGGTTATTGGTGCACAAATGAAGAGTGTCTCTATGCACCGTATGATGACTTGAACCCCTTGTTTCAATTGGGTTGACCTATATTTAAGTTCCAGGAGGTGCTAAAATATTGTCCTTGTCTGATTGTAACGATGTATAAGTTTACAAACCCGAATAAGTTTTACTTCAGATATGTGGATAATATTATCTCTTTAAGAGATAAAATAATAATGCAGAATGTAATTATACACTATAGTTTTTAAAATCCTTTGAGGCAACGTGCTCTTATATATATATATATATATATATATATATATATATATATATATATATATATATATAGAGAGAGAGAGAGAGAGAGAGAGAGAGAGAGAGAGAGAGAGAGAGAGAGAGAGAGAGGAGGGGTTCAATGTGTTGTTCTCAGACAGGTTCAAAAGTGTTTAGAAATTCACTATAGCTATCTGGCGTTTTTGTTGTAAGGTAAGTGAAGTAGCTCTGCTGATGTCAACAACTTAATTTCACTTCGGTATTATGGGCAATGTCACACATGTTAAGATCAAAATGGGGAAGATAAGTATATGTCAAGGAGGTCAAGCAGACGTATTTACTCTAATTAAATTAAATACTGATTTTCTAAACTTTGATATTAAAATAGTTCACCTAAAGTCTATTCAGTCCTGACTGTTGAATTCTCTGCAGCTTAAATATCATGAACAAACTTACAGATGAAAATCATTAATCGCTACCATGTTTTACAATGGTGACCTGGTATTAAACTCTTGAAAAGCAGACGTCTAGTCTTTCCTAACAAATAACAAGGTAGAACGGTTTATTTTCAACACACGATGTTTGATTGTGACATCACAACACGTGATATACTTTTAAGTGGATCACACCTTTTGTTTGACCTCTTCCAAACCTTTCCAAGTAATTAAATATCAATTTTGTGGTATTATTCTCGGGGAATATAAATAACAACCTTTCGAAGAAAGATGAATGTGTGAGGGTCTCCAAAAATTTAAAAGTATGTGTATTCTAATTATTAAAAATGACACCCATTACTGAAACAGTCGATTTTGAAATCCAACGTGACATGAACGACTGGTGAGCTTTTGAAATCTCAGCCATTTTGAAATTTACTTTTTTAATATGGCAAAGTAGGTGCCTAACCAAACCTTATAGCACACGAGAATTGTTTAGGAAAAGAATATTTCCAGATGGGAACTTTTCGGTAATGTCGTTTTTTCTTTGTAGGACAAGGCATGCGATTGTACGAGATGAAAAGATAATGGTGCAAGGGTTCCATTAGGATAAAAATGAATAACAACAAAGTAAGAAATAACAAGCAGCATAAAATGAAACGTTTTACCTAAATTCTTTAGTCGAAACAGAAACTTGAACAGTCCACAATAGCGTATGGTAATCGTAATAATGAAGGAGATCATTTCACGGAGAATATATTGATATGGCCAATGTATAGCATACATTATTAGCATCCGTAATAAACGAGTACTTTATTTTTCAGATCTATTACACTGTACATGTAATGTTAGAAACGTGAATTCATCACCACTCATTCATTTATACATAATCACACAATTCAGATTTAGTTCTAGTATAGAAATATACAAACGCTTACTTGCTTTGTTCAGCTTTGATTGTTGTTGTTGTGGGGCTTAACGCCATTTTTCAGCACACGATAGGCTATACATGGCGGCCAGTATTAATGGTGGAGGAAGAAGCCGGAAAGAACCACCGACCCACGAGAAGCTACTGGCAAGCTTTCTCACCTATCCAAATTCGCCGAATCTTAGACTCGAACACGCGCAGACAGCGGTGAGATGGCAGTGATCCGTAACGGACAGCGCCTTAGACCACTCGGCCACTCAGGGCCCCGTGTTGTTCGGCTTTGAGAAGAATTATTCAAGCAAATAAAAATGTATTTATTTCAAAACTGAAGAGACTTTATAGTTTATTTAATTTACAAAGAGGTCTTAAAGTAGCAAAATAAGATTATTTGGTAAACCATAGTTCTGTCTATAGAAATTAAGCTAGTGGTTCTAAACACGGCTCCCAAGTTAGAAACAGTGACGACTTCCTTGCCCTATCTAATGCCATGTAATGCGTAATTTTATTTGGTCTCTATCCCACAGAAATAAAAGCTAGGTGCTGGTAAGAAGTTTGGAAAGTCATGCTAATTTCTATTTTCAGGCTTACTTATCTATGATTTTTAAGGGATCCGAGTGGCCGAGTGGTCTAAAGCGCTGTCCGTTACGGATCACTGCCATCTCACCTCTGTCTTTTTGTGTTCGAGTCTAGGATTCGGCTAATGTAGATATGTGAGAAAGCTTGTCAGTAGTTTTTCGTGGGTCGGTGGTTCTTTCTGGTGATTTCCTGGTTTCTTCCTCCACCATTAATACTGGCCGCCATGAATAGCCTATCGATGTTGCATATTTCTGCAAGACATATGGTGTTAATTGACTAAATACGGTATATTTGTTGTGTTGTATATTTCTGCGAGCTCGTGCATATATGAAGTATAATTAACTAAATACGGTATAATTGACAACAGCCAATATCTAAGTACTTTTTTATAAGAGAACTCGAGTACTTTTCGTCCGTCGGGGACTGATGAACCCTGCTTAATGTTTATTATTAATTCCTAACAGGGTATTTGAAGCACGATAGATAGCTCATTATCAACGTTAGCATTTTCCTTCTTGACAGTAGACTGAGGTATAAGAGAGTGTACTATTTTAATATTTTATGCGGATATGCTTGACAGGTAAATATACATGTTTGTGTAGTTTTGATACTACATCGTTCTTTTAATTCATGTAACAGTCACGATCACTGCTAAAAAAAAATCTGAAGGAATCAACGTCTGTAGTGTTAAATAGCCAGATCGTATTAGTTTGATTATTATCGCTCTTCATATGTACATTACATTGGGTGCTTGACGGTGACGTTCAACCAATCCATACATCTTCCTCTGGCCTTAAATGTGGAATCCCGTTTCTTGACTTTCATCAGTTGGTTTAGTTAGATTTTATTCACGTTCCACGACAAAAAAATATCTTAATGTCCTATTACGTAAAAACGAGGCTTAAATAATCATGGGAACACATTCCCCGGTCTCTACTTGAGTGAATCTATTCCCTAAGAAAATGGGCAATATTCAGTATTTGAATAAGCATTAGGGATAGCGTCTGAGTCAATCACCTCTTCAGATTAATTAATACTGACGTATGATTGGTTAATGCCAGTCAGAAATCTAGGGTCCATCAAAAAATAATGGATATCATCAACTTGCTTTTGTTAATTTAAGCATTTCCGAAAGAGTGATGACATGGCGGCAATATTCTATTATGTACGAGTGTCTGAGTCCTCAAGTGTGACGAAAACGATGTCGACTGACCATTCTTCGACTTTTTCTAAGAAAAGTTTTAAAAATCTTTGTTGACAGCTGGACTCCAAGACAGGCACGCCACTACAAACAAAATCAAGATGAATGGACTGATTTATTTCTGTCCTAAGAAAGTTTAAAATTATACGCTGCCAAAATGTTGCCCGATTAGCGTTTTCTCCTTTTAAATAATATATAGTTTTTCTGTAGGTAACAAGGGTGCGAACATGATCTCTTTAGTCACTGTCAGTGACCCACTTCTTATGTCAATGTGATTCATGATTTGTACAACTGACATCAAAAAGTTTATTCCTCTGGAGGTTAAACATGTCGGAAATGATAGATTAAATACTTCCACTGTCAATCCACCCACCCCAAACTGCATGTTCCCTTATCAGACCGCATTTCAGATTGCTACGAGAGAGAGAGAGAGAGAGAGAGAGAGAGAGAGAGAGAGAGAGAGAGAGAGAGAGAGAGAGAGAGAGAGAGAGAGAGAGAGAATTACAACTCTGCTTAAATGCTATGTTTTTTTGCAGAAAGTGTGTGTGTGTGTGTGTGTGTGTGTGTGAGAGAGAGAGAGAGAGAGAGAGAGAGAGAGAGAGAGAGAGAGAGAGAGAGAGAGAGAGAGAGAGAGAGAGAGAGAGAGAGAGAGAGAGATGATTGACTTGCCATCGTATGACATGAACTGTTTGGATACTTCGCCTTTAGTATTATTTAACCTAAAATGTTTGAACATGACAATTCGTCTTTTTTTTTTTTAATTTGCGGACGCTTTGTCATAAGAAATTAAAGTTCTGGACAGAAATAATACATGAATTTTTTTTTGTAATCGAGCCAGATATCTGCTCCACGGTGCAGTAACGCTACTGTATGTTGCCTTTTGTTATAGATGTTTTCAAACCAATCGTGTGATCTCTTAAGCTTAGCCGCCTTTCCGCTAGGACAGATCCCCTTAACCGACAGTTTCAGCCATACCTATGCGTAATAATATGCGCCATGGGCAATCACAATTTGATATATCGACGGTCTAGATCAGATTACTGTATACCAGCACAACTTTATATCCGGAACGCTAGTATATATTTTACGTGATTTGGAAAGAAGCCAGAAAGATTAACACTTTAATGAGATCACTGGTAGGCTACAATCCGTAGGACAATAGTTCCGATTCCTTTCCTAATATCACGAGCGAAAGGTTACTCGCTTCAAATGATGTAGCTAAGTATACACGTCATTTATCTCTCGGCTAAAACAAAGTGAGGAAAAAAAACAACAATGACTCAGAGACAAAATGATAGCACAATCCTTGAGAATATTATATTGTGAAGAGGCAATAATGTATACTGAATATTGTAATTTTAAAAAAATCATAAATATATGCTAATGTGAGTATATGTGTGTGCTCGTGTGTATTTATGACTAAATTATAGTACAGTAATTGAGAATAACCGATTGTGAGCAGACTGTCCCAGGCTGAATAATACACTGTAACAAGTGTTTGTAAATACGTGTTAATATATAATTATTTGACCATTCCATTATTCCAATGTGTGTGTTTGTGTGTGTGTGTGTGTGTGTGTGTATGTTTGTGTGATTTGAATTTTTATCGTAGCTTTAAACAAATTTCTGACATATTGCTGCGATGTCTG
>JAEAOA010001578.1:4315000-4525000 GCA_016746295.1 Potamilus streckersoni | reverse complement strand
AGGTATATGTTATTTATAGCCCATGCACGTCAAATGTTAAGCAATGTTGAACTTCAACCAAATACACTCATTATTCTTAAGGTTGGAAATGGGAGTCTGCATCTATTCGATCCTAGGACAAATATATAGCAAAGTTTTACCCGGTCATGATGAATGGAAAAGTAATTTTCCTGAGCCCTTCGAACGAGGTTTGATCAAAAAGTTTTATAACATACGCTGTAAGCTGTAAAAAAAATACTTGTTTAAAATAATTTTAGTAGTCATTCTCAAAGGAACATCATCTGCGTTATAAATGGATTACAAGATCATGCATTGGTTGAAAGTTGGTGGGAATTTGGTGAGAAATGGCTGAGACGCGAAAAATATTCATTTCGAAGGTGTACTTCTCACATCTTGTGACCCTTGTTCACAACACATGCAGCAGCCATTCACTTGACAGAATATGTCAAAGCTGTAACATTCATAATTATGCTTTTAAATACCGGGATACGAGAACGTTAAAACTGCTATATGGATATTCGGAAACTGGACATTCATATTGTTTTGTTTTTACATCTTGTATATAATAGCATCCAAAATTAAAAATTTACTGTACCTGCAAGACTCTTAGGCGTTCTTAACAATTTCGTATACAACTAACATAAAAATTAATATTCACTGGTGCAGATAAACGAGGTCATATACACTGATATTCACTAAAGCATACAGGTAAAGGAGTTTAGGTTTGGTAACCGAGTCCGCTTGGCCTAGGTCTACAACGCAAATTACTTGGCCTAGGCCTACAACGCAAATTACTTGGCCTAGGTCTACAACGCAAATTACTTGGCCTAGGCCTACAACGCAAATTACTTGACCTAGGTCTACAACGCAAATTACGGTTCATAATATTAAGCAGATCAAATCTAATAAATCTAATAATGTTGCAATTCGGAATTGTCTTAAAGGTGAACATAAAATTCATCTCATGCTAATTAAAAGAAAACCAAACAAAGCTAAAAAAAAATAACAAATGAAAACAACAACGAAAACAGATGACAACTTTACCTGGAGCAATTTATGCACAGGAGGATCAGGACTCAGCCACAGTGCGTGCGCAACACGCACAGACGTTTAGCGAAAGTCACACATCAAAAGGACGTAAGAGAACGCATAACATATAGTTTGCAAAGTTCAACCGCCGAGTGTAAATAAAGATATGTTGAAAGAAATTTGCCTTCCTCTGTGATTGGAAAGTGCAGAATTTATGGATGGGTATTTTGCAAATATATATAATAAACGTCAAAGGTTAAATTGTAAAAATATGTTTTTGAACAGTTAAATATATATTGAAATGTTTATCATCAAATAAATCAAGAAGAACATTTGAAAATTTGCAATCACCTTTAATACGTGTTAAATCTAGAAAATAAATATAAATACAAATAAACAAATGTCAGACAGAATTTCAGTTACTTGATGATTCATTTTTTTAAAAATCTCATAATGAGAAGATATTTTAAGGTAGTGGAAACCAAGATTGTCTGAAATTGTAATTACTTTAAACTAGATTTAAAGAAGATCATCAGTAGAAAAAAAAAATCAGAAAACTGGTTGTGCAAGGAAGGTAGACTTAACCATCAGACCTATGAAGAGACCCACCTAGGAGTGGAAGAAAAGTGGTAAATACATTTCTCCAAAGGATAAAATGGCTCTGAAAGTATTAAATACAAACTATGACATTGAACGTTCATTTTACATTTTAATATACCAAATTTTGAAGAAAAAATAATTGAAAGTTGTTAATAGCTTAAAAACAAGCTGAAAACACTTATACCCAAAATGTGTTGATTTGTTTATATACTGTCTTACTAAAGATTGTCCATAAAAGGATGAGCTGTTTACATGCTATGACGAAGATGCCATTACACTTGTCTATTTATTCAGATGTTCTAAGTCTTCCATTTTAACTTATTCTAAGAAAAATTTAAATAAATGGATATTAAGCCTTATTCCAACAAGCTTATATAAAAATGAATAAAGGTACAGTATTGCAATGGCAGCCAATTTCAAGGACATTTTCTTTCATAAATCTATCGCTTTGGAGAAGTCCCAATCCAGGTTATATTCTGGGCAAAATTTAATGTATGAATTTATTCTATTTCCAAACAAATTTGCTTTAGATTATTTTTAAGTCCAGAAAATTTTGAATCTTAAGATTTGTCCATCGAGGTCCAGAATAAGCAAATTGTCATCAGCATACTGTGATATTCTATATACTATGTTATTTACATCAATTCCCAATTTTGTAAATTTTTCTGTCAGTAACAAATTTGTAAGAATTTTGGCAGACGGTTAGGAATGAACCGTTAGCGTTAGTGCTCAGTAGCCGGTTAGGAAGGTACTGATACACACTCACTGACAAAATAAAAAAAAAGGTTTAATAAGCGTTAGTAATAATTTGTTTCATTTAACAAATTATGAGAAACAGTTCCATTGCCAAGACTCTTTATTAGCAGGATAATCTGGCTGTTGAGACCAACTAGACAGGTTTTGTTTCCCAGCTGAACAAGTTATTATACTACTTGAGTTTGCTAGAAGTCTATGTATTTTTATCAGCGGTATAAACACCTATCTAGAAGTAATACAAAAGATTGCAACATATTGTGAATTTAAGCTTCGTACTAATTAAACATAAAAAATAGACTATAGCAGTTACTGTAAACATTGATATCTATATACAAATGATTGATTGTTTGTCATTATCAATATTTTTAAATATATTTTTTGAATCTCAAGATTACCATGTTTAATCTGAACGGAATATGCGTTAGTTGATATAACGGTAGAATTGTTGTTGTCTAAGTCTTTCTCCATTACTTAACTTTTAATCACAATATCTTCTTCGCGGTCCTTAAAAATTTCAGTGGTATTTGCTTAGATTGCTTACACGTTTGGAATAGCGTTCTTTTCTGGTTTATTGTAAGCTTAAACGAGCCTCTTTTATTCTGTAAATTGTTGTCATGACACTCAATAACCAAACAATCACCACCAAGAAAGAGTCCAATCTCACGGCTGAATCTATTGCCTTGCTGTGGATCATTGTCACAATGTTTTCTTAAACTTTTTCTCATATATGCATTAGTTTATTAACTTGAGACTGTGACTTGAAGAGTGAAAACAGGTTGTGTAGTTGGTACTCTGAGATATGCTTGTACAAATGCCTAGTATGCAGGTAATATATATATATATATATATATATATATATATATATATATATATATATATATATATATATATATATATATATATATATATATATATTTCTGGATATACACTCACTTTTCATGCTATTTGCGTTAATATTGATTTTGAAATGGTTTTATAGCTTTCGTTGATTTTTCATATCCATGCATGTTCAATATGTCTGCCATCCGCGTTATTAACATGTAATGTAAACCTTTTTGAAGGGATTCTATCCTCTCATTTGCTTGTAAAATGTGCAGGTTGATTGTTTGCTGACCACTCTTTCAATTCAAAGTATTTTCTTTTCT
Organism: Potamilus streckersoni; assembly: GCA_016746295.1. Taxonomy (NCBI): domain Eukaryota; kingdom Metazoa; phylum Mollusca; class Bivalvia; order Unionida; family Unionidae; genus Potamilus; species Potamilus streckersoni. The sequence goes on along the minus strand of JAEAOA010001578.1, from coordinate 4,521,470 downwards.
TTTTGTCTAGTTTAATTTGTTCCACGATTGACTGACACTTGTATAAGCAACTGACCGTAGCAAAGGTGTCATAAATGCTGTCCTTGGTGGGCATTTAAAAGTGACATGAATACGTGAAAAGTTTTGGTTGATAAATTTTCTCACGTGTTCTGAACAAGCCTACATGATGATGATTTATAACAAGTTGATGCATTTCCAGCAATAAAAAAGTGTCTTCAATCGTTTAAAATGTACGAATGGTTTCATATGTCCAATTTGAGTAATTTAAATAGAATCATGAAATCTATACAAATAAGCGAAAATCTTTTCGCAATAAAGGAGAATATATTGGCTATCCAAACATAAAATTTGAAGTTATAACTAAAGGAGAGGTCAAGTTTATTTTTTTAATTTCAGTCTTAAAAACTTTATCCTTTTCTTGCCCCCCGTCAACATTTACAGTAGAAAACAGCCTGTTCATCTTCAAAAGATATAAAGAGATTGAAAATTAAACTCTATTACGAACTAAACAAATATATAAAATTACACGTGAAGCAAATTAGTAGGAAATTAGTAGCCCCTCCCTCTGAACTGAAAGATTTAAAAATATTTAAGATGTGTGTGTCACTGCATAAGACTCTGTGTGTGTGTGTGTGTGTGTGTGTGTGTGTGAGAGAGAGAGAGAGAGAGAGAGAGAGAGAGAGAGAGAGAGAGAGAGAGAGAGAGAGAGAGAGAGAGAGAGAGAGAGAGAGAGAGAGAGAGAGAGGCATTTCTTTTTTAGGGTCTTATTTTTCAATCAGAGTAAATAGGATAAGACATATCTGTCAAACTCTTTATTCAAACTCTTATATTTTTTAATTAAGTCCAAGAAAAATCTTCATTTGACTGCCACAAAGTGTATAAATTAGCTGTAAAGGCATGATTCATCATTAAAAAAAATTTGTAAATTTCGTTTTCAGCATAACTCCCTGTACAATCGGGTTAGAAGTTACACAAACCCAGGTTTGAGGTTTTTTGGTTTCGCTTTCTTACACTTTTTTAACTTGAGCATGTGATCCACCAAGTTTTCGCTTTTTTGCAAATGTTTTGCAAGGTCAGATTATGGTCCACATATCGATGATAAGTCTCAAGTTATAATCAGCTTTCTTTTTAAGTCCAATTAATCTATTTATCCGATGGTAGTTAACACCAGTCAGCATGCGCATTCTGAGATAAGTTTTACCCAAAGAAAAGACGTTTTGCAAAAGCAGGACTGGGAACAAGGAAAAGATTCGATGACTGTAGGCCGTAATTACATGTTATATTATTTTCAGCTGACTGATCTAATGATGGTAATATTCTATATGAATATTAAATGCAACCAAAATGAAATCAATTTCATTTCAACCTACTACATGTTGTAAGTAATCCTAAGTCAGTACAATTTGGCGCACATAACCCTTCCAATTACAAACAATGATCTCTCGCTGATTCAACATCGCTAGAAAGACCTCTTGTATTATTAATGTAGTGATGCTCCTTGAGGCAGACAAGATGAATCTTCTCTCCAAGCAAAAACATACAACAACTCGCATATAAGCATGAAAGACATGGCCGAGAAGAAAATATTATTGGATGAAAACTCATTAATGACAAATTATGATTTTGTATAATATTGTTGATAATACTACTGGCTTAAGTAACATTATTGGATAGAAAGCGGCATGATCTACTTTGAGGTTTAGAAGCGCTGATTTGTATTCATATTCATTATAGTTTCGTTTAGTTTTATTCATTTATTTTATTTATTTGTTTTGTAAATATCAGTTGGGAGTTCTTGCTAACTTATTTGTGTATTGCTATTGTGTTTCCCACATTGCCAGTTAGCACGGAACCTTCATTGGAAATCTCCAGTAAGATTTCATTGTTATTTTATATGCATTGTTTCCTCGATTTGTCTGTCCTTTGTTTTTGACAGCCTTGTTTTATGCCGCTGGGGTTTTGTCCCATTGGCAAGTATCTGATTTGTAATGCCCCATTGCTCCACAACCTTCATTATCTGCCATCCGCTGAATATAACCCATGTATTAAATAAACTAAATAAATAAGACTGGTTGAGACCATCATCTTTACCCGAGATGTTATATCGCGCTTCAACCGGGTAAACTTGATGTAGAAGCATATCACCTTTACAATTTAATTATTTTGTCATTATTTTTCATATATTTATAAATTTAGACGTAGTTTAAAACGATTAAAACTGATAGAAATCATTTTTAAAGAAAATAAAACAATACTTCTTTTAGTATATGTATTCTACGTTTTTCAGTAAGCATTTCTGGGAAACCTCAATTTTTGTAATCCTCAAATTTCCCAGAGTTTCATATTTAAACGAAAGACTATTTGCAATTGATGAATTATGGCAGTACTATCCAACCTTTTTGACACCATGGGCCACTGACAATCTATTCTTGAAGCCGATGGCCGCAGCAGAAAACTTAAAAGCAACGGCGATAAAAAAAAAAATTATTCACAATGCTCGAGCTCTGGCTGACCATTTAAAATCAGTCTGCAGGCAGCATGTTGGACAGCACTGAATTATGGTATAACCGTTATAAATCAGCTGCAGTTGGAACACCTCGTCAATGACGGTGCATTGATGATTTTCACTGTCTATGATACTATTCACGGTGCTAAACGTCTTTCTCCATAACAGCTGACATTGTCATCTAGAGGCAACCTGCCGAGTTGAATACAGGCATTTAATGTTTTCTCCTCTCCTCTAGAGATTAAAAGACTTCTGAGACGAAAAATGCTTTTCGTTTATCAGCATTCCATGATATACCTTCTACCTTCTGATATTTTAAAAGGGTTTTGTAGTGCGTATATGTGTTTTGTTGTTATTATTGCTGTTGTTCCTATTTGTATTTGAGGTGAGGTCTTACCGTTTTTACCTTCTCCGTATGGTCAGTCAAAAATGCCCTGTAAAACACTAAGACACGAGTTAAAACTGGAGAGGATATAGAAAATATCGGGGGGAAGGATCCGACGAGCTGACTTCCCCACTGCTTTCCTATTACTAATAATTGGCTAATCAAGTTTTATTTTAACTTTCTTCTCGGAATTACTATTTCTGGATATGTGGCAAAATTTTAAATATATTTTATAATGATATATCGATATAATAATGATATATCTGATATATAATCAGAGAAGTTAGATCGTTTCTAGTACCGCCATTTAGCGTCGTATTCAGATCTTAATTACTTTTGGATTTTTTATTTTTGCAAAGCTTCAGAATTTCAATATATATTCGGAACTATTGAACGAATTAAACATTTTTGGGGGTGGGTGGGTAGGTGTGTGGATCGGGGTGGGGTGGGGTGGTTGGACCTCTTAAGAATTGCAATCACCCGATTAAGGAAAATTGTATTTTAATGTTATTCTGTATGTATATCAACCTATTTTTATTTTTTCGTCTTAATAAAAAAGCCATTTATACAAACACGTGCTTCAAGTCTGCATTTCATTTTTATAATGCTCTGCTTTATCCTCGCACACGAGTTTCATGTTGATGCTACGTGACTTTGCTGAAGCTATATTCTGTCTTTCCCGCTAAGCGCAGATTTTAGACCGATGCACGATAAATGGAAAATGTGCACACCTACGTACTCATCAATCAACACAGCTACACAATAAATTCCAGACATGCAGGGGTTGTTTTATTCCAGGTATCTTTAATCAAATAAACGTTTGTCTTAACAGCACATGAACCGATAAGATTAGACGATTAATTCGCTTTCTGAATCCGAATGAGGGTAAAATGCAAGGTGCCGGTCTTGGTAACAGGTGTTATTGCTTTAATCCGTACTCTATCTACGATATGCAAAGTTCGCAGCGGTGTAGCCAGAGGTTGAATTTAGCGCTGATAGTATGATTTGATAGCCATTACTTCCGAATGTCTGAAGTCGGGAACAGTAGCGAAGATAGAGATATTATCTTGTTTTCGTAAGATACATGGAAGAAAGAATATCAATCGAAAGCGTGAGAACTATCGAAGGCAACTTACAACGAATCGTACTGAGTTTGTATGCCCACCCATCAGCATTTTATGCCATGTTTCTCTTGTATCATGTTATAAGATGAAAACATGTATATTCAATATTTAAGACGCAAGTGCTATATCATTGCACACCTGTTTATAAGTCTTATTAAAAACTAATCAGTATAATTTACACCAGCGTTTTTTATTTTAATTTTAAAATTTTTTGGGGGGATTTAATACGTTCCAAACAGTAATCATCGTCTCAAACACTAGGCTATGATCCGCTTTACACCTTTATCACATGTGGTGTCCTGTGCACAGAGTTCATTATTTTTCGAAATTACTTCATCAGCTGCACTCAATGACAATGGCCTATTCGTCAACGAGTGTCCGTTTTATCGACCGGTTACTGTGCTTGGACTAGAAACTTTGATTTTCTCATTCAAGGTCATAATGGTCAGAAACATTTACTCGTGCTAGCAGTGATTGGTTGAGCAGTGTCATGTATGTCATGAAAAAGGATAAAATCTAAGCATGGGTTACCACGGGTGATAAAGGCATAAAGTGCATAATCACCAGTGGCTTGTGACGACGAATATTAGTGAACTATACAACAAAGTTCTTTATTAGTAAATAGTAAGTCACCTCATCACCTCAACACAGTTTCTCGGTCTAACTATCCAGTTATTAAATGACATCTTTTATCCACTTTTTGGTATGTTGTTCATACACTGATTAACTAAACTTTAAACGGCATAGAGACTTCCAAATCACCTGCCCCTCAGCAAATCTTTGATAACCGGACTAAACCAAAAATCATATGGAACTAAATCAGTGATGCATTGAGGAAGTGGCAAAGTTTGCTCCTTCAGAAAATCTGTCACGATGGTGGATTTATGCACTTATGTGTTGTCGTGGATTACCGGTACGTGGACGGGCTGTTCGGTAGTGGTTAGACAATTTCTGCCAACACTTTGGAGGCATAAAATGTCCAGTGATATCACGATAGTCTGGCAAATGTAACTAGAAGAAAGGTATCGAAAAATATTGTTTATCAAACTCTCGTGACAGCCCCACCACGTCTTGCGATTTGTGGTCTCTGCTCATTTTCTCTGATCTGTACTGTATTATCTTCTTTCGAGTCGGGTTCAAAAAATTAAATTCTTGTTCCATCGCTTGAAATAATCTCATTTAGACGTTTCCGGTCACTCTTTTCATATCTGGCGGGTAGCTCTTTAGCGATTTCAACCCAAGTCTGTTTTTGATTTGACGTTAAATGGGGAAGATCTTGAACAAACCTTTCTGAGCTTTAAATGATTTTTCCATACATTAAAAAGAGCTGACAAATCACTGTCCGTGATAATATAAATATTTTCATTTGTGTATCGAGCATTTTCATCAATTGATCGCTTCAGAACAGTCATTTCCTGTTTACCAATCAGAAACAACCGTCTTCCGTGGATTCGCGACCAGCACCTAATAATCGGGATATGACCGAGAATCACATAGGTAAACTTTATATTCAAATCGGCCTTAGTATCAGTCAGACGGTAGAGGCCCCGAGTGGCCGAGTGGTCTAAAGCGTTGTCCGTTACGGATCACTGCCATCTCACCTCTGTCTGCGTGGGTTCGAGTCTAGGATTCGGCGAATGTGGATATGTGAGAAAGCTTGCCAGTAGCTTCTCGTGGGTCGGTGGTTCTTTTCCGGTGATTTCCCGGTTTCTTCCTCCACGATTAATACTGGCCGCCATGAATAGCCTATCGTGTGCTGAAAAATGGCGTTAAGCCAAACAACAACAACAACAAGTCAGACGGTAAAAGAGTGCCCAGATTTCACAGTAGGCTCTTTGTCTAGTAGCAGAATTGTTTTCGTCCCAAATCATTTATCTGTTACGCCAAACATATATTCTGCAGGTGTACGGCCGGCTGCACGTGCAGCTGTATACCGTCCTATAGAACATTACTTTGTCTATCGATCGTCATTAAATTTACTGAAAGATTCGAATGAACCAAAAAGCTCTAACAAATTTCAGTTTTTTTTCACCAGCATTTCATTACTTCTTTAATTGACGTTGCTTCTTCAGTTTTCCTCACCAGCATTTAATTACTTCTTTAATTAAAAGCAACTTAATGTACTGCAAATAAGCAAGGGAAATAATAATATGACATTCTAAAGAAGGCATCTAGAAGCAGGTTTATTGCCATATATTACCATGTTTTCTTATATTTTTGCGTTGTAAGAGGGTACATAATATAGTGTAAATAATCCGTGTCATTTACTAGAGAAAATTTTGTTAAGGTCAGGTGAGAGTATTTGAGATAAGACTTTATTATGTTAAACCGAATTTTTCTTGTTACTCTATGAAAAAAATAAATAATTTAAAAAAAAAATATTATTTAAAGATTCTGCTAGGTTACACTGAAAGTAAGGCGAAGTACACGACTTATTTGTATTGTAACATTTCGTCATATGAACTAATCCGGTTATACAACGAAGGTGAAGTCTCCTGATTTCCATTTTTTTTGTCATTTTATATCGTCGTTGATCAATACTGCCCAGGTCATTTATTGAAATTGTTGCTTTAATTATTCCACCTTATTCTTTAAAATTACTTTCCCTCCATTCCCCTCAACCCGTAAACAATTAAAGAACTGCGTATTTAATAAAGCAAAACTGTAATTTTTCTAAAATCGTTTTACTGATTTTTGGACATAATATAAAGACATGTTAGTATTTCTTACTCCCTTTTGTTTGCCCCCCCCCCCCAATCTTTCATTGCGATTCACGACCAACTAATGGTTGCAAAATGGATGGGCCGCTTTTCCGCAGACCTGGTTCTAAAACGGTTCAATGCCATTTCAAATCCATAATTTTGACGCATACATACAGACAACTGTACCTACCTACCTACCTACCTACCTACCTACCTACCTACCTACCTACCTACTACCTACCTACCTACCTACCTACCTACCTACCTACCTACCTACCTACCTACCTACATACATACATACATACATACATACATACATACATACATACATACATACATACATACATACATACATACATACATACATACATACATACATACATACATACATACATACATACAGGCACCAACGTTTGAAACGATATTTTATAAAAAGTCAATAATGCTTATTCATCCATGAGTAAGCCAGCATTAGTGAAATTGAATGTTCATCACAGCTCAGATGGACAATAAAATTCAAACTGTAATGTCCCAAGAAACTCGTGGGATAATAGATCAGACGTCTCGGCATGTTGTAGTCATAAAGTAGCCGAATATAACAATATGCACTGGAATGCCGATGACAATGTGTTAAAGCACTTTAAATTGTATCAGACTCGGGAGGTGCTTTGGATGAAGTTTTATTTTGTTAACGTGCGATAACAGCAATCTGGAAATAAATCAGAAACCAAAATGGTGTTTAAAGGTGTTACATATCCATTGATCAATACTATTAAAACAATTTAGGTGGTGCGACGACCATACATTCGATATTTTATTGTCTCGGACATCTTGCCAAGCAATCGTGCACTTGATGGATGCGTTTGACCTTTGACCTCTATATCAATAACTTGCTGTCTTAATTCGAGCGAAAGCCATTGGTAAAGTTTTCTATAAAAAAAATATGTAAATTGAACTAACATATTGTACATAAAATAATCTAATCTTTAAGTAAAAGCGGCATTGATTTGACCTTGAGATTTTAATCCCAACAACAAAATGTTAATTCTTTGTCATATAAAATATATTATCCATTTCGTTTTGTTTAATAAGAACATGGTGTTGAGTACAAGCAATATCATATTGAAAGCAATTTGTCTTCTTTGTGTCGCTGTGAGGTTTTACCTTTCAACCTCAATATTTACAGCATGCTTTCTCGCTACAACATCACGAGATCCAGGACATTTGGCGCAGGTATTTTGGTTTATAATTGAAGCGATTTTACCTATATGATTTGTATTGTTTGTGTCAAGGTGACCTTGATCTTTGGTTTACTGGCTCTAAGATAGAGTGAGAATTTTCTCTGTTAGTGCGAGAAATTATGTTTAGTGATTATATATTGATTATAACGTTTTAAAAAAAATCAGAAATCATCTATATTACTGGAATCACTAAACTATTCTTGGGCCTTTTGATCTCTGAATAAACATTCTTATAATGTTATTTTGTAATTTTATTTTAGTATTCTGTCTTTATTTTAAAATTGTTTTTGATATTTTTTGCAGATAAGCATGTGCTAAACGAAACGGAAGTTAACGTGCGAAAACCATTTTTCTTCTTGAAGTGTCTTTCACGTTCACCTTAAATCTTTTAAGAAATGACTTTCGTTAGAAAAAGGTAAGTCACAACAAAGCTTTGTTAATCTATTTTATCTAAAACTGATAAGACAGGAGGACAGCGGCATAACATGATTCGCTCCAATTAATGGCGCGTTTATAAAATATGAGAACCATGGCCTGTGTGAAATATAAGGCAGCTAAGGGTTTAATCTGTTTTATTCAATTTTTGTTAACGCGTTTAATACTGTCAACTTGTTCAGTGCATTAAGTTCAATATAACGAACTGCGTTATAGTAAGAATTCTGCATTATTATTACCTTTTGACCTCTGTCTTGAAATGGATTGATATTTTTCCGCCATCACCAGTGCTATCATGGTCAGAGATGCTGGCTGATACTGCCAGTGCCGTCTCAAGGCATGGACACACTGGGCAGTTGCCCAGGGTTTCACGCTTCTAGAGGCATCATGCTGCCCATATTGTTAACGCCCATATTGTAGGGTCAGTAATGGGCCCCAGTGCATTGCTTTGCCCAGAGCCTACAATGTTGTTAAGACGGCACAGGATACTGGTCTCTGTCATGAGGTAAAATCTAAGCACCCTGGGGTGGGACGCTAGTTAGTACTGGTCTATACCACGAGTTAAAATCTAAGCATCTTGGGAAGGGATGCTATTTAATACCGGTCTCTGTTACTAGACAAACTCCAAACATCCTGGGAAGGAGTATATAGCGAGAACTATCGAATAATGACTGACAAACACTCGACGGCAACGAAAATTGAACTCGGCAACTTTGGAGTTCCGAATATGTTCCTGACTACCGCTCAATCAATAACGGATCCGAGCATAAAGTCTGAAACTAATAAACAAGTACGAACAAGCATCTTTAGAATCGTATATCATACTTGAACCCTTGACACAGAAACCTCTTTTTTGTTCCATTTCAAAATGACGTTTATCTTCCATGAGAATCACAGGCATGCATGGTTGAGAAAGGGTGGTGCTTACTGATTTTACTGGCCAAGTACGATGATTCCTCCCACGTTTTGCGACTTATAATGATTTGAAAAAACATCAACTGAAAGATTAACTAAGATTTTCACATTACCTTGACCTTGAAAGACAGACAGGGTAAAAAGTTAATTTGCATGGTGGTAAAAGTGTAGTGCTTACTGATTATGCAGTCTTAGCAAATTAGCTATTCAAACAGAAAGAGTTTGACTGGAAACTTAAGGAAGAATTTCAAATGACAGTGACACAGTCTAATTAAAATTGACATCCAATTAGTATAAGTTGATTTGATAGGCACCGACAAAAGTTCATGTGCACGTGACCTTTGGAATTCATGGTCTAAAGGGTATGTTCCGAATGTTGTTTCTTTTCGTAAAAGTAGCTTTGTTCGCTTTTTACTGCCAGCGTTCATGCTTGATGGAGGATCGGTCATCATCCGTTAAAAATTGAAAGGCGTATTTACCAGTCATATTAGGTTAAACCCTGCTGATGAACGTTTCAAATTAAAGTAATTTAAATGGGTTTTTCCCCAGTTTTTAAATAGTTACCGTGTTTGATATTGTATCGGTATTATGATACAAAGTGAAATAGCTTGAACGCTCCTGTCAGAATTGTTAAATTGTGTTCTGTTGTTTTTGGGAAGAGAGTGTTTAAAACCTTTTATATTGTCAGCAATGGCGTCTGTGTTTAAAAGCAGATTGTCATTATTATTATTATTATTATTATTATTATTATTATTATTATTATTATTATTATTATTATTATTATTATTATACAATATGAAAATCATTCGTATCAGAATGATTGATGTCAACATTGGCAAAATACCGTTAATCTATTTTGAGACGTAATTCTAACGGTTTTAAATTTTGAATAACGTCTACCATGCTAACAGGTAGATTGACATCATTTTGCAGTAATTAAAACGGCCTTAAAGCCAAAATTTTAACATTTGCATTTTCTTAAATTCTGAAAGTGTTTTGTGACGAGGCTATTTTATTTTGTTTTTCTTTGATTTTCTTTCTCATGTACATAGCAAACAGTACACAATGATCTTAGGTAGTAAATCGAAGAATAATTAACTGTTAATCCTGATTTTCCATAGGTATGACAAAGAGAGAATAACAATGATGCAAATTTGCATTTAAAACTTTTATTTAGAAGAATTCAGAAATCAATATACAGTAATAAAAACTGGTTTTATGAGGTAGAGTTTTAACTTGAACTGCAAACTTACAGACGTTTCAATATTTAATTCACATTGGAGAAATTTTTGTAAACTGCATCGAGCTGGAAAATCAAATATAGAAAGGCTTCAGTAAAATATAGATGTGAAAGTCGTTAGGTTGGAGTTGAGTCTGGAAGGTGGAACTCGTCAGCTTGAAAATGATCATGAAAGGCAGAACTCGACAGTTTGGAACTAACCAAGAAAGGTTGAACTCAGCTTGAAATTGATCATGGAAGGTGGAACTTGTCAGTTTGGAACTAACCAAGATAGGTTGAACTCAGCTTGAAATTGATCATGAAAAGATGGAACTTGTCAGTTTTGGAATCGATCTTCGGTAGTGGAACTCGTCATCTTGGAATTGAATATGGAAGGTTTCAGAGTTTAAGGAATTAATTTTACCAGAGTTGTAAACTATGTACTTTAGATGATGTCGAAAATACTTTATATCAAGTTGAAAATTAATTTGATTATTCTTTTTTTTTTTTAGTAAGCCACGATAGCTTAGCTGGCAGAGTGTAGGACTCGTAAATCCATAGGTGACGTGTTCTACATCTGCCCAAGCCAGACCATATAGGCTGCCACTTGTGTCGCTGTGAAGGCAAATAGTCCTAGTTACTCGGCACGTAGTCATGGGAGACATTTGTTACCAAGAGATTATTCTATCAACCTTACATTGTAAAACTGCACCACCACCCAATTGCGATCATTTGTATATCATGTCATGGTGACTAAAACTACTTTTTATGTCATAACTACTTGTGATTTTACCTGAAATAAAAAGCACACACCATGTCAACAATCATAGTTTTATTTTACCATCTTTACAATATGTTGATTAACTAACTGATATCTGGTTTTCAAATTCTCTTTAAGGTGAAAACTTATTTTCAGGTTGAAAATATATCATTTCTACACACATACTTCGTAGTTTACATTGATTTGTCAAGAAGCCGACTTGGTCTTTTGCCAATAAAGAACTAAAACATTAGATGGAGTGTCTCTGGAAAAATGTGTATATGCATGGATATATTGCACGTTAGCACAATACCGGCTATTATTGCACGTTAGCACAATACCGGCTATACGACGATTATGATCAAGAGCAGATTATATTGGAAGGTTTGATTTGGGGTACCGTTCAACGGCACAGCAACACAGGCCCAAACACACCTCAGTAGTCATGTTGGACTGATTCGATTCTTGGATTCGAACCCGTACCACTTTCAGACACGTGACCCACACGCTGACACGTGAGCAGCGCTATTGCATAAAACAAAAACGCTACGATCAATTATTATCTCGTATGAAGAAAAAAATATTGTAAGAGGTAAACTGTTGGTGTGTTTATCGTGGGAACTTTATATGCATGGCGATCGCTGGAGGATTAAATAAGTTTAAAATTTCACTTTTAAATATCTTTTTTTATCTCGTCTAGGTATTTCTCACCAGTTTTGTTCCGTCCTCTGCAGAAGCTATGATTTAGTGAAGGAGGTATATATTTTGTTTGGTAGCTTGCTCCTGTTTAGAATTTCATCTTATTTAACCAACAGATGAAAGATATATTTATAAATTCTCTTGTTGCAATCATATATTATACGAAAACAAAACAAGGAAAACAAATAAACATGGATACCACGAAACGGTTTAGCTGATATTCTAGAAAACGGAGCGATCAGAACTTGAATCAGATAAAAACCCATATATGTGCCAGAGGCCCACCTGCAATTTTAGCCCTGCTTTTGCCGATCCATGAATTGATGACGTCTTCTCTGAAATACACCAATCAGAAATTAATATACTTTCATTGAAAAATACGATTTGCTTGGTAGGTTCCCTTGTAATTTCTACAACTTCAATAACGATTTTAATTTTGAAACAGCGCTGTTTATGTGTTGGAGAGACATGTGTCAGAAAAAGTCATTACAACATTTATTTCCCAAATCTTCTGAGTGTCCATTCAAATAATTAAAATAATTTCAGCAAGAGACATTAAATACAGAATAAATACTGACTATTTTTAACTACATGAAAGAGGGCTATAATCAATTCAGTACAATTAGGGATATTAATTGTGATTGTAAGCCATGATTTACATATAATGATACTCGGGGCAGGAGGGGAAAATTGAATCACCGTACCCTGTTCATCCTTTTAAGTATCCAGAATGCAGACTTTGACCAGAATATGCAAACTATCATAAGGCAACGAGAAAAAAGAAAGCAGAAACGAAAAGACTATCATATCCGTGTAGTTTTGTTTCACATTACTAGGGCAAAAATAGGGAAGTTTAATTATTGTGAATAAATTTGTATGTTTGATATCTTGCCCGATCATTTTACAGTGCCTTTTGTACGGCTTTTCTCTTCTTTTTATGTAATTGTGTTTAGTTCGAAGACCTGATCATTTTATCGAAGAGAACTGAAAATTGACTTATCTGATTTCCGACAATAAACTAGCCCCTAATAGTGGGTAGCCTGCATGGGTTATAGTTGTACTCCACAAGACCGTCACAATGAGCCATATCTAGCCTACGGGTTTTACGCAATTAATGGATCATTTGCACGGGATGTACGTAATTAATGGGTCACATATACGAGTTGTATATAATTAATGGGTCATATGCATGGTTTGTATGAAATTAATGGGTCATTTGTACAGGCTGTACGTAATTAACGAGCCTTTTGTACGGGTTGTACGTAGTTAATTAACCAGTAACAGTTTGTCACCTGTATGTGTTACATTTTATGATGTATACAATTTCTAAACCGTATAAACCTCAAAACTTCTCCTTTAAATTTTATAAAAAAAGGTTTGCAACATTCATAGATGTCCACCATGGTCTGTTTATCAAGGAAAAGTCGCCGATTTTAAAGGAATAAACAAACTAATTAATGGGTTGAACATTCTCGTTAAATCTGCCATGTTAATTATGACTAGGTCCTTTGCCTTTGATTTTGTTGAAATATAAACTCCATTCGTCCGATTTTCTTGTCGTATAATCAAAGGACCCTATTGACGGACGCAAGGCCCAGCAGGGAGTCAAGCAAAATTAACGAGAACAAAACAAAACAAAACAAACAAAACAGAACAAACAAAAAAAAACAACAAAAAAACCAACAAAACAAAAACGAATCACTTGAATCAAAGGAGAGCTGGAGGGCAGGGGTGGGTGGCGCGGGCACCAACTTCCCATATCGCCCATGGAATACTAGCAATACGACTTTTCTTCATAATTGTTTTAAAATAAATTATCAATTGCTCTACCCCAGGAAATTTTACACTATTAATCATTACCATTATCTAATTTTAGACGAAATATCGTGAACGGTTCACCAGTTGACCCCCCCCAATCCCCTCCATATTGTAAAGAAAATAAAGGATACTAGTTGAGTGCAGTTTAAATTGATAGTGGGATATGTACATGATTCATCGAACTATCTAATTGGCATAAATCAGGTGGAGGAATCTGCGGAAGGTATTGAACATAACATGATAGAAACTAAATGCGGGCCAAAAAGTCTTGTTTCGTCATGTTCATTCGGCACGAGATGAAAAGATCACTGAGTGTAAATGCATTCCCGAGATATCAAATAAGAATATGGAAGCTCGAATGAAATCATTTTCAGATCAAATCGAGGGGAACAGCAAATGAAAAAGACCCGATTGAACGCTGTCTGTCGCCTCGTTTAGTCAGTTAAACGCAGTTCAATACCAACTTGTATCCAGCTAATAATAGGGTAGTAGACCAGTCAATTAGGCGGCGGCAGTATCGACAAACGAGGAAACAATTACTACGCGTTTCGGATTTATAACAAATTATGGTAAGGACAAAAAGCCTTTTCTCTGCCAATAATTAGGTGATGCAAGATAGCATTTATGTGGTCTGGGTTGGGTAATTGATCAGGACAGCGAGCACCCAGGGACCGGGAAGAAAATCTTCTAATTGATGCCTTGTCAGTTTTCTTCTGCAAATTTATTCACACGAACGAACAATCTCGATGGGGTTTATTTAGATTTGTGTATTTTTTTGTGATGTATTGAGCCTGAGTAGGCCGTTATTTATTTCATGCAATTGCAAACAGCATGAATCATCAGTATCTCTCCCACCCCCTCAACAAACATGTAAGGATTTGACGATGATATCACACTATTTGAAGTTTTTCGTTATAAGACAACATCAGTACACATAGTAATCATCAAAAATGTAAACGAGAATACAGCTTAAGAGTGTGTACTGGGTTTGTTTTAAAAATGTTTTCCAAAAATTCGTTGACGTGGTTTTGCACTCATTTCTCCTTTTTCCCAGCATTCTTTGCGCGTAATGCAGATATGCCCTTTCTAGAATGTAGTAATTGTTTCACCAGCCACACGTATGGTGGTTGGAAATATTAGATCCAATACAACTTCACAGTGGTCTTACATGCAGGTTTCTAAGTAGGTATTTTTATCATCCTTCCTATCGGCCAATGTATGTGAGAAAGCTCGCCAGCAGCTTTATGCGGGTCGGTGGTTCTTACCGGGGCTTTCCCCAATCCCCCCCCCCATCATCGTGTGCTCAAAATGGCTTGAAACTCACAACAACAACTCAAGTAAGGATACGGTGTTCATCTCTCCATGGCAGACGGCAACACTAAATCTAAATTTCAAAATTACAAGTACGTTTTGTTATGAAAAGATGACTTAAAAACACGATGGGCTGAAAAAAAACTAAAGTAGAAAAAGAGATTGCTTTTATTGAAATCTTTAAAGATCGATACATATTTAAAAAATGGGTTTTTTTTGGAAGGAAGAAATTTACAATAGGAACGCAAGGAATTTAGTTTGAAATCGAAAACAAAATGTTTTTTTTTTTCAGATATTCGGACAAAAAGAAAACTGTTATATAATGGTTTAACATGATTTTCAAGGCTAGAATGTGGCGATAAACAAAAAGGTCCTGTAGAGCAAAAGAATGAACAGCACAATTTATGTACTCGTGAAATAGAAAGGATATGACGAATAATTTGCGACGGGAACAAGCTGAAAATATTATGCCATAAAAATGGCCGAATAACAGATCCATAAATATGAGTATCAATGAAATAGAAATTTTAAGTTTTAGAAAGATAACAAGTTTTAGAATGTTATAGGATCGAAAAAAAAACCCACAACAAGAAAACAAGGCCCCCATTTACCAAAACACTGTGCATTATAAAATGTGGTAGGAATGAAAACTTACTGGATATGTGTAATACTAGCTAAAATCCATTTAAGATAAATACCAAAATGGTATAAATGAACAACTTGATAAAGTGAATACAACTTAGACTTTGTCGTAGCGTTAGACCTTTTCAAATCGGAGAATAAGTGAAAAGTGGTAGCATAAAATATTGAAATTGATTCCAATTATTGCGTTTTAAAAGTTTATCAACAGATACATTATAAACCACTACAAGTTAGTCTATGAGATACTGTAGAAACCGTATAATGAAAATGACATAAATGTTGATGCAATTGAACAGATGTTTATTCTGCTCTTAAATTTTATTCTAAAAAAAGTATTTAAATTGCAGAACAACAATGAATTTGTCCTCAATGTAATTTCTATAATGTGCTATTTAACACATCTTTACAATCTCTAATGACAAAGAATTACAACAAAATGAATACCCTAATCTCTGGAGATCGTAAGAGTCTCGCAGCGACACGGATACAATAAAATAGTGGGTAGTGGTGGTGAACTTAGTAAAATCAAGGGGAATATAAGAGTATTGTACAATAAAAGTTCTGTGTTAGTAAATACTGCACCCCTTCAAGTTCTCTCCCCTTACACCACTTCACACTTTTAAAGTTAGATGGCCATAGAACACAATAAATTTTACTATATATTCTCTACATTTTTTTCTCAGTACTGAACTTTCTACTGTGTGATAATCAATACAAATCATATGTTAATCTAAAATACCTTCAAAGATGACTTCATGGTGAAGTTCTTGTCAAGGGTTGACTTGCATTTTTTTGAGAGGCTGGATTGTAACATAGCAACAGGCAATCGAACACAGATTTCACCAAGGCCTTATTACTCTCTGTGCACTGTCACCAAACTACACACAGAGAACCAAACCATTAGCTCATATTTTCATGAATAAACAATTAATATTAAATCCTCCTCAAAATTGCACCAATAAAACTCTTCTATCACCACCAAAATGAGAGAGGAAAATGTTCTAAAAATAGATTAGAACAACAGTCCTGGGTACTGAACTGGAAGTACTAATTGTGACCCAGTGTCAGATAGCAGTATTCTCGTGTTATATTATGTTCATACTCTGCACAGAGGTTTTTACTTCGTTTATCCCTCGGCGAATCTTTGAAAACATAATTCAGCCAAACGTTTTCGAAGCTAAACCAGAGCTGTATGGACGACATGGCAAAGTTTGGATGGTGCGATTTGATATGCCTGTTTGTTCTTTGGTTTAAATTTCATTATTTTTATCTAGTGTCGGGTTCAAGAAAAATGAATTCTTGTGTCATCACCTGTGACAATCTCATTCAAACAGCTGGTCGCTGTTTTCGTATTTGTTAATCTAAAGCTATTTGGCGATTTGAAACGGAATCTGTTTTTGATCAGACGTCAACGAATGCGTGACCCATCGTGCAAACCTTTCTGAATTTCCAATGATTCTTCGATATATTAAAACAAATAGTAAATTAATGCCTGTGATTTTAGTAACATCTTCCATTGTTAATTTTCATCAGCTACCCTCTTCAAAACAGCCACTTTCAGCTCACCAATCATAGACAACCATTTTCTAGAACGTGAGTCATCTTCCAAGGTTACATGACTATCGTTAATACGATGAAACTACCTCAAACTTGAACATTATGACCGAGAGATATCCAATTCGTCCATGATATTAAAACCGAGTTCTATAATACCTGGAATTTGCAATATCCTCTTTGCTCAGTAACATAATTCTTTTCCGACATTTTTACTATAGAATTAAATGATCATAGTTGGATATTTATCTATGTGTAAATTTTACCTAATCACTCACAAAGTAAATAACGTTAGACTTTATGTAAACTTTTTGAGTGATTAGGCAAATTTACACATCGATAAATACCCAAACATGATTCTTATAATTTTAATTTACGTCCTTTCTAACATCAGATCAACAGATTTAATCAACAAAACATTCACTGTTATGTACATCAAAAACTTCTTTCATTAACCTCTGAACTGCGATAGAATACATAGTCCTATCTTCGCTAACCAAGATTCATCGATTCTTTATACAGGGATGCAGGGTAGAATGTCATAACGGGCCATGCTAGTGATATATTGTTATGATCATTATTTTAATGTATAAAAAAATGGTTGTTGCGGTTAATCCAGGAATCTCCTTGTTTTTCGAAAATTACGCTTGCCTATGGCACTTGTTTTTACAGCAAGGTCGTTGTTACTTTCTACTCATTTCGGTCTTTCAAAAGAAAAATCATGTCCATGTTTAGTGAGATACCTTTTTTGACATTTACTTGGTAGGTTCCCTTGTAATTTCTACAACTGCAATAACGATTTTAATTCTGAAACAGCGCTGTATATGTGTTGGAGAGACATGTGTCAGAAAAGTCATTGCAACATTTATTTCCCAAATCTTCTGAGTGTCAATTCAAATAATTAAAATAATTTCAGCAAGAGACATTAAATACAGAATAAATACCGACTATTTTTAACTACATGAAAGAGGGCTATAATCAGTACAGTATAATTACGAATATTAATTGTGATTGTAAGCCATGATTTACATATAATGATATTCGGGGCAGGAGGGGTAAATTGAATCACTTTTTAAGTATCCAGAATGCAGACTTTGTCCAGAATATGCACACTATCATAAGGCAACAAGAGAAAAGAAAGCAGAAACGAAAAGACTATCATATCTGTGTAGTTTTGTTTCACATTACTAGGGCAAAAATAGGAAAGTTTAATTATTGTGAATAAATTTGTATGTTTGATATCTGGCCCGATCATTTTACAGTGCTCTTTGTACGGCTTCTCTTTTCTTTTGATGTAATTCTTTTTATCATCATTTCTAAAGATTGGCTTTTGAAGCCTGCCATATGCCTTTTTCTGCAAAAGGGACGAATGTTGCAGTGCAGGACGATCTATGCAGTTACATTGTTTTAACTTCTAATAGCCGATTTTAATTTTAATCTGTGGCTTGTCATTTTTTATCGGAAATCACAGGAATGGGTGGGTGGGACCTTGTTGCTATTTTTGGGATGTAAGGCGTTGATATAAATAAAACTTCATATTCAAATGATATGGAAACATAGAACCAAAAAATAGTCCGCAGAATGTATCGATGTGTAAAAAATTCCAGATCAGTATCACGTGACCGTTTACATCCAATAAAAAAGTAGAAAACACAATTCATAATAATTGGAATTATTTCACTGTAATAATGCTATGCTGCATCGCATGCATGTATAAGTTTATGACGTTCTGTACGTGCAGCTGCAAATCATTGTTACAGTGATATTTTGTCTATCGAACTGATTAAATTTACTGACAGATTCGAAGAAGAAAGGAATTATAACAACATATACAGAACGTTTCAAATACCTGTTTCATACAGATTTTGAATACGAAATTTTATCAGATCTTTCATTTAACCTAAAACAATAATTGAACATGAGGTGCATAGAATATCAGAGATACAAAGATATTTTAAATGAATCGAGATTCAAAAATGTAGTGTAGCACCTTACCCATGTCCCGATATTCAACGTAATATAACGAATAGTTACCTTAACCAATTTAATATAGAAAATATATTTAGGAAACATAATTTTACTATGCTGAAACTCTTTTTTTATTCAAAACGTGTCATTAATTATCTGATAGGTACATTTACAAATTTAGCCGTGATGACCCCAGCATCAGACACAGAGAACAGCCTGCTATATTCTTGGCAGAATCAACCAAACTGAGTAGCATGAATGAAAACACCTGGTTGTGTGATTTTCTACCTGCATATAAAAGACCAAAAAAAATGTCATTAGTTTGTTTCCAGATGCGAAGAATTTTCTGCCTGAATGCAAAATACTTTACCTGACGATAACTAAACTCAAATAACAGTAACATGCATATGAACAATTGGATCTGATCTGCAACGGTTTTGTAATTGTACCAAGTCTCTACATCATGACTGGAGATGCCTCAAAAGAAAACAAATATTTGATCGAACATGGGCCAGAAGAACATAAAACTGTACAATCGGATTTTGGGATTCTGACAGAGTCATATTGAAAGGCCAGAGTTGAGTATTGAAGAAAATTGTGAGTTGATGAAATAAATTACGTGGCAGACAAAGGAAAACCTACTGGCTGGACTAACTTCTTTCTGAAACATTGAAGCGGATTAACAGTTGAGGAAATCATCCCGAATGAATCAGAGTACAAGTTCGTAAGAAATCTGCATGTTGTGTGTAAAATGTAAATGGAGCTACTAAATTCTCGACCTGCAGTAGTTTGACATATTAAAACATTAATACCTAACAATGCATAACAGGTTCAAAAGTGAAATAGGACTGTGCAGTTGATAGTGACGGTATCTTTCTATTACCGATTCATATGATCATGAAAGCGGTTAGAATCATTTGATACCACAGCAATTTACAGAAACCCAGTGGTTCATTAAAGTTTGATTATTGCAGACTTAGTATTGTATTCCAAAAGTTGATAATCTGCGAGAGTACGACCAGAAACTTCAGACGACAAAAAGAAGATAAAGTGAGTTAGACTGAAATAACAATTTACCTTAACGATGATGTTGTGCTTTGTACAAAATCTGAAGCTAACTACAATTAGACCTCCAGTGCACATTCATGTGCACTAGTTGTCTGTTTTTTTATTTTTTTTTATCTTACATGATAATTATGAAGTGGAGACAAAGGGTAGTTACGTAAACATTTTAACATAATAAACTATTTCAGTCTGATACAAATTGTTGCAATGGTTGTCTTAGTTTCGTTTTAATTAAAAAAAATAGTTTAGAAAACATGTTATGCACTTGACTTATGTTCATTCACGTTCGTTACTTTGTTTACCTCTTTGATCGGCAAAACACATAACAGAGCAACTGAGGTCAAAGCGACTGATATGACGTGATTGGATAGAAAAGAAACAATTTGGACAGCGCTCTTAATTAGCTAATTTACCAGATTACCTGTAAGATCACTTACTGCTACTGCTACTCTTTGTCGTTTACGCAAACAAATACTTTCTAAGAGTTTTAAACCATTTTTCATTTTTTAAATACAGAAAATATTAGCTTGGAGTAGGAGGAGAAGGCGCACGTGGACGAGGAGGAGTATAAGGAGGTGAAGTTGGAGATTGATGAGGAGCAGGGGTTGAAAATAGCACTTTTTATCACATTCCTTTATATGGAAAGCAATTGATATAGTCATTGCTATCGCTATAATTATAGTGACTTTTCTCTGTGAATAATCTTTTAAATGTTTCTAATAATGGCAATTTTTCTCTAACTTTTTAAATAATAATTTCGATATTTTTCTCAATCTTTTTTTCTCGTACAGTGTTAGATGTCAAGGTACTTGAGCTTTTGAACTTTTTACACTTTCCAACTATGTTTTCAATATAGGCTTTTTGTAGGTCTGTTTCTTTGTTGGGGTCCTTTTTAAACTCTTCAGTCTGTTTTCATGCGAATCATCATCAATTTGCAGAGGTTCTAGTTTTGAGTTGACAAAGTCTGCAGCACTTACAAACATTTTTCTGAGAATAGAAAACTTAAAAGAGAATGAATCAAATGAGAAACTGTACTGCACAAGTAACGGCATCCTTTCATATTTTAAGTGATAATATTGGGTGAGAAAAAGAATCAACGTTGGGATTTGGACCCATACAAGGAAATCCCAGTCGCGGGGTTACATTATGTATGTCTCCCCACTTAAGCCTCGTGGGGAGACAAATAATATAACCCCTTGACTGGAATTTCCTTGTCTCAGTCTAAACCCCAGCATAGATTCTATATACCTAGACAAATGATTTATGGGATTAATTATACTTCATCACGTTTTGCCGTACCAAATTACACACGTTATATCTTTCACAGTAATATGTCATTCAAATAATGACATTGATTTCGTACACAACTTTTTTCAACTTCAGCTGTAATTATTTAAGATTTTTGCACGTTTCGTACACAACTTTTTTCAACTTCAGCTGTAATTATTTAAGATTTTTACCGTGCAATATATATATATATATATATATATATATATATATATATATATATATATATATATATATATATATCGACGGGATTAGAGGTAAACAGCTAGCGTCCTATTTACTAATTAGAATATAAATGCAGTTATTCCTATTCTCAAAGTGTGAAAGAAACACGTACAAAATATTTAGAAATGAACAGTTCATTTATAAACTCAATTGGAACTAGAAAAAGAAAATGATCAGTCCGTGGGTAAAATAAAACCTGGCAGACGTATTAACAGTTCGTACTCTTAAATATTTTCCTTATTTATAACTAGATAAGAAACAAACTGGTTTGCTCAAGCAAACCTTTTTGTTAAATAAAGAATGGCTGCGGCATGAGTAATTATTGCAGAAACAACAGGGAATGGTCGAGAATTTACGGGCAAGTAGTTTACAAGGGAATAGATCGTAATGGAATTAATGAGGAGAGAATTAGTCAGGACTCTATACTGAAGAACAACTGAGAATAAATGTACATTTAAATGAAAATGGAACAAACACACTTGGTTATTTATATTAAATATAGAGAGAAGAATGTTTCTTGACTCATACATATAACTTGCATGATGTTTACCCTGTATGTATCTACTCAACCTATGCATAGAATTATCCAGACACATTTTCTCACCAAGAAAAATACGATGACATATTCATTGCAATTAAGATGGGTGTTATTGTGTTTGTTGCTTGCCAGTCAAAGTAGGTAATACAGAGTAAAGATGTCGACGTACGCTAAATACAATACGCGTAACAATTATTAGATACCACATGTAGTTTAATACTAGTAATTCAGCCGAACAAAACAACACATCACATACACAACGGGCAATATTAAACCGAAAAAAAAACAACGTTGGAAATGGAAATTCCAGACCTAAGCACAAATACATTCATTCTACGAAATAGTTTTTATTTTCTTTGCAATCGTTTGAACGTAAATAAAGATGCAAACGATGTATTGGTATACAATTTATGAAGCATGTCAGTTAAATAGATCCGAAGGAATCAATGATCTGTTCAAATTGAATAAATACAATATTTTCATGCTATACAAATATTTCCTGTCACCTGTTTCGCTCAGAAGATATAGAATTGAAAAAGACACTATGACAAAAAAAACAAACTGAGAAAGATGAGATCAGGCAGAAGTAATGCACCACATACTGGGACTGAAACTTCTCAGTTCACGGTTTATGGGAAGAAGTTTAAAAGACCACTACAGTTCTGATCATCATCATTGTGCTCTTACACGTGATTCCTCTTTAACATAACTCATTCATAAAACAGTTAAAATTATTAAAATTATTTGTATCCAGTGGGATAATGTTACTTAAGTTTGAATTCCACAATCAATTAACGACAAGAACATAAACGGAAATGAGTTATTTTACGACTACCTAACAAGGGATGTAGCCAACAAAACTTGAAAAAAATCACACTTTATTTCCCTTGTGTGAGTTTAAAGGCCGTTTAATAATGCAGAAATAAAATATAAAATATAACCAGGAAACGTTTCACAAATCAGCAAACTTATAAAGCTGAATGACTAAAGAAGGCATGCCAAATATAATTTATTCGTAGAGCTTTTATTGGAGCAACAATTTACTTAAAGCTGAATGACTAACATAAGTCATTCATAAAACAGTTAAAATTATTTGTCTCCAGTGGGATATGGTTACTTCGGTGTGAATTCCGCAATCAATTAACGACAAGAACATAAACGGAAATGAGTTATTTTAGGACTACCTAACAAGGGATGTAGCCAACAAAACTTTAAAAAAATTTCACACTTTATTTCCCTTGTTTGAGTTTAAAGGCCGTTTAAATACTGCAGAAATAAAATATATAATATAACCAGGAAACGTTTCACAAATCAGCAAACTTATAAAGCTGAATGACTAAAGACGGCATGCCAAATATTTTTTATTCGTAGAACTTTTATTGGAGCAACAATTTACTTAAACCACAAATTTCTTCGATAAAAAACAAAGGCACAAATAAATTAGTAACAATTTTCAGACTGATTACTAGTGTATCTGACATTATTTAAGAAACCCACGTAATAGCAGATTGCATGAGAGTGAATAGCAGATTACATCAGAGTGGACAGCAGATTACATCAGAGTGGACAACAGATTGCATCGGAGTGGATAGCAGATTGCATCAGAGTGGATAGCAGATTGCATTAGAGTGGATGCATACTGCGAACATTCACACTGCGTTCACCTCTAAAATGAAGATTCACTTCCGGTCAGATACCGAGGCAAATACTGACAACAATTAACACAATGTGAATTATGTTCACGCATCGATAAATATATTTGATAGTCCCATAATATGAAATATGAAGAGTGACTATTCGTGTTAAGAAGATGTTTTCACTAAAACTGTTAGAGATTCAATTTTAAAAATATACCAGTTTACTGAAGACATTTACCATACCTGCGCACGACATCGTCAGTGGTTTTCCATTACCACCAAAACATTGTCCAGCTCACATATCCAAATGACTACTCGTTACAGTGTACTAATTGCATTTAGACTGCTTTTGAGCTGCAGCGAGAATTTCTGAATAAACGCTTAGTCGGGAAGGTAACCGTAATGAAACTACACGTATATTAACAGCACTGCCAGCGAAATTCAGTTACCACTGATACAGATTCAGTAACAATTCAGATTAGTGTGATAATAACAGTCTCCGTCGTGATTCCCGTCACACCAAGGCCAAAGATTGTTGTCGCGATGAATCCACAAACAGTCTGTACAATCACATCCACGTGTTCATATTTCACTAGAAATGTGATTGTGTAATGTAAATGCCTCATAATCTTGCCTTTTTAAGGTACAACACGCACGCGGACTTTTAACCATGTACCATTTTACTATTGCAACTGTCATACACTCACAGAAAATATCGACTTAGCAATAATGAATTCTCCAAAGATTATGCGTTCTTGGGGATTGGCATTATATTCATGTAAAACCATGCTGATTACTCCAATGAAAAATATCTGAAACGATCACTCTCGTCTTTGCAAAAACAAAATATTACACGGACAAGTGTGTCCGTGTTAAATAACATTCGAGATTTTTCCCTTCTTGGTTGAGTTTATGTTAGCTTAACACAATCAATGGGGAATGTAACCGAGGTAAATTTATCGATGAACACAACTTTGTCGTTGTAATAACAATCCCTGTGTGTTTTTATGTCTGGCTGTGTGTTCTGCGACCTAATGCTTTCACGTATTAATGCTAGAACACCAAGCTAGCCACGAGTTGTTACTGGTACATATGAGTAGTCCAGCTGTCGATTTTTATTTGACCCTATTCAAGATTTTAATTCAGTGTAAACGAGGACTACTTAACACTGCTCTGACGCAGATATTGGTTGACAAGTGATACAAATTACGGTCGGTGCTAGCATCCGCTGTCAGCCGGTCCAACGACCCGTGGATAAATTCCACAGCCTTATCAGCGCGGTCAGAATCCATCACCTATATGTAATAATGAATCTTAAACATAGTGCAGAAGGCGGTTAAGTATCCGTCCAGTTAGATGTGGAACACTTCAAACTGAATTTCACTTCCACTATAATAGCCAGATACAATAAATAAGAACCTGATTCGCACCCCATTAAGATGTATGGTTTAGGTTTCTCCACGTAAGTAAAAACTAGGCGGCCATTTGTTACTCTATGTTCCAGTTCTGGTTTTACTTTCTATCGCTCGTTAGCAGTCCTATGTATTTTGTAAAAGAAGTTACTGAAGAGGGTAAATGTAATAGCACCCGAGTGACCTTGGCATTCGCATGGGCTTTAATAAATGCAAATGATATACCAGAATATCTTATTACCCAAATTGAGTTTATATTGGCCAGTGTTTTCACGACCCTCTCAGCATCAAAATAACTTCCACGTTGAGCATCCACGTTAAACGTTCCTAGTTTTCCAATTTGATCTCGAAAAATCACAAACTCGCCAGGTTCGACGTCAACAAAAACTAATTAGTGTATGATGTGTGATTGGATTTTTATCGCAGCTTTAACAACGTTTAAATGATGTCTGCAACGTGGCAGTTTGTAATAATGTCAAACACTTAGTCATCATGACGCAGATACGTGGCATCATGTCCCACCCAGTCA
The DNA here is from genome assembly GCA_016746295.1 of Potamilus streckersoni. Classification (NCBI taxonomy): domain Eukaryota; kingdom Metazoa; phylum Mollusca; class Bivalvia; order Unionida; family Unionidae; genus Potamilus; species Potamilus streckersoni. The sequence goes on along the minus strand of JAEAOA010001578.1, from coordinate 4,495,498 downwards.
CATTATCCTGACACCAGGGGTTCGAACCCGCGACATCCCGCATCCAAGGCCACTGGAGCGGTCAACAACCCGGCTGGTAAATTCAGTCAAATCCGCTTTGCTGGAAAACGTGCTCAAATCCACATGAGTGTCGCGTCGGATTGAGTAACATCCGTAAATGTTAATATATATTTCATATACTACTAAGCATACTTAAGTGATAATATAAAATTTATATGCGTTTGTGGCGCTGGTGAAAGATCAAGTCCTGCGATGTTTTAACAACAATATGTCCACATATTGGCCTGTTCATCCGAAGATGTAACGGCAGAGTCAGCCACTGTCCCATGTAGAATAACCAACAACTTCAAGTGGCGGTGCAAGTCCGTACGAGTCAAAATATACAAGATATCTAAGACTTACCACATATGCGATAAAATTTGTCCCAGGTCTTGTTGTCAAATCCAGGATAACAATCCCGATTTCATGTGTGCTTGGCAGCTTCAAGGTTAAGTTCATTCCGCATAAAGACACCTCGGAAATGCTTAATAGACATTGTCAGAACAAGCAAAACATAACTTGATATTGGCTAGGCATATCCCATCTGTCTTTTGCATTTCCAATAATTTTAATGTGACTGACATCTTTTTTTTTTTTGTTGTTTAACTGTATTAAGTTAATCAAGCCGTGTTTGGGTCGACTACTCGGGGACAATTCCAGTTATTTTGTTGCAGAAAGCCTCAGTTTAACTGCGCAGTTATTTCTCGTCGCGTTCCTTTTTTTCGCAAGCTGTTTTGGGCTAACACCAGTCTTATCTATGTGACAGATTTTTCGTTAAGAAACGTACGACATAATTGTTATCAAAGACAAGCAAAATTTCCACAAACACGTGTTGTGATGCTGTGAGGACATATTGGGTACTTATTTGACACTAAATCTGTCCTTGAACGGTACTTGGCGTTAAGCCTGTGGTGTGCACTATAAACTACAGGGTCGCCACGTTCCAGACCACACAAACGATAACCAACGCGCTTCTGTGATAACTAAAGGGATTACCTTAAGCATCCGCCCTGACAACTCATCTTTAACATTGATGACACCATCATCATGCCAAATTACATCGGCAGTAGTGCCCTTACGGGTTAATGTGACTATGCGTTTCACCCCTATAACAACCTTGAGGAAGCGCACACGACAAGAACAATTGAACTCATTGAAGTTTTCATCGACTCTGCAGAAATCCAAGATTATAATTTGGGTTTACAATAACGATTAAGTCTTCAACATCTAATTCGGCATTGACCGCATGATTTCTGATGTCTCCTACCTATATATAGTAGACGATTTGCGCTGCCGGATCCATCCTTATCTGAGAATCGTCGTGGCAATGTCAACGCTGTCGAGACCTTTCTTCGGTTACCTTTTCATCAAAAACCTGGATGTGTCCTACACTTGTGATTCTAATTTAGGTTGATTAGTTGATATAGCCGATTACGAATAATACAGAAAATCATTTTGCTTCTATCTATTTTCAAAGGCGCGTCCAGATTAAAAACGGATATATATATATATATATATATATATATATATATATATATATATATATATATATATATATATATATTCTTTCAAATATTTATATTGTTTATATATTTATCGATTTCTTCTTATACCTGTAACTGCTTTATCACTTACGTCCAGATCTTGTCCACAAATGTAATGAGCTTCTCATTGCTACATTTTCAATCGTCGAATCGGTTAGATGTAGCTGAGGAGCGTCATTGATGCTTGTACTGATACCCGAGGCTGGCATTACTGCTGTCAGTGTAGCCACACTTTGGTTTACCAATGTCACTAATTGTTGTAGTCGGTCTCGAATAGATTGAACAGCTCGCAATCCCGGATTTTTCAACCGATTCACAGAAACGCTTTTGATTCTATCAACAAGCATTGCGACTGGGCATCAGACCACAATTAACATCCAATACACCCCCATGGTGTTGACCAAAATCAAGAAGCTATTCTGAAGAAATTGTGTCTTGTTTTGCACAGTCTGGCAGAGGCTTATATAGTGAAGCTACTGGTAATAATTATAATAAAAAACAATTTCTTTGCTTCTCGTTTAGTGAAAACGATAGGATGTAAAATGTATTGCTTTCTGTGTCATGCAGACGCTTTTTGGTACTTCCTCTAAGCCTGTTTATTTGTATTGGTAATGGTTGCGCTCTACAGTTTCTTATTTTGCATAAGGTTACATTGTTAAAGAAAAATAATTTCCCTATTTTTCCTTACTGATTGTTCTGGCTATTTTTTTTTTAAAAAAAAGTCTACATCTTAGGTATTGCTAAAGGAACTTTTTATTTCCTTTATTTTGGTACACGATTGATGGGTGTAGTTTGGGTCATGGAGTACATAACTTGGCCTTTCTTCAGATGTGCACTTAACAAACAACAAACAAACAAAAACCATACTATCTCACCTTGGTAATTTTCACTTCCTGGACTTCAAAGGTTAGTTGTTAAAAAATCTGAGCAGATAACGTTTTTATTATTTTATTTTGTCTATATATTTTGTAATTCATTCATTGCAGTTTCGGAACCTAGTATTACCTATTAGGACAAAATTAGTTTTCCCTACTTTGATAACTTCAAAAGATATTATTCTTTTGACTAATTGACTATGATTTTTGGAGTACATGGCTGCAGCCATATTGGATTGGTGTATGTTTAATTTATATACAATTTCCACAAATACAATATCCAAAGAAAGTTTAGGCACAGTACATGAAAGTAACAAAGGTATGCCGACATTCTCCCCAATGTGCATGCTGCAAATGCAAACAACTTCACATTATACCTGTCACTCTCTCAGAAGACCATATCGTCTTTCGAGCGCCATTAATACACGAAAAGGAGCCAGTCAACAAAACCTTACAGGATTTATTGAACTGAGGTGGGTTAATGTGTGGCAAAAGCGGTAGAGGTCTACCAGTTAGGTAAAAGTTGCAGAGTGCTGAATACTACCCGTTCGATCCAGAATCAAACACAAAATATGTTAACTAAACTAAATTTTGTTGACTGGTTCGTCCAATATACTTTATTGACCTCACTCCTCTTTTGACCTCGTATTTTCATTGTTCCCAACGTTAAAATTAAATCAGAAGGACAACGTTCTAATTGCCCATTGAACTTAGACACAATGACACTGTGACCTCATTAAAGAGTGCTCTTAAAGCCCACGTATTTCGACTACAAGAAGAGACTATAAGTTAATAATGTTTATTTCCTTAATGAACCGCTCCGGTGGTCTAATGGTTAGAGCGTCCGCCTCAGGTGCGGGAGGTCGTGGGTTCAGTCGAGTGATACCAAAGACTTACAAAAATGGTACTAACAGTTGCCTCGCTTGGCGCTCAGCATTAAGAGTTTAGTGTTAGGACTGGTCGACCTGGTGTCAGGATAATGTGAGTGGGTGGGACATCATGCTACATGTCTGCGGCATGATGCTCCATTGCTGGACATCACTATAAACTGCCACTGCAGACATCGTAGTAATATGACTGAACAAATTTTAAAGCTATGTTAAAAATAATAATCACATCACATCACAAAAAAATCATAATCACATCACATCACTTCCTTAATGTGTGAGTGTATGATTTTTTTTTTACCGTAGGTATAATAAATTATGTCATATCACTAAGATGTCTGCAGTATGGCAGTTTATAGTGATGCCTAGCACTGGATCATCATGCCGTAGATATGTAGTGTGATGTCCCACCCAGTCACATTATCCTGACACAAGGCTGACCAGTCCTAACACTAACGTCTTAATGTTGAGCTCTAAGCGAGGCAGCTGCTAGTTCGAATTTTATGTCTTTGGCAGACTCGATCGAGGTTCGAATCCCTAACATCCCGCTTCAGAGACGGACGCTCTGACTACTATGTACACCGGAGAGGTCTACTTCCCTTATTATTTTCAGCATGTTGTTTTTTTAAAATTCCCTTGTGTCTGTTTGTGTAATATCATATAATATGTTGTTATGTTACCTAATAATCTAAAGCGCTTAGAGCTTCTAAAAATTCGGCGCTATATTAAGTCATCATCATCATCATCATCATCATCATCATCATCATCGTCATCATCATCATCATCATCATCATCATCATCATCATCATCATCATCATCATCATCATCATCATTATTATTATTATTATTATTATTATTATTATTATTATTATTATTATTATTATTATTATTATTATTAAATAAAAGCCAATGCATGTGGTACATATCTTAAGTAGTTTTATGAAAATAGTTTTTCCTTCTTGCAATCTCAGTGACCATAACATTTGACCTTTGATATTTTGATCCCAAAAAATATAGGTATCTAACTTGTCTCCAATATAAGCCATCTACCCGGTTTGGCCAAGGTATGTCAAAAACTCAAGACATTGTGCGGAATCCATTTTGCTTCTTAGAGTATCATTGATGTTGACCTTTTGGATCCCAAAATCAATAGATGTCATTCTTATTTCAAATACGAATAATTCGTTCAAGGTACCTGGCCTATAAGTCAAATAATTGCGTGGAAACAGTTTTCCCTCTTTCAGCCTATATTACATTGACTTTCGATCCTTCAGTCAAAATCGATTTTTTTTCTTACCCCAAATACAAGCTTCTGAAACTTTCAGAAACTGTAAATGGTGGAAAACTAGAGATATTACGCGAAAACGATAGAGGGAACAGACCTGCGGACATGGTCATGATATGATACACTCAGCCATATGCGACGTATACAAATTCCTCAATGGCCAGAAAATTTAATTCGTTTATCTGCACATGCACATGTTTAATATTATTAGCGTACACTATTTGTTTAAGCCGATGAGCGGTATGGTCATTCCGGGTACCCCGCCCTCTCCCTCCCCAAAACTAAACATGACAATCCAGTTCTTAAATCATGAAAAGGTTTTCATTTACGTCACAGGAAGTAGTATTCCGTTTGATCCAGACGAAGAAAAGACTCCAGAATGCTTTGGTATTGATGTTGTTTGTAGAATCACGCTAACTTTGATCCTGCGCATAAAGAGGGCTACAAAACCATGTGCTTGAAAGACCGTCAAGGAAGCAATAACATGGGTGGCAAATGTGGGAAAACGATTATTTTGCATGATCACAGGTTTTTCTCTGTTCCATCTGTAACTCGAATTGTCACAAAAAAAACACAAAACATGTCAGTATCCAATTGTGTACGGTTAAAATGCTATTACTTGATGTCTTCTTAATTATGTGTAATCAATGTTGTATCGATGCCGTTTACTTTAATTAATATACCATCTTTACAGCCATTCGAATACTTGACTTCCAAATATGGCAGAAGAATCCGGCTGGAGAAAATTATTGCGTCTGGAAATACGGTACATATACTCCCTCTTATTTTTACCACCATTTCATACTTGGATAATCCTTTTGCCTTTAGGGGTGGGAAGACAACGCACGTGTAGCTTGAAAATCACGAGGAGAGAGAGAGAGAGAGAGAGAGAGAGAGAGAGAGAGAGAGAGAGAGAGAGAGAGAGAGAGAGTGTGTAACGTAACTTGTTTAATTGTAAATTGTTTAGTCTTACCTCTACGATGTATGTATTGTAGAAATTTATAGTGATGTCTAGCACTGGGGCATCATGCTGCAGATATATAGCATGATGTCCCATCCAATTACATTATCGTAACACCAGGCCGACCAGTCATGGCAATCAGGCCGACCAGTACTAACACTGACCTCCTAATACTGAGCGCTTAGCGAGACAGCTGTTAGTACCATTTCTGTAAGTATTTGGTACGACTCAGCTGGCGTTTGAACCCGCGACCTCCCGCATCCGAGGCGGACACTCTAACAACTAGGCCAGGGGATATGTAGTGAAAATCATGAAGAGACACATTTGAAACGGCTCCATCATTCAAACATCATTTAAATAGACGTTTGAGCACGAAACTTGATAAATTCAGTTTTATGATATTATGATTATTATGGAGTAGCTGCGGTGTCTCTGGTTAGCGTATCCGACTCAACAATTGCGTGTTCGAATCCTTCCAAGACCAATTTCGATCGGTTGACAGTGTGTTTCTGGGCATGGAAATTTACATCCTGTGTAGCGCCGCATAACATTACTTCATCTGCTAATGCGCTGTTGAGCACACATAAGTAATCTGTCGATTTAGGATAAACGCCGAAGATTAGGATTAAAGGGATGGTATGTTTCCTCTTAAAACAGCTGCCGAATTAATAACGGAAAGCCCTAATTAACAACCGATTTAACACTAATGAAGTGAGCTTAAACCCCTTGTATGGTGGTTTCGTTTCGAAAAGCATCATTGAAACACGCAATAATAGTAGGGGCTGATAAAATAGAATTTAATTGAATATACGTAAAACGACTACCATTGTACCTTAGCTTTAGGTTAATGCCAACAATTTTACTCATTTTTTTTTAATTATACATTTTCATATGTAGTTATTTAGAAATGTACAGTGAGGTTATATGTTTTAAACCAATTTGGTTTCAGAAATCATAAGATGCAGAAAAAAAATTAAGATACCCATCTTGGGGTCAACCAGTCAAAATTGAGTAACACACACACACCCACACACACACACACACACACACACACACACACACACACACACAGATGTATTTTAGGAAATGGCTAATATGAAGTACATCTCTGTCTGGTCCCGGCATTCGAATTCGAATGCCAAAAAAAGGTTTCCATACCACGAGAATAAACACCACTTTACACATAAACGTCTGCTCTTTTGAACCGGCAGTAGCAGCTTACATTAAAAGCTCGAGACTCGAAACAATGGCAGGCGATAAAGCAAATACACACGATAAAGCCCTTTAGATCATGGTGTCGTAATTCGCACGTATTGCAGACAGGAAGAAGTGATGGCATGCAAAACATGCTTCGTGTATTTATTGAGTTTATGATGCATGCAGAGCATTTTGATTATTCTTTTGTAGTTTGAAGCAGGCATAAGACTACGTTTATTTTCACAAAACCGACATCCAAATTCATCCAGTTGAACTTCACACACACATTCTCACTTAGCTTCAAAATAAATATGAAAAGTTGGCTATACGTGTAAGCCACATTCATTTTGTTTGCATTTTGCAGTAAATCGGGGAAAAATGTAAACATATGTATAATTTCAGAACGCTTGATTTTAAACGACAAAAAACAATCTTCTACATGACCAAGTAATATGCATACAAGCCTTCACTGTCAGATGTTTCAAATTCAAAACCCTAATGGGGACAAGGAGCTATTTCCGAATAACTCCATTCGCATAATTTCTGGGTTTAGTGCTAAAGTCCGCTGTCCGTCGGATGTGTGTGATAAATGGGCGTCTCCCGCGTATGGAGAGGTAGAATTTTCCCAGTGGATAAAAGGATCACCTACGTAGTATTCGAAAAAAAGTGTACATGCTTATCACAACTAATAAGGTGCGTCTGGCACCATTGAGTGTTTATTACGGCACACACACGTAATATCTGACATACCTTAGGATGCTTGTTATTGGTAGAATTAGACATTATTTATTTTTAATTTTCGAATATGCAAGTTTTTGCAAAGCGTTAGATTCGTTCCTGTTGCAATAACAACACGCAGACTGAAATAGGTAACAGAAATATTCTGTGAGAACTGGCATTTGCATGCTAATAACATGCACCCAACTTCGCCTCAAGTACAAATTCTACCATGCAAAATCAAATGTTTACATCATGTCTCTGAATTCCTATTGAATAGATAATGCTGCAGTGTGCCAAAGGAACTAACTCTGTTTTAAACAAGATAAAAACGATAACCATTAGATACAATGGCATTTTTGTCCCCTTTCTTCCTTTAAATCGTTCATAGACTATTCATTGAATGTATGACATGACAGCGAATCCTGGCCCCGGAACAGGAATGAAGTGGGAATGGGGGTAATTCTAACCTTATCGGTCTGCATAAGTATATGGGTAGGTAAGACAGTACTGATCACATGATAACACCACCCCACTCTCCTTCGGGGAGATATCTTCAATCTGCCCGTTTTAGGATATAACAGGATATCTATCAACGACTAACCCCCATTTAAACTTCTAGTTTCTTTTGGTCCTGAGGAAAACCTGTTTCATCACTGTGTATTGATAAAAAGCTTGTTTTGTTGTGTATTTGTAGATTTAACGCCATTTATCAGCACAAGATAGATTATACATGGCGGATAGTATATTTGGTGTAACCACCGACCCATATATACCGACGCTTTCTCGTACATTTGCCAAGACGAGACTAGAACCCACGTGAACAGAGATGGGATTTGGTAAATGATCTGTTAGGAAGCACCTTTGACCACTCTGCCACCCATACCTCCTCCTCCTCCAATAAAGCTGGATAATTAAGCTCACATTATTAAAAAATATCTGATTGGAATTAATGTGATACAGACATGTGGGTTTTTTTCTTCTCTCTGAAGACTGTATCATTGAAATTAGTACTAACTGGATCATACATGTTTGACATGTAACTGAATAACAAGTGATAGAACTACTAATAGGTGTACCCCAATAAAGTTCCAAAAGTGATGAAAAACGTATGCAGAAAACCTCTCACTTTCTTCCAAAATATCAGGTTTTTACAATATTTACCAATTTAGCACTAACATACGTACGACATCATAAAGTATTAAACTGCACATGCATATGATCTTGAAATGTAGTGTGGTAATAAATTAATAAAGAATCACAAAAATAAACAAGATTGAAATATGCTACTAAGCCCAAGGAGTCGATGTTTCGCACAATTACTTTAACACAACCTATCTGTGACAAACACTCCTATTCTAAGTGTTTATCTACGTAATGAGCTCAAATGCATACCATTACTGGAACTGTTTTTTTCAAGTGTGTATTGAGTAAAACATTGGGTTTCTAGTATTTTCGATCACAATTTTTTTTTCTAAAGTTTTCTCTAATGTAATCGGGTAATCCGTGCATGGACGACAAACAGTGAAAAACAATCAATACATCGAAGACTATAAAGGTACAATTCTGTGCATAAGAATAATCGGGACACCTCAATTAAATTAAATTCTTAAGACAATCGGAGCACCAGAATCCGAATACTCAAGAAAATAAGTGCACGTGAACTCACGACAATCAGGACATCAAAATCTCAGCATTAAAGACCATTGGAGCACCACACTTCATGCGCAAAGAATAATCCCGGAAATCCACAATCCGGACACTCACGACAATCGCGAATCCACGATGTCAGTAGTGAAAAAATCGGGGAACCACAATCCATACACTGAGGACAATCGCAGAGTATGCATCAAAGTTTCATTTCAAAATGAAGCATTGAAGAAAGATGAGAAAAGGGGACAAGACAAAAATAGAGTGGGGGGGGAGACGAGGAGGAGAGGTAAAAGGTTTTTGGTGATAAATGATCTCACAATAACAAACTTTAGAAATTGTCAGAAGACCCCCTTCCACAATACAACAATTGTAGCAGCAGAAAAAAAATGTAATACTCTGAAGGGAAAACTTTCGACTGGTTATTTGTGGTGTAATTTCTAATTACATGGCAATGCATGGTGTCCATCACTGACAGGACAGTCTATGATAGAATTTATCAGAAAATAAAGTGAGTTGTAATTTCCACCATGCCCGTTGATTTATAGTTCTGGTCAACTGTGAAGACCAAAGCTGACTTAGCAGCCAATTAAGTTATTAAACCAAATGTGTAATTAATTGGACTAAATCAGCACAGACAACTCAAATATAATCATGGGTTCATTTAGTTAAAAACATATGGAAGATTCTTATAGGGACTTGAGATTTTGTTCATCAGAACTCTTGTTTGTTTGCTTACACCTTTATTTTCCATATTTCAGTTAAATGCAGCAATTGTCCATCTGGCTGAATGCACCATTACCGTTAATACTTTTATTGCCTTGAGCAGCAGGGAGGGTGAACCCTACAACTTTTTGCTCGATACCGTAAGCAAAAATAAGCTTTCCTAAAGAGGCTGAATAAACAAGGTCAATAACGTTAAACCAGCGCCTCTTACTTGTCTTTTTCCATACGGTTTTTATGTCTACCTCGAGAAAATATTCTAGCAGGATTGGATTGTTTGTCCAGCATTACATCATCGTATACTACAAGGTTATCAATGAATCAATCTAAGTCATCTACGGATGGGGCTTCATCAATATCGGTGATAAAATCAACAATATCGTTGCCATATTGATTCATTAATTTTGCATTAATGTTAAAATCTTTAAGTACTTCGTAACATCTCTGATCATCTATAGATGGTGCCACTAAAAATAATTCATCCCACTTCATCCACCGCATTATCAGATTAAGCAATAATTGCGTTTTACCAGATCCAGATGGACATATTATAATCATTCTAATGGAATTCGGAAGCGCTGGATGGTGCTTTACTGGTTCTTGTTTACGTGTCGCTGAAAAGTCGGTTATATCCATATAATAAATAATATGAGTTTACATTGTGTTCGATGCAGAGTACCCACCCCCACCGTTGGATTGACAATGATAACAACAAAATAAAAGACGTTCAATTACAGGTAAATGTGCAAAATGTGGTACCAAAATATAAACTTATTTCCGCGTCGCAAATAACGCGTGGTGGTGATATATCCGCAACATTAGGGAAATTGCCAGAGCTCAGTGGGCCAAATACCCCGGTAAGAAACATCTTCCTGGATATAATTATTGTGGTCCTGCAACTTGACTTGATATCCGACTTGATGATCAAGACCAACCAAGATCAGGAGAGTATCCAGTAAATAACATTGATTAAGCATGTAATATTCATGATGTTGCGTATAAAAGTAAATATTTTCAGCAACGGCATCTCGCAGATGTGAAATTGATTCATGCGTTAAATGTTATACCTAATAAATCCCTCAGAGAAACACACGCTAGTTTTCTAGTAAAATCTTCTATGAAAGGGAAAATAATGCTCGGGGCTGGTAATTAATTATATAGCTATTATAATGGATTCCATTCATTATTCCTGAGATGATATTGGAGAGGTAAAACATCAATCAGTAAACTTGTTGAAGCAGCAAAAGTTTCACGTAATGTTGCTGCATCATGGTTAGCAGGACAGGCAAAATGGCAAATCTATCTACCACCACATAAAAAAAATTAATAAGCACATTTCGATGTCACTGTTTCTAATGAAGTTCATCAAGCGGATATATTGTTTTTACCACACGATACTGTTAAAATACGTGGATGAAAATCACTCACCTACAAATACACATTAACTGTTGTTGACGTTGCAAGTAGATATAAAGAAGCAGAACCATTATCAACAAAAACAGCTTTTGAGCGAATTTATCAACGTGGTGGTCTACGATGGCCACACTTATTACGAGTTAAAGAATTTCTTGGTGCAGTATTATCTTTGATGAAAAAAACATAACGTTAAAATCAGACGAGGACATACCGAAATTCATCGTGATTAAGCAATTGTTTAACGATTTAATCGAACACTTGCTGGCCGGTTAGTTGGATATCAATACGCAAAGGAAATATCTACTGACATTAAGTCTGGTGAGCGATCTCGTGAATGGGTTGCAAGGTTACCAAGTGTGACATCTGTATTAAATAATGAAATTACTTGTGTAACTTCTATGAAACCTTCAAATGCAATAAGATATATATATATATATATATATATATATATATATATATATATATATATATATATATATATATATATATATATATATATATATATATATATATATATATATATACCGTAGCGATAACGGACAACGGGACAACGCCGTGAACAACCAGTATTAGATAATATAACTGTGAGATATTTATACGAACTTGAGGGTGGAGCTTGAGGGTGGTAAACAAAAATGAGCTACTGACCCTCTCTGGAGTGCGACTACACATACAATTTCTAGTGTTATTAGATCCACTGGAAGATCTGCAATCTACAGACCAGATTCTATTGCCCATCAACGTGGAATTTTACATGAACAATTACAAGTAATTCCTACGGATACACAATTGTCACCACGTTCAATTATGTAAATTAGCACATCTGCGTCGATTACATTAAAGACAGGTCAGCATCACATTTTCACGTGTATGACCAAGATTACTATTAATTCTCTCCACGGTAAATTGTCTTCAATTATTATTAGAATATTGTCATAACATTAATGTGTTACAGCTTGCACAATGATTTTTCTGTAGTTAATTTAGTGTTATAATAAATTCAGTATCAATATCGAAGTCACGCTTATTATTTTGTCACATTGTTTATAACCAGCTAATTTTTTTCTTTATTACAGCAGCGTCATTAGTAATTTCTTCAGTTATCACGTAATTTATAATAACCCCATGTAGTTGAGTTATTCTTTTGACACGAGATGTTGCAAGATAAAAAAAGTAAGTTTGACCATTCGATACGATCATCTACAATCCAGATATTTGTTTCAGAGATAGTTAAACTCTTGATGAATCAATAATTATTGCGTATCCTTACATCCACTGTAATTTTTGCATGTTCAATGCGCTCTCAACAACATCAATGGAAACAAAAACAATGTCATTCAGTACAAGATTTTGTGCTCAGACACTTTCAGTGTCTCCACCTGGAATTTAAACTTCAAAATTCTATCGTCGAGTATCTGCTGGGCGATAACACAAAGGTACAGGTAACGTTGGAAACTTTTATGTAACGACAATAATTTCTTTTGCAGTTCATCACGAACTATCTTTCTGCTTGCGACTATCAAGTCAGCAGGCTTCCATAAAGTCCAAATATCATTTATGGTAGACTTAGGAATTGCTTTACGCAATATGTCACATTGAATTTTATCTGGTTGTAGTCTGATTAATCTTTTAAGTTCTTTCAGCGGTTCATCAATAGCTCTGTGATCATCATGTATTTCGTCATAATAATCTACATTATTCTTTAGCCATTCATGTGGAGACTACCAACAAATGTTGGTGGTTGACCTTGATCGCCACACATAAAAACATCAGCATTTTTCAATAACAGCCAATCAAGAAATGTTTTTAGTGTTTCTAAAGACACCGTGCATATCTCGTCACATATCATATACTTAGGTACATATTTTTCACCGATTCGCTCAGGAGTGCACGTGTCTAAACTATCGAAAGAAACTATGACATGTACATGATTTACTCCTCGTTCTTTATTTCTCTAGCAGGTTAATGTGTAGGTGTCAAAACAATTATATCTGAACTATTCATAAATAAGTTAATCGCACGAGTTGTTTTACCTAAATCACCACACCCTTTAAGATAAAGTCTTATGTCTAGCCACAGGATCGTAAACAGATGGTGGAAATGACTGATTTTTTTTCCCTGTAATATATTTTTTTAAAATTTCAACATCGGCAGATTCAGAATAAGTATATTTTCTTGTTTTATCCTCCATGTCCCCCATTCACCATTACCGAGTAGCTGTTTTAATAAATCCTTAATTTTTATGTATATAAAAGGAATCCGTAGCGACTCTAACAGCGTGACGATGAAATCTATTTATCATCGATAGTGTATTTATCGAAACATAAGCTAACATCGAAAAGATTAATTTAATAAATTATGGTGAGTCAGCATCAAGATAAGTCACAATGGTACCTAATTTTGTTCCATCTGAAAAATAAGCATTACATTGACATAAATGTGTTTTTCTCCGTTGTATCAATGACTATAAAATCTAGTTCAGCGTCGTCCATAATCAGTCTTGTACAGTGTCGTTTGTAATCGCATGAACCACCTTGAGTAAACTCAATTATCTTTCTACCAAGATCTTTTGTAAGTTGTGCTTTAGCCTGCATTTACTTATTTTAATGACGTGATCTTCATCAAGATCAGGGAATTCTTTCCTGGCATCATTGACACTAAATCTATCTGGTTATGGTAACCAAACTTGCTTCTGTGAACTATACGATATAATTACTTAAGTTTCTCTCAACTATATTAAAAATCCAGCATCAAGCATATACCGCAATAATACTATCAGAACCCAACATTTTTCTAAAAAAATGTCTTCCAAACCAAACATAAGTAATCGTATCTAGATCATCTATAAACTCAAATGATTCTACATAAGCAAATCCGGTTAAGTCAAAATCTGGTAAGGGTCCGTTTATTGCAACACTGGTCATCTCATGTGTAGGATGTCATAGTCTCTTAAAGTATTTAGAACTTTCTCCATATCCAAGAAAACTCCCAGGATAACATGCAGCCATATCAACTGATATAACGTCACTATAATCGTATTTGGTATTCCATAATCCACCGTGTCCATATTCTATACAACTCTTTTGACAACTTCAAGAAATTCTAATCGTGTCATTTTCCATGAATTTTCTCCTGGGCGAAATGGGCAGCAACCGATTATACGGTAAAACAGTTAATTGTCTAACCATGAAATCATCAGAGGTACATTTCAGTCTAAGATGTTCCATTTCTTCATGAAGAGATTCTGTACGGTAAATATCACCGTTAGGCCCTACAAATTGATCATAAACGTAAACTTTGAAATAACCAAACAGACACAGGGTCACTTTTACTTATATTTCTGATAAGACCAAATATGTGACCATATAAAACTTAACTTTTCTGTCTCGTGGAAATACCATTACAGCAGTAGTCCATGCATGTGCATTATGATCAAAGATTGTTATAGGGTTTCCATTTTTTAATATATTTTGGTTCGTATAATATCTCTCCTGTTAGTGTTTTTAATGTTATTGGAAATCTTAATAACTTTTACAGTTCAGCAACATCCTTAATAGATACTATAGCATCTTCAACTGTCTTTTCCCATGTATCTATTTTTTTACGTCTTAAATCTGTTAAGCCATTACCGCGTATCACATTTGTAAAATGTTTTGTAACTCGTTCAGCTACACAGTTTTTTCTTGACAGTTTCATCGGTTTGAGATCCGCAACGTTAGGTTTATCATCAGTGGGTATATTACATAGACAACTGCAGTCGCTAGATAACCTTGTTCATAGTACGGCGTATCAATTCCAGATTTGGATTTATTATTCAAATAAACAGAGATTGTTATTTATCTCATCACATGTAAGATCTGTGGCCTTCAGTACGTCGGAGAAACTGAAAGGCTACACAAAAGGATAAACCTTCATAGATCTGATTGGATGACAAAGAAGCTGTACAGAAGCCCGGTCGCAGAACACTTCTCCTCCCCTGGCCACACTTTCAGTGATATAACCCTTATTGCAATTGCTAACAACACAGCTGGAGTTCCGAAACCAGGAGAGAAAAGAAATCATACTGGATACGCCGCCTTAGAACATTGAAACCAAGCGGTCTAAACCAAGAGGACTAGAAAAAGAAAACTATGCACTAGTAGAATTAAAAATTTTCTAAATCTTCTTAGTATTCTTTAATTATTACCGTAAGAATATCCGGTATAGAATCAAATATCCGGGATATAATCTGCGTTACATATGTACACAAAGTAAAAATAGATGTCGCTTTGGCTTGTAGACTTTTAGGGAATTATACAGAGTTTTCAGTATTTGCAACAAGTCTATACAAGCTGGTTGTATTTATAGTTTTAACTCATATGGAGACAGCCATTTAGAGGTTTACAAACACAACGTTTTTGTGTTTATTTGTTTGTTTTATATATGTTTTGTATTTGCCTTTGAAAAAGACTCATTGAGAGTCAAAAGCGCTCAGGCTAGTTAGTTACTAGTTTCGCACTGTTCGTCATCCGTTTATTATATATATATATATATATATATATCTATATATATATATATATATATATATATATATATATATATATATATATATATATTAAAAAATAATTGATATTTGAATTTTTATCTTTGACTTGACCTGACTCAAGCAATTGAACATATTAATAAATTAATAAAGCGAGATAACTCCTGCTGGAAAAATCTTATCCACAGAGTACGTTATACGATTATTTCCCTTTACATAATGTGTCATTATTATAATGCGCCATGCATTACCTATGCATTTCTCGACATATAATCAATGTCTAATATGTTACCAAGAACACGCTGTATGATATTTGCCGTAAACACAATGTATTTTAATCTCAATAGAGCGTATCCGTCGGTCTCTTTATCCTTAAAGGTTTATAAAAAACAAACTAACCCCAAACCTATTGATAGGTCCCTGCCGATTATGTGAACGGTGTTGACCCGTAAGGGAAAATCCTACAATACATAGTCTAATAGTTTTCTTAAACCCGAATTGTAACATTGTATTGACGCAACGGCGCCTTATGCTATGCTCTGATATTAATTTTAAAACCTTAAAAAGAAAAAATGTATATGTATAAAAGCACACACACACATACATACATACATACATACATACATACATACATACATACATACATACATACATACATACATACATACATACATACATACCTACCTACCTACCTACCTACCTACCTACCTACCTTCATACATACATACATACATACATACATACATACATACATACATACATACATACATACATACATACATACATACATACATACATACATACATACATACATACATACATACATACATAAGTAGATAGGGGGCCCGGAGTGATCGAGTGGTCCAAAGCGCTCTCCGTTATGGATTACTGCCATCTCACCTCTGTCTGCGAGGGTTCGAGTCTAAGATTCGGTAAATATGGATATGTGGGAAAGCAGTTGGCTCCCTGGCAATCTGAGACATCTTCCCTTTCTTGGATGTTCTTTTTATTCCCTGCCCGGTTGCTTTCTTTAATGCCATTCCAGCAGCAGTTCTGACAGCGCCTAATGTAGCCGCTTTTGCAACAGCTGGGGCTACAGTAGCTATTAATGCTAGTATAGCTGCGAGAAGTGGAAATATACCACCTGTCTTAGCGATGTCTTTGACAAAGACCGCAAAAAGATTAAGTTTGACGCCTTTATTTGATTTTTTTTTTGTTTTTGAACTGACGCTCGGTCAACGATAATTTATTTGAACCTCTCATCTGTTCTGTTTTTAGCGATATTTTTATTCCACAGTTATTTTTATGATGCTGATTGTAGCCTTTTAATCTGACCTGGAGTCGCGGTAACACTAACGTGATTGTATTATATTATTATTATTATTATTATTAATTATTATAGATGATCTAATTATGTTACATATTTTCTAGTAGAGCATCAACGACTCTCATTCGTCCACCAGCACCTTCAGATAATATCGTCTTATCGCTGAGTATGACTGCGATTACTCTAATATCAGCAATAGCTCCTCGTGTCACACAAGCTCGAAAGATTATGTCAACAACTGATTGTCTGGTTAAATCTAAATGTTCTAGAGAAAAATAATACATCGGATATAAGGTTGTAAAATCTAAGTGTGATATTTGTAAACCATTATCAATGTTCTGATCACGAACCATAAACGACATAAGGCGATGATATGCACGTGCTACATGATTTTGATCGAAATTCAGTAATATATCATCGGATGGTTCTTGATGTCCATTTATCCTTAATGAAACCTCAAAAACATCAAGATTGTCAAATATACTATAATTTTGATTATCTACTCGTGCAGCATCTTGTAATGTGTCTTGGTGATGTTGTTGTTGTTGTTGTTGTTGTTGTTGGGCTTAACGCCATTTTCAGCACACGATAGGCTATTCATGGCGGCCAATATTAATGGTGGAGGAAGAAACCGGGAAATCACCGGAAAGAACCACCGACCCACGAGAAGCTTTCTCACATATCCACGTTCGCCGAATCCTAGACTCGAACCCATGCAGACAGAGGTGAGATGGCAGTGATCCGTAACGGACAGCGCTTTAGACCACTCGGCCACTCGGGGCCCCCGTGTCTTGGTGCAGAAACATCTTGCTGAGAAGCTATTTGCCATGCAAATTATTCATTAATATTACTCTGGATAGCATCTGTATTCACTGTCAACCATGATAACCCTGATTTAACGCCTTGATTTATAAAAGATAGCAACCGGTCTTCTTCAGATATTAGAGTCATCATTGGCATTCACAATGAAAGTTTTGTAAGGAATTACTTTACCAAGATCAGTACCAGCGAGACGCCATATTGCATCATTGTCTGTGCCTTTTCGTACTAGTACAACTTTATGTTTAGCTCCGAACATAACCTGACATTTCTGCAGAATCCAAAGATATGTGACAGTGGAATTGCACATGAAAACATTCTTCTGTTACCTTTTAACATTGCTCGACGTGATTTAAATCCTAAGTTGAAATCTGCATCTACATTAATATTTTCTACGTCTGCGGGGGCGTTTCTAGCATTATTTCTTGGTCGTCCTATTTCATATTGTTAGTATTCTGGAGAATTAGAAGTATCTTTTACAAATATCATTGATGGGCCAGCTGATCTTAAATAATCATCGCTGTATCTTGCAAGACAAAGTATCGTTGTGGCAACGTCGATGTCGCTATGACAAGCGTCTATCTCTCGTCCATCAATCATATACGCTGCATCTTTGATTAACGCCATAATATCGTTATTAACAAAACCAACACCATCATTACCGGCATATTCAGTGTTATCTGTTTTTAAAATTTCACCCTCTACTGCAATAAATGCCTCAGAAGTTTTAAAAAAATGTCTACATGTATCTTGAACTTGTAATTCAATTCTGTTACGTTCGTCAGGTACACGTGCGTCGTGAGAATAATATTGATAATCACGCACAGACTCATCCTTGAGTACAGATGCATCCATGTCAAACGCTGGATCAGATATGCGTTTAAACATATTTATTATATTTGCTATCTTCTAACACGAAGACAACAACCTGCTATCAGACTAGCGGTTATATTTTTTTCTTCTTTTTCTGATAATGGTACTCTGCTAGTTTTTCATTAGTAGCTTGATTATTTTACTATTTTTATTTTACTTTACTATTTTATTTTACTAATATTCGCAGGCATTACTTCAGTGCTAGGTAATTTTACAGGTTGAGGTTTTCGTCGTATTAATCGTGTTAGTCTATCTTTGAGTGCTGAAAATGCTATACTAGCAACATTGCCAACACTATCAACCTTTTTCACGAACAACATCAATAGCTTTCATTCCCATTTGCTTTGCAATCGGTACTGCTTTTAGGGCTCTCCCTCTAAACAGACCTTGAACAACATCACCTAGTCCATATCCGTATGTTGTTTTGTATACTGGTAATCGAGAATTTACAGCCCTGACCATGGTTGATCCACGTTGAGTACTATGTACGATCATTTTATTATAATAGCTATATTTAATTACATACTCAATCCATTCTTAGTCAGTATATTAGTCATCGGCGATTTCATTAATGAAGGACCGATATACATCAATATCCATAATTCCACCTGCAAATAATCATTTACAAATATCAGCTGCTTCATTGATGATTTCTGGGGAATTATTACCAGCTCGTTTTCCCCCGATGAGCAAGGACATTATTGGGACAGGTAATAAGGCCACTTCCTAGACCACTTCCAGTTGCACCATGAGCGTCTAGAAATTCTTCCTCTTTCTCTTCACTTAGTTTCGGTGGTGTTCTTTTACTTGGTTTTGATGGTGTTTTTGGTGATTCTGGATAATCACGAAGTGATTGCTCAATTAGTTTTGGTTCTTTTCGTTGTTGTTTGTGTTGTTGTTTCTTTTGTATTTAATTTTGTTATCTCTCCCCTTTTCTTGATTCAACATAATTCTGATATAATGGATCATCAAGTTTAACTCGTTCAACATCCATACGTATGCGATATAACACTTTTTGCCATTGTTCACTGTTTTTAATAAATTTAGCATGTTCAAGTTTCCATTAATTTATCTATGACTAAAACTACCCAAAGCAGATTCACTCTACTGTCGTGGGTCTTTAATGTTATTAATTACTTTAACGGTATATTCATTAAATGTATTTAACAGTTCAGCATTACTTATTGCATGACTCTTTTGTTCGGGGGCTGGTGCTTCAGCACCTTCAGGCTGAGCAGCAGCAGCTGGTTGAGCCGTTTGAATATGACCAGAATTATCAACAGGCAATGTTTCAAGAGCTTTGTGTTGCCTCAGTTGCTGCAACAATTTTCTTTGCTGGTTCGACAATCGGTTTAAATAATTGTTTTGTGTCTTCAAATTCAATCTGAGACTCCTGACGAGATTGTACTTGTTTAACTAAATCACGGACGGGAAGATGTTTTCTAATTGCCTCTAGTCGCACTCGAGCTAATAGAGCTGAATGTGGCTCTCCAATATTCATTTATTAATAATATCTATACTAGCTGTTTAATTCATAGCAGCAGGGAGGGTGAACGACCAAAATTGAGTACCACGACAGGTAAACGTAATCGCATAAAATATTTGAAGAAAAAAATACGTCAACAGTAACAAAACTGAGCTAACGAAAACAATTTATTACCGGTTTTTAACCTTATGGAAATAGACAAGTTAGAGGCGCTGGTTTAACGTTACTGACCTTGTTGTTTTTCAGCCTCTTTAGGAACCCTTTTATTTGCTTACGGGGTCGAGCAAAAAGGTGTAGGGTTCACCCTCCCTGCTGCTGTTCGAGTTTGATTCTTTGACATTATGGTTAATTGTCATTGCCATAATTGTGGTAACCATATACTATTGTTTGGGGTGGGTGGGTGGGTGTTGGTTTCAATGACACTTCTAACACTATTGTCTACATCATGTAACAGAACTTGGAGCTAAGTGACCTTCTCCAAGGATACACTGAGACAGCCGACCATGGATGATTATCAAATCCAAAACTGGCACCTTCGTGTCAATTGTTTTTATGGAAAACTAAGGTGAACCGAGAAGAAACGGGACCAACAATGTTGATTAAAAAAAATACCCAGAGTTGTTGTTGTTGGGTTTAACGCCATTTTTCAGCACAAAAAAAGGCTATGCATGGCAGCCAGTATTAATGGTGGAAGAAAAAACCGGGAAATCACCGGAAAGAACCACCGACCCACGAGAAGCTACTGGCAAGCATTCTCACATATCCACATTCGCCGAATCTTGGACTCGAACCCACGCAGACAATGGTGAAATGGCAGTGATCTGTAACGGATAACGCTTTAGACCACTCGGTGCTCCACAAAAAAATAAAGGCCAGAGAAGTTAAACTAATTTTTGAAAAAAACTACCACGACAGACAGAATCAACGATTGTTTTATTGTTAGTATTGCATGTTGTACAGTATACCCACAGATAGATTTCTCGAAAATCTTCATGACCTTAATTCAAATCATCTATGAATGACCTTGACCCATAGATCAAAGGGGCCAGCACGCATGTCGCTGAACACATTGTCTGATTAATCCAAAATATGACGAAAATCCACGATGTTCATTAGGAAATATAACGAAAGCCCAATGCCTCAATACAAACCTTTTATGATTTTGACACCAAAATCTTAATCCAAATTTGCTGTTACTAAAACCTTTGATCTCAATGTAAAAGAAGCGAGTAAACGTGTTGTAGAATGAATTGTCTTTGCTTTATAACGATTCATGACAAGTACGATGGTATGATAAAAATTGATCAAGTAATTTAGGAAAGATATGTAAATTGATTTTAATTTAAAGTTCACCCAATAACTGTTTACACTGCCACCATTTGAAACAACTGTTACCTCTTGCTTCCCATTAATGAGGGCTTGGTAAAAATTAAGAACAATCCAGTATGTTGTCAAACACTTGATGTG
This sequence comes from Potamilus streckersoni, assembly GCA_016746295.1. Lineage (NCBI taxonomy): Eukaryota > Metazoa > Mollusca > Bivalvia > Unionida > Unionidae > Potamilus > Potamilus streckersoni. The sequence goes on along the minus strand of JAEAOA010001578.1, from coordinate 4,473,710 downwards.
TAATATTAACTTGTTACCGAGTCACTTTATGGATCGAGCATCAGTTTTAATATCTCTCAACTGTAAGTAGATGTGACACAGTTTGCATATGTGAGATATGCATATCTCATGCCAGTGCACTCAGTGATAATATTGATGACGTCACAATGCTTCTGTAATCATGAATATCTGCAATGTTTCTAGCAGTTTCTTATATTGAAAGGATAATTGTATGCATATAAACATAAAATATTGTTTACATGAAATTTATTTTTTTACAAACAACTGTATATACATTGTAATGATATAAAAACATGTTGAAAATAGTCTTTATATTGCTCCACCCATACTGATGATCTGCCATCATTCTTCCACAACACTTTTCTAATAAGAAATGAAAAAAAAAAATAATCCACCACATGCATTGACATTGAATAAATTCCACCCCCACATCAGAACCCGTAGGCAATATCTCAGTTAACCTCACTATAGCTATCAAATACTGTTCCTTCATATCACGGATTGCATTTTTCATCAGGTACACATCTCCAGCGGGGTTACTAGGTGGGTGCGGACCGCACTGGTGACACTATCAGAGAGGGTGACACCGAAATGACTGTCTATAAAGTTTTTGAGTTATTGTTTAAGGAGGTCCATGGGAGTGACACCATGTGTTACTGCACTGAGCGACACCAACCCTCGCGATGCCACTGCACATCTCGTTTTTAAGAGTCTGGAATTTACAGACGTGGGGACGTTAAACAGACTAAGACATTCTGGTTTTGTGGCATTTTCCCTTGACCCCTGAATTTTTGACGTAAATACTATAAGATAGCACACGAAACTAGGTAAAGATCTGGCAAAATAGTAGTAGTGTTTGCAAATCAATTGCCTGGATAAGAAAACTGGTCACTGTCTTGCATTATTCCTTACTGTAAGCTTTACTTTGCAAACCTATCAATACACAGCCATTGGTCGCTGATCCTTTCTGTGACCTTTACTTTAAAGCAGGGGATGTGGCTATAAAATGTGACAAGCATGTCTGTTCATGATAAATAACTGGTTCAAATTTCATTAAAATATCTTAAGTGGTTGAAAAGGTGTGCTCTCCACAATGACACGAGTCACAGAAAAACATTTTTCCTTGCTTTAGAGGCATGACTTTGGCATAGGACACTATATATACTTTAACAAAATCCAAATCACATAATTACATTTTCCGTTGCCATGACCTTCATCTCAAAAAAAGGCAAATTCCTGTTTATATGACACGCTGCCTGGTCATGAAAATCTCCTTGACCATTAAATAGTTTTGGACTCAACAAGGAGATGTTAGATATGATGGATGAACAAAGAGAGATATTACAAAATAATATGCCCGACTTCTGGATAATTTCAAAATACAGTAAAACCTTAATAAGTTCAACATCATCTGAATGCTTGGCTTACTTGAATAACAATTTGTTCATCCTCTTTGGAAAGCATTTGTTTGCATGCACCCTTTAAACATCTAACGTTTGGTCCTGTAGCTGTTTTCAAAGTTGGAGTTTTCAAAGTTCTACTGTAAATTCAGAAAAGGTTTATCAAGATGATTTGGGTGGATCACCAAGAGGTTTTGACATTGATAAAGCAAAGATCTTACACTGGTAAAGCTCAAAATCTATCATCTGTTAACTTATGTTCTAAAAATGAAAATATTTAGGAGCATCATCAGAAATTGTTGCTGAAAGTTTGGTGTATCAGAAGCAGATTAAACATAGAAAACAGTATTCTTTAGACATTTTCACAGTGTGTGTGTATGTATGTATGTATGTATGTATGTATGTATGTATGTATGTATGTATGTATGTATGTATGTATGTATGTATGTATGTATGTAATCTGTATATACACACATCTGTCTGTATGCATGCAGATATGCTGTCAGGAATGTTTTAAGAGGGGGAAGTCACCCATACCTAGATCGGGGGGGGATTGGGAGAGGGCATTGTTGAATGGTATCTGATGGGTAACAACTGTATTATAAAGAATAAGCATACCTGTCTAACACAAAAATTTAATGATTTCACAAGAAGCATACAAGATATCTGCATACCTAATTTAATTTGCTAAGCAGGAAAATATTCTTCTCTGCTTATTCTCACTTCACTTCTTCACAGCCTCAGCAAACATGAAATTGTCTCCCCTTTGTATTTAAATAGTCATCAGTTTATTCACTATTTCTGAGCTACTGCAATTTCCTGCCATGGAAGAATGTGCCAGATATAGGTTTGCTTGGTTAACAAATGGATGGATGTTACAAATAAATAGCAAAGTTGTGTGGATGCATGTTACACACAACAAAATAGCAAAGTTCTGCAAAGTCAACCAGAAAATCAATACAGCAAATTTGCCTTAAAAAAACAAACAAAGGAGTAAATGATTTAAATATTTTAATTCATGCCAAGATATCTTCTTCTGTTGTTTTGAAGGTATACATCTTTCATACATTCTAAGGAGTTACCGCATTGTGTCATTCTATGGAAACAGGAAGATGGATTAAATACAATACAGTTTCACATTACACATTGTTCTGATGAATATTCCTTTTATATTCTTCATTAGCTTTGATAAAAGTCTCTCATCGGCAAGAATGTTGGTTCATGTCTTACAAAGATTATCTTCCTTGATCTACTCATGTCCACCCCATCCTACTGCCTGCAAAATAAATAGACAACACATTCAATTTTTGGATATGTGGGGGTTTTTTTTATCATTTTAAAAATTTACCAGACAAAATTACATGAATATTTTCAAAAATACTTCTAACAACTGACAATCTGAATTTAAAAAAAAATGTCTGAAGCTACTGTTCAAAGAATTATTATTTTATTTTTGTTTTAGAAGAGGCTTCATTTATCCATATCACAAAGCACAATTTCATTAAGCTGCATCTACCTACATGGTTTTGAAAATAATATCTTGTAATAAAAAAAGTCACAATGCCAGTTCTTAACCTATGCACTAAAACAAATTAAGGATGGTGTAAACCTATTTTTGGAAAGTACAGCAAATGGTGAATATCATCATTCTACATCAACCAAATATAAGGAGATATCAGTACCTTATAATGCAATTTTATATTTCATTTTGAAATATATCTATAAACCAGAACTATCAGTAATGGGTGCATCACCAGGGGCCACACCCACTACAATTGGCTTGGCAGGGCCTTAAATGAGTAAAATGAAGTTGTGAACCCCCCCCCAGCCACCAAGGGAGATGATTCTCTAAATTATGAGATGATATGCTGGAAAATTAATCTCATTCAAAGGTCCATCATCATTAAAACTGTAAATACTGCTGTGGAACTCTGGAAACTAAACTCGTTCAAGGTTTTATTAACATAAAGCTCTACACACAAATAATGTTAAAAAGCAACACACTTTGGTAAAGTTATGCTGTAGAGACCCAAGTCTGGAGGATAATCAGGGGGCATAACTCTGTCAATGCTGTTACATTGCTATAAAACTGGACTCATTTAATGTCTCAACAATATAAATTCTGATCAGATTTAGACTGGTTGAAATCCCAGTGATTTTGGTAACATTATGCTGTATAAACCTAAACAAGAAGGCAAGCAAGTGGCATAACTCATGTAAATGATGATATGAAATCCTGGAAATAATCCTAATTCAATGTTAAATCATTGTAGACTTGTATTCCAATATCTGGCTCAAGTTCAAGAATTCTTGGTTAAGGTGGGCTTCAAAAACGAACTTGGGGGATATACAATCATGGGCCATAAGTTCTCTAAATGATGAAAGAAGGCTGGAAACAAAGCCTAGTTATGTAAAACTGAAGAAACCACAATGCTCATGGAAGGAAAATGTAATATGATTTGGACAAATTCAACAAGCAGAGCTCTTTTGATGATCCTATAAAAAAAATTTAAAAAAATCTTTCTTCCCTGTAAGAACAATAGCATATGCAAAATAGACCTAGAAGCAAACTCGATGTGTAAACACAGAAACACAGATTTCACGATCACTTTTCATACATCATAACCTGATTTCACAGATATTTGGATTAAAAATCAAGGTTCTGTGATTCCACTTTTATGCACCAGTTTTTTTACATTTATTTGGGACAAATGGAACAATACTGGATTTTTTCCTGTCAAGTTTGAGATAAACCACAAAACAATGCATGAATATGTATGCACTTCTAAATTTGGTTTGCCCTTATTATTAGGTAGTTGAGTTGAGAATATGATGATACAGTAGTCCCCCTCTTATACGGCCACCCCTTCTGCACCGGGACAGTGTCCTTATAAGGCAGGTGGCCTTTCCAGAGGACTAAATTTTTTGTGAGAAGTATATGTACGTAGTAAGAAAGCTTCATTTTACAAAGCATTTAATATCTTTGTTTAAAAGCAACATTAAATATTGAACGGTTCTTGTGCTATAATAGTTTACTTATTTCAACTGAATATGCATTAATAGTTCTTATTCTTGGCGTAAGCATGATATGTGAGCGGGAGTTGTCATGCACATTGCAGAACCATTCAAAAACGTTATTTGAATCTTGGCTCATACGCAATTCTCTTTCCATTTTCCCACTGCTGCTAAATAACTTATCGGTTACAATGTTATTTTTTCGAGTCTTTTCAACATAAAATTGTTTTATTTGAGTCTTTTCTACCTAAATTTGTTTGACCAGTTCCCCTTCCCACCTCACCAGATATCGTAGACTATAATAACCGACGTTTTCTGAAATAATCATCTTTGTTTATGTGATGACATGTTAATGTTTGGTAATGAGTTATTCCGATGTTGCTAACTATATGCGATTTAATTATGCAGACAACACATTTGTTGAGCGGACGAAATTCTTTCTTCATAAAGAAGTGACAAGTTGTGTTTTCACGTGATTTTTCGGTCTTTGCCTAGTACTGTTTCTCTTTTTAGCCAATGAAGACCGTGTGATCTTGACATTACGTCCAGTTATAGTCATCAATGTGGCAACTACAAGACTGATAAAACAATTTTTTTTCTGCATTTAAACAAGATGCCGGATATTTTTAAAGGCAGCGATTGTCATGTGATTCATTAGTCGCAGTCTGATACCCTATTGTTTTTAAATATTTTTTTTACTTTTTAAGTGCGAAAAGCGGCTTGGATATGTACGCCGATCTTATCTGAACAATAGCACATCGCAGCCGTTAAAATTTACAATTGTTGAATAATAGCCATTAATTATTTAAGTTCCACATCTTGCAAAGGGAAGCCATAAAGGCTATCAAACCATTTTCTGCGCAGACTTTTGTCTTGTACATCAATATTGCCACTTCTCCGATGTTACTACTATTAATAAGTGTAATCTTAACAATTATCAGCAGATAAACCAAACATCTTATGATAACACGTAGTAAGGATATGCGGATTACCTTTATGTAAGGAATAAAATTTGAGTCTTTCTCGGCTTTAAGGAATAAATGTGGCTTCTTGTGAAGTGTAAAGGATATAACATTAACCTTAGTGGTACATGTAGAACACTTTTTTGAAGAACGAAAACCTGACATCGGGAAACAAATCGGATTACTTAACACAATTAGAAAAAAAATTGTTCTAGATACATATTACAAAATAAAATGCGGCCGCTGGTGAGGGGTAAATTTTATGTTTTTGCAAAAATATGCTGGCCGCTGGTTGCATTAGCCGGGTGACCTTTTGTGAGGGGTAATTTTGAACACAAATTCGTCGGTGCTATCAGATTCTGGCCATAAGGAGCGGGTGGCCACTGGTTAGGGGGGCCGTTCAAGAGGAGGACTACTGTATAGGCAAATTTAAATATTGGCTTCATGGTATAGTTGAGTGGTGAACCTCCTATCTATAGTAACAACCTAAAAAACAGTCATGGAAGTGTGTGACCGATTCTCTGCAAATGAGTTTTAAACGTTCCTTTCCTGAAATCTAGGACAAGTAAAACTAACTGCTGGACAAGTATGTCACACAACTTGCCAAGTGGGGAAAAATAAATCCAAATTTTGCTTCAATTTCATGAGCCTTAACGCTCGACAGTCAGGGCAACTTGAAAGATTTTTATATTTGTCCTACCGAGACCTGCCACCTACCTCTTTATCTTTCATGTTCATTTTCTTCTCAAGGGTCATTGCAAGCACCTGAGACCTAAAGGCCAGATTCTTGGTCTTCTCTATGACCTGCTGGTATGGGGACATAGCCAGGGCCCCCATCACTACATGGCCCTGAAAAATACCATATTTATATTAGACTTCTATACATTTTGACTGAAAAATGTTCACATCAAATTATAAATGCATTCACTAAAGCTGTGCAATGTCTGCACAATTGTGATATGATACGTACTTGACAACTGGTGATGAAAAACATCCTGTCATGTGTTGACAAGCAATAGAATACATATCACAAGAATGGAGTGATACACAATATATATCCTATAAATAGCAAGCAATACAAAATATCACACGAATGGTTATATACAGTATGTATCATACTGTTAAGTATATGTAATTGCTTGTGTTTTCATTTTAAAATTCTTTTTGTTTTATTTTTGTTTCATTCTATTTTATGGTAATGATTACTTTTAATGGGATTTTATATTTTTTTCAAGTAAAATCTGTTTGTATAGAACATAAAAGCTATTACATTTGCACTATAATTTGCTCACTCTAGTTCAATGAATTTATAAGCATCAAATGGAAATGATTGGCTATTCCCAAGGTTATTTTTGGCCCACGTGTTACCCATGTAGTAAACAGTTTTTTTTATTATTCATTTCTAGCATGAGAGTCTGATGTTTTAGATGTGACTATTCTAAGCTATGTCACAAATGACATTTTTTTAATTGCGATGTTCAAGTTAGAAATTATGTTGTTTGTCATGTGAACTATGATGTGATCTAATATGGAGGCTTAAAACAGCCAATTTATATTAAATTCATTTAGTCACAAAAAATACCTTCAGGAACTCAGAGGTATTTTGTGTTGTTGCCATTTTTTAGTTATTTGTTATTTAAGAATAATTTATATTATATGGAAAATAAGTGCTTCTTCATCAAAGTTGTGGACAAACATATTCTGTGGAGATTATTTGGAATTCTAAAGCCGGAATATTATTCTTCATTTACAAAATTCAATGAGGAACTGTTGCCATCAGTACAACGACTCATCTGACCTCATCACCTTCCATATTGGAACTTCATGAAGATTCAAACCTGGATTCAATTAGTACTGGTTTAGTGATAGGACTTATATTTTTCAATTCTAGGATTAATTTTTTGATTAAATCCACAAACCTAAAGTCCTATTTTCTATTTTTACATTGTTTTCTACGGAAATAAATTATTTTTGTTAAAATTTACAAAGTTTGTTGGCTTTACTCTTTTCTTTTATTATATTTGTATACGCCTACATTTAAAAATACATTTACCAAGTAGTAAATGACAAGATAAATGACAAGAATGGAGTGACACACAATAATTATCATACAATTAGCAAGCAATACAATACATATCACATGAATGAATACTCAATATATATATATATATATATATATATATATATATATAGATATATATATATATATATATATATATATATATATATATATATATATATATATATATATATATATATATATATATATAAAGAATACAAATCATATGGCGAATAACAACCCTCTCAAGCTACTGGATCCACCACGGGATCACGTTTGTCAGGGATTAATTAAAATAGATGCAATAAACTGACGACGAACAGTACCAAACTAGCAACTAACTAGCCTAAGCGCTTTCGACTCTTAATGAGTCTTTTTCAAAGGCAAATACAAAACATAGTTACGACAAACAAATAAACACAAAAATGGGGGGTGTAGGTGTTTGTTGTAACTATGTTTTGTATTTGCCTTTGAAAAAGACTCATTAAGAGTCGAAAGCGCTTAGGCTATTTAGTTGCTAGTTTGGTACTGTTCGTCGTCAGTTTATTGCATCTATATATATATATATATATATATATATATATATATATATCATACAGATATCAAGCAATACAATATATATCATAAGAATGGCGTGATACTTTATGTATCATATAGTTAGAAACTAATACAATTCATATCACAATAGTGGAGTGATACACCAATTGTATCATACAGTTAGCAAGCAGTACAATACATATAAGAACAGTGATATACAAACTGTATCATATAGTTAGCAAGCAATATATATCATAATTATGGAGTGATACACCAATTGTATCATACAGTTAGCAAGCAGTACAATACATATAAGAACAGTGATACACAGAATATATCATATATGTTAGCAAGCAATATATATAATAATTATGGAGTGATACACCATATGTATCATTATAGTCAGAAAGCAACACAAAACCTATCGCAAGAACAGAGTGACCATACAATACATCTGACAGACTTCTACATTGTTCATCAGACGTGTGTATTTTTAAAGTCAGTGCTTTAGCTTTGAAAATGTGCTGGAAGGTTTCTTGTAGTATTTGAATATATCAAGGCCATTTTGCAGAATTCATGAGATTAAGTAGATGATACGAAAAATGATAAACACACCTGCTTATTAATTTATCTTTTTAAAAATGTAAAAGAAGCACACTCCATATATGGCTGAGTGTAAAACATAATTGGTAAGCAAAACAAAAGCATAAGGATTATGCCAAAAGCATAATGGGTGACAGGTATGAAGATGTAAAAATGAAGCAGAAGCATCTTTCTAAAAGCTAATCCTATCACTAACTGAAATGTGATGGAGAAAACATTATATTGATACACTATCAGTTTTTCTAACTAGCTTAGTTTTGGAATCCTAATAATGAAAGTAGCAGTTAATACCTTAGGTATGGCATGGGTAATGCAAGTTTTAAGTACATGTATTTTTAAAAAAATGCTCAGGATCATATGGTTTTATAAACACAAAATAGTTTCATCAATCCAGAAACATTAGGGATTTTTCATGCTGTGAGATACAGGCAATGTCCTGATTATTAAGAAACTGGACAAATACTGAATCTTCAATAATATGGTGTTTCCTTATGCTTGCTATAGGAACTGAATTTGTGCCAAATAACCTTAAGAGCTCTACCAAAGCAGGAAGCAACTGTGATCAATGAAAGGCTTGCTGCAATGCATCTGAGTGACATGGATGATTTGCCTAACAGTCAAGACACAGGACACACAGTAAACAATACAGCTATTTTTGTGTGCTTCTTATTATGCAACGCTGATGTTCATGTGTTCCTTTTCAAATTTTATTGTGACTAATTGCAGAAACACTGTACTGAAAAGGACACAACTACATATGAATCTTCTAAATTTTTTTTATTGTATTTACTCACCAGTTTGGAGTCTATCTTAGCGTCAAGTCGAGCGTTCCGGATCAGGTTAACAATCCAGCGTTCAGCATCATCAGGTGTCATGTTCAACTTCTGAGCCAACATACTATCAAGTATATAAAGGTTGTACATAATCAAGAGCAAATAACTCTAACTAATCTACAAATGCAGTGCACTAAATGACTAGTTGAAGTGTCAATACCTGCAATGGTCAAAGTCATGATAGGCAAAGATACTAACACTGATAAGTCACACTTAACTGTCCTAGATTCTAATACACTAACAAGTCACATTAAACTGTCCAAGAAAATAATGCACTAATAAGTCACATTAAACTGTCCAAGATAATAATGCACTAACAAGTCACATTAAACTGTCCAAGATAATAATACACTAACAAGTCACATTAAACTGTCCAAGATAATAATACACTAACAAGTCACATTAAACTGTCCAAGATAATAATGCACTAACAAGTCACATTAAACTGTCCAAGATAATAATGCACTAACAAGTCACATTAAACTGTCCAAGATAATAATGCACTAACAAGTCACATTTAACATGTCCAAGATAATAATGCACTAACAAGTCACATTAAACTGTCCATGATAATAATGCACTAACAAGTCACATTTAACATGTCCAAGATAATAATGCACTAACAAGTCACATTAAACTGTCCAAGATAATAATGCACTAACAAGTCACATTAAACTGTCCAAGATAATAATGCACTAACAAGTCACATTAACCTGTCCAAGATAATAATGCACTAACAAGTCACATTAAACTGTCCAAGATAATAATGCACTAACAAGTCACATTAAACTGTCCAAGATAATAATGCACCAACAAGTCACTATAAACTGTCCAAGATACTAATACTTTGTAAAGTCACTATAAACTGTCGAAAATACAAATGCTTTTAAAATTCACTATAAACTGTTCAAAATATTGTGTGGGTGGGTAGATATTTGTAACCATCAGGATTATTAAGAAGAACTTCCTGGCATGGATATTTTACATGCCTGAATTCCTTTCCAGATGCCTACCGCTGGAATTTTTTTTTTTTCAACTTGTAAACCCATGCATATCTTTTTCCTTGTAAGGAAGTAGTGAGGGTCCATAATAGCTATGTTGCAGATCAATGATCCGTATAGTAAGAATAATCCTGCTGTCTGAACTCACTCTTAAGTCCAATTGATTTCACAGTTAAGTGACCTCTAATAATTTTGACAGACTTTACTAGTGGGTACATTTTGTACATGAGAATCTATGAATATAAATTGATTTCTGTCTGGTGCCTGGAAAATGCAATCTGAGCTGCAGTGCCATACTACAGTCACAAAAGACATGCATATCGTAGGTCACTGTTTACTTACAAATGGAAGGCAATCTGTAGAAGGGTTGGTTACTCCATCAGTCTTACATACATCATTAATGAGCTTTACACAGCCCTAGTGGCTAAACTGCTGGAATGGCTTTAGACACAGCCAATGCTGCCAACCTGCTGGAATGGCTTTAGAAAACAGCCCATGCTGCCAACCTGCTGAAATGGCTTTAGACAGAGTCCAAATGACTGACCTGTTGGAATGGCTTTAGACACAGCCCATGCTGCCAACCTGCTGGAATGGCTTTAGACAGAGTCCAAGTGACTGACTTGTTGGAATGGCTTTAGACACAGCCCATGCTGCCAACCTGCTGGAATGGCTTTAGACAGAGTCCAAGTGACTGACCTGCTGGAAATGGCTTTAGACACAGCCCATATGGGTGACCTCCTGGAATGACTTTAGACAGGCCTAAGTGGCCAACCTGCTACATAAGCTTTGGGCAGAGCTTTAGGAGCTGACCTGTTGGAAGGACTTTAGACAGTTTACATAGCTTGCATGCTGGAATGTTTTTAGACAGAACTAAAGTGGTTGAACTGCTTGAATGACTGCAGACAGAGTCTATGTAGCTGACCTGCTGGAATGGCTTTAGAAAGGGTCCAAGTAGTCTTCCTGCTGGAATGGCTTTAGAAAGGCAACAATTAGTCTTGCTGCTGAAATGGTTTTAGAAAGGGAACAAGTGGCAGACCTACTAAAGCTACTTAAGCACTTTATCAGTCCAGTTTACCAAATACAACAGCAGATTCAGATTGATTTTAATAGTAACTCATTAGAGATTAAAGTAATTTGCATCTGCTATAACCTATTAAGATCTGACACTGACAAAATACAAATGTCAAGACCAAGGCAGATTGTAAAAACCTATCCTGATGATATACATCTTAAAAACAATGGTTTTGACCAAAACTTTTAAACTCATGGATGCTAAATTTAGAATATTTTTTTTATTTAAAAAAATATTATTTCTAAATATTTTTAATTCATATAATTTTGGGCCATGGGTTCCATAGCATTGCTTTGTTATATACAGAACTGCAATATAAGGAATGACACTGTAACTGTGTCATTGATGTAACAGATGAATCATTGGATGTTACTTCATGATAATGCCTTGATGTGTCTATAATATTACCCTCATTCTGGCAGTGATTCACGTTAAATGTGGCCCGATAATACTTCATGTTAAAATATTACAACATTATTCTGTCTCTTTTGAAGCAATGTGGCATGGAAGTACATATCAGTTTTTATTGGACTTTGTGTAAGTAAAGCTAGCATTTTTTATATTAGCCCATCAGTAATTTGTTCAATTTCATGTCTTTTATTTTACTAAAATTAAAGATTCACTAACTGAAAATGTTGAGAATCAAGCTGACTGGGTTCAAACAGGCTGTGTATTAACCAAGAATCAAGCTGACCAGGTTCAAACTGGCAGTTTATTTGACCATGAATCAAGCTGACTGGGTTTAAACAGGCTGTGAATTTGACAATGAATCAAGCTGACTGGGTTTAAACAGGCTGTGAATTTGACAATGAATCAAGCTGACTGGGTTTAAACAGGTTGTAAATTTGACAATGAATCAAGCTAAATGGGTTTAAACAGGCTGTAAATTTGACAATGAATCAAGCTAAATGGGTTTAAACAGGCTGTGAATTTGACAATGAATCAAGCTAAATGGGTTTAAACAGGCTGTGAATTTGACAATGAATCAAGCTGACTGGGCTTAAACAGGCTGTGAATTTGACCATGAATCAAGCTGACTGGGTTTAAACAGGCTGTGAATTTGACAATGAATCAAGCTGACTGGGTTTAAACAGGCTGTAAATTTGACAATGAATCAAGCTGACTGGGCTCAAACAGGCTGTGAATTTGACAATGAATCAAGCTGACTGGGTTTAAACAGGCTGTGAATTTGACAATGAATCAAGCTAAATGGATTTAAACAGGCTGTGAATTTGACAATGAATCAAGCTGACTGGGTTTAAACAGGCTGTGAATTTGACAATGAATCAAGCTGACTGGGTTTAAACAGGCTGTAAATTTGACAATGAATCAAGCTAAATGGGTTTAAACAGGCTGTGAATTTGACAATGAATCAAGCTGACTGGGTTTAAACAGGCTGTGAATTTGACAATGAATCAAGCTAAATGGGTTTAAACAGGCTGTGAATTTGACAATGAATCAAGCTAAATGGGTTTAAACAGGCTGTGAATTTGACAATGAATCAAGCTGACTGGGTTTAAACAGGCTGTGAATTTGACAATGAATCAAGCTGACTGGGTTTAAACAGGTTGTAAATTTGACAATGAATCAAGCTAAATGGGTTTAAACAGGCTGTAAATTTGACAATGAATCAAGCTAAATGGGTTTAAACAGGCTGTGAATTTGACAATGAATCAAGCTAAATGGGTTTAAACAGGCTGTGAATTTGACAATGAATCAAGCTGACTGGGTTTAAACCGGCTGTAAATTTGACCATGAATCAAGCTGACTGGGTTTAAACAGGCTGTGAATTTGACAATGAATCAAGCTGACTGGGTTTAAACAGGCTGTAAATTTGACAATGAATCCAGCTGACTGGGCTCAAACAGGCTGTGAATTTGACAATGAATCAAGCTAAATGGGTTTAAACAGGCTGTGAATTTGACAATGAATCAAGCTAAATGGGTTTAAACAGGCTGTGAATTTGACAATGAATCAAGCTGACTGGGTTTAAACAGGCTGTGAATTTGACAATGAATCAAGCTGACTGAGCTTAAACAGGCTGTAAATTTGACAATGAATCAAGCTGACTGGGCTTAAACAGGATGTAAATTTGACAATGAATCAAGCTGACTGGGCTTAAACAGGCTGTGAATTTGACAATGAATCAAGCTGACTGGGTTTAAACAGGCTGTGAATTTGACAATGAATCAAGCTGACTGGGCTTAAACAGGCTGTAAATTTGACAATGAATCAAGCTGACTGGGTTTAAACAGGCTGTGAATTTGACAATGAATCAAGCTGACTGGGCTTAAACAGGCTGTGAATTTGACAATGAATCAAGCTGACTGGGTTTAAACAGGCTGTAAATTTGACAATGAATCCAGCTGACTGGGTTTAAACAGGCTGTGAATTTGACAATGAATCAAGCTAAATGGGTTTAAACAGGCTGTGAATTTGACAATGAATCAAGCTGACTGGGTTTAAACAGGCTGTGAATTTGACAATGAATCAAGCTAAATGGGTTTAAACAGGCTGTGAATTTGACAATGAATCAAGCTGACTGGGTTTAAACAGGCTGTGAATTTGACAATGAATCAAGCTGACTGAGCTTAAACAGGCTGTAAATTTGACAATGAATCAAGCTGACTGGGCTTAAACAGGCTGTAAATTTGACAATGAATCAAGCTGACTGGGCTTAAACAGGCTGTGAATTTGACAATGAATCAAGCTGACTGGGTTTAAACAGGCTGTGAATTTGACAATGAATCAAGCTGACTGGGCTTAAACAGGCTGTAAATTTGACAATGAATCAAGCTGACTGGGTTTAAACAGGCTGTGAATTTGACAATGAATCAAGCTAAATGGGTTTAAACAGGCTGTGAATTTGACAATGAATCAAGCTGACTGGGTTTAAACAGGCTGTGAATTTGACAATGAATCAAGCTAAATGGGTTTAAACAGGCTGTGAATTTGACAATGAATCAAGCTGACTGGGTTTAAACAGGCTGTGAATTTGACAATGAATCAAGCTGACTGAGCTTAAACAGGCTGTAAATTTGACAATGATTCAAGCTGACTGGGCTTAAACAGGCTGTAAATTTGACAATGAATCAAGCTGACTGGGCTTAAACAGGCTGTGAATTTGACAATGAATCAAGCTGACTGGGTTTAAACAGGCTGTGAATTTGACAATGAATCAAGCTGACTGGGCTTAAACAGGCTGTAAATTTGACAATGAATCAAGCTGACTGGGTTTAAACAGGCTGTGAATTTGACAATGAATCAAGCTGACTGGGCTTAAACAGGCTGTAAATTTGACCATGAATCAAGCTGACTGGGTTTAAACAGGCTGTGAATTTGACAATGAATCAAGCTGACTGGGCTTAAACAGGCTGTAAATTTGACCATGAATCAAGCTGACTGGGTTTAAACAGGCTGTGAATTTGACAATGAATCAAGCTGACTGGGCTTAAACAGGCTGTGAATTTGACAATGAATCAAGCTAAATGGGTTCAATCTGGCTGTGAATTTGACCATGGAGATTGAGATATATAATACTTTAATAATCCATGTAACAGGTTTAAAAAATACAATGCTGACATTTATGGCTTTGCTTCGCGTGAAGGGAATTTATTCTGCCTGGTGTTAGAAGCTTTTGCCTGGTGTTAGATGCTTTTTTAATTGTCTAATTTTTATATATTGTTTTGAATAGGTAATTAAATGGTTTGTGTTACTTTTAAATTTTTAATTTTATATTTGTTTCATAATATTTTTGTAGTAATAATTTTCAATGGATTGAATCTTTTTAGAACATTCACTTGATTAGAATGTAAAAGTTGCTTTATCACTATTGAAAGTTATCCTTTATTTAGACATTTGTAAACAATGAATGGAAATGATTGGCTATTAACAAAGTAATGTTCATCCCATGTGTTAACCAAGTTGTAAATAGCCTTTCTTTTTTAAAATTTATTTCCAGTGTGGGAATCTGATTCTTAGATAGAGCTATTATAGACTATGTGATAAATGGCATTTTTTTTATGCTGTTCAAATTGGTGATCACATTGTCCCATAATGTAAGCCACCATGTGATCTATAATCGTAAGTTAAAACAGACACTTTCTAATAGATTTTTCAGTTGTATTCCTACACCTTAGAGCTCAAAGTGTTTTTAATTGTTGATGCCAGTTTGTTTTGAAGATCATCTATTTTTTAGATTTAATAATTCATATTCTCTGCAAAACAAATCATGTAGTTTTCTTTATAACAATTCTGGGACAAAGACATTTAGTGGAAATTTTTTTTTAAAATTCTAAACAGAACATTACAAATTGTGTTTCAACGAGTAACTGTTGCCATCAGTACAATGACCTGTCAATGCCAAAAGAGATCTGCAATAAATGTATCATCTCATTAACATGAATGGACCTCATTAATGTACTTGTCAGATCTAAATTAGACCAGAAATGTGGTTCTAGAGTGGCAGGAAGCTCAAATAATAAGATTCATGGTAGTAAAGAATTCTTTTGATAACTTGATATAAGTCTATATACCAAGTTTGATCAAAATCAAATCAGAGATATGTCCTCAGGAGTCAAAACAAGCTCAGCCAATCAGATGCAAGATAACTAATTTGTATGCATGGATCTCACTAATTACTATCATCTGAGATCTTCATGATGCAATCTCATATTCCAAGTTTAATCAAAATTAACAAATTCATATGCATAGATCTCACTAATTACTGAAATCAGCTGAGATTTTCATGATATAAGCCCATATTCCAAGTTTAATCAAAATTGGATCAGAAATGTTGCCTCCAACTAGAGCTAAAACACTAGGATAACAAGAGCCCCAAGTGGGTTTGAGATTGTCCATTTGGTTGGCAACTACCAACAAGCTAAATGAAAAGCCAGTTGGCTTAGAAATAAATCATGGGCACAGACTTAAATGACTGTGTGCCAGGATACTTTCAGTTGAAATTTTGGCTATTCTTCAGGTTTATGAAAGTTATCTGAAGGTCTTTCTCATTTCTAGTAATGGTCATCATATATAAAGGACTTCATGTGCAAATATTTTAAAGAAATTTATGTAGGGATGATTTCTTTAAAATTTTGTTCAAATTCTTCTCAACTTTTTTTGTTTAGAAGTAATTTACCTGAAGGGAAGAGTGACCTTTATTCAAGGAGAGTCTGTGCAAAATTTGGTTTGATATCTGTTATGTTTTACTTAAGACACTGAAAATAGGAACTTTTTAGAGATAGCACTATGAACAACAGATAACACATTCTGGACATGGGACAACACTATGAACAAAAGACAATACCATGAGCTACCTTAACCTTAGGGCCAGGTCAGCTAAAAACTCACTTGATACTGATGCATTCATGAATTCTGCAGAAAGTCTCAAATATCAACAGACGAGCATTTTCAATGAAGTCTTCCAGGCAGGCCACGAGAAAGAAATCATTAATTAAAACCTTCAAAGAAAAGGAAATTCAAAAATTAGTGCTATTATGATATAAATTTATGTTAATGCAGGTGAGACATGAATCTAAAACATATCAAGATACACAATTAGGCATACTGCAACAATTTATACAAATAATATGATATATAACCAGGGTTTTCAATTTTCATATTCAAAAGTACTTTTCCTATGGACAAGTGGCTTTTTGAAAATATCAGACTTCCTCTTGCCAAACAACTTGTAAATGCTTTATTAAATTTTTAAATTTCCAAACATGTGATGTAAAGAAGCAAGAGTCTCTAGACAACATAAAAAATCTGCATGCTGATTGATTATGACTTTCCATTCAGGGGCAGTAGTGACCATATGTTCACATAGCTGGCATGGTGGCATTATTATGTCAGATAGGCACCATTTCATATGCAATAACCAGACACCATAAGAAATCTTTAAGTCAAAACCCCTTGTTCACATGACCACCAAATAACAAGATGTTAAGAGTTTTGCTTTTGTGATGGTCATAATTGAAGTCCAAACAGCACCAGTTTCATTTTTGAACAACTAGACCTCCCACAAATTCTTCTAGTCTATGACTAGTAAAACTAATAAAAAGTAAAACAAACTAGAGCTATTAGCAGAGAATATAAAAAATCATGTTCATTACTATCTACTCAGTCAAGGCCTTAACAAGAGGAGACATAGTTAGAAGAATGAATATTCAGGGGCCATAACTCCTCTAAAAGATCACATCGAATGCTGAAAAATAAAAACATTAAGGATCTTATCAATTTAAAGCTGCATGCCAAATTTTGTTCAAATCCAGCATTTCTTGGTAAAATAATTCTGCAGAAATCAAAGTCAGAGTAAAAGCATTCAGCGTTCATGGGCCATAACTCTTCTAAACGATGTAAAATGCTTGAAATGAAACCCATTCATCGTTTCAGCAATATAGAACTGCATGTTGATTTGGCTCAACTTCTACAAACCCTGGGGTACTAACACTGTACCAACATTGTGTAATTCAAAGACTGGAGGATATACAAACATCTAAGTGCTGATGTCTATTTATCCGAAACCAACTGACAATGTGCATAGCATACCTTGTCCAACTTGTTAACATCTTATTACAACATTTATTTGAATACATGGTTACTGACAATTTCAGAAAAACATCCTTAGGATGGTCGATATCTTGTTTCATACTGCTATACGTATTGATGAAAATACCTGCAATGCAACCGCACATGCAACATGGGCAAGCACATCTACAAACACTACATGTACCATGTGCATGTTCATGTAGACTCTTACCAATTATGTAATGTGCTAAAAGTCAGTTAACAAAACAAAGCTGTTACACATTTTGAAGCTCTAGTAAAGTTACTGAACTCTTTCAAAATTTTAATATCAATATCTGTACCAAATTTTGCTTAATCAAACTAACTTTGGTAAAGTTAAGCTGCTGAAACTAAAGTCAAAAGTTTCTTCCCATTGGTTGGGCTAAGTCACCTAAATAGACAATTTTGAGACAAAATGAGTAGTAAGACTGAATTAGTCATAACAGTGTATAAAAGGAGAGAACTGAGCAATCAGTTTCCTGGTTTGAAATTTGCATGGAACTTTATATTCCTTGGGAATTTCATAGAAACCTGATCAGGATTGTTTTGGATTAACTTTATAAAACTTAAGTTCCTCTCACATTTTCATTTATAACTTTGGCAATTAAATTGTTTGTTAATTTTTACAAAACTTGTTGGTTTTGCTTTTTTCTGTTACACAGTTTATGGTCATGGAGTTGTAACAATATACATAATCAACTCATTCAATGATTCTAGTATTATAGTTAAACAATATTTAAGCAAAGTCAAATATGGGTCACAGTGACCTAATTTTGTGATGAAGGTAGTACTGATCATTATGCATCCCCCCCCACCAAGTTTCATGCCACTGGGTATAATAGTGTATAGGAGGTGAGTAAAATGTAAAATGAAGGTAACAGTGTAAATTAATAGATATGCATATAATCATCTAGTTTGATGATTCTAGCTTGATCCAAACTAGAAAAATAAACTTAAAACACTAAATTTAACCTCTCAGTGATGAAATATAGGCAAAAGTAACCTCTGTGAAGAGTGAATTTTTCCTGAAAATGGATTTCAGGCATAACAGTATGTACACATATCCAACAGACTGGGGCTAAACTGCACATTTTATGCCAACCTAGTATCAAATACTTCTTTATGATAGCACTAGTAGGGTACCACTGGTTTCAATGTTCCAGATCCTTAAGCAATGTATGTGGAATTTACCCTACAGAAACCCTTATTTTCTTATTTGGAATTAACATGACTGTGATCCCCTGATCTTTAAATCCCAGAATCTATAGGTTCTTTTATTGCCCTTGGTATAAAGACACTTAAGCACTTTAAAAACATTGCTGATGTGCAATCAAATATGAATGAGGATGTAGAAACATGAAAATTGCTGTTTTCATAACATGTGCAAAGGAAGAAATTTCTACAGAATATATCCTACTGTCTGAGATTTCTTGGCCTTGCCTTGGCTACCTGGCAAATATCAGGCAGTGGCCAACCTTTAAACTATTAAAGTAAGCATCTTGTTCTTGCAGTCTCAGTGACCCATGACCTGACCCTTGACCTACTGATTCCTAAATCAGCAAGTACCTTTCCTGTCTACAATGCAAGTAATTAACAAGTTTGGTCATGGTATATTTTGTAGGATTGTTATTTTTGTTAAGCCATTCTCCTTCCTGGAGTCTCTCTAACCTTGAACTTTTACATCAATAGGAATAATCCTCAACTCAAATCCAAGTCACCTACAAAGTTTAGTTCAGTCATGTGACACATTTTTGTGGAAATCATCTTTCCTTCTTTGTCCATGTTACTTTGACCTTCTGATCCACAAAATTTATAAGTATTTCCTTAGTCTCAAATGCAAGCCATCCACAAAATCTAGATATATTGCAGAAACCATATGTTTTATTAGTCAGATCACTATGAATCCAACTTTTAAATCCCACTGTGCTGAAGGAAAACAAAGTAAAAGTTTTGTCAAGGTGTCTGGTATACAAGACAAATTTTGGTGTGGAAGTAGTTTCCTTGTTTCAGTCTCTGTGATCCTGACACTTGACCTTTTGATGCCTGACCATACCATAGACACACCTGGCCTTTGACCTGATGTATAAAAAAATGCTGTAATGATCTGAAAATTGAACGAGGTGATCAATCTACATATGCCTATAATTATGTCTGCCAAAGTTCATTGATGTGTGTTAAGTAGTTGATTCACAATCTTGCTTCTTGGGTTGGATGAACAGACAACAGACTAAAACCAAGATGCCCATACTGCAGTGGTGGCATAACAGTGTTCAAAATTAGCAATAGTCCACTAACCCAAGGCTGTTAAATTTCCTGCTGGACTGGAAGTTTTCATTATTGTGATAGCCCATCTACTAGTAAAATCTCCACCAGACAGTCCTGTTCTTCACTGTTTTTGGTAATTTTGAAAAATCTGGATGATAAGTTCTCTTTGAGTTTTTTGCATAAATCTCCAAGATTCAGCTGCTTCATAAATCTACAAGACTTTTACTTCTCATATTTCAAAATGAAGGTATCATTCTCACTATTCCAAATAAGGCAGTAGCTCTTTTTAAAAACTTAAAATGTAGCCTTATTTTTAAGATTGTGCCAAGTCAAAGGAAAAAAAGGCAAAAGCTGAATGGAAATAACACTAAACAGTGGAAGAATATTTATGATGTGGAGAAGGCAAACAAACATTTCAGCAGACATACCTAAAAATGGGGGAATAACTGATTCATAATCAGGATAACATCAGGCAGTGTAACTGGTGTAAAGTGTTCATGAAAACAAATGCAGCAAAAATAAATTCCATTTTCATTTCAGAACTAGTTGTGATTCATCGGGACTACTAATTATTTTCAATCTACAAGTCCTTTTGGCTACAAAGAAATTTATATTAAATTATATATCCTAATAATAATAATAAAAATCTACATAATTCAGCAATAATCAATATTCAATCTAAAGTGTACTCCATCAGGGCTGTTACTCAGGGAAGGCACTTTTTAAAAAATATATGCCAGGATACTCAGGTTACTTAGAGATTTTATATGAAAATGATACAAAGTTATAAACTGCATACATGGGTTGGGTGACTACCCCACATTAAAAGTGCCTTCTCTGGATACCAAGCATATTTTACCGGAACAGCCCTTACTATATTATGATGATAAGGTCACTGCCATCTCACCTCTGTCTGCATGGGTTCGAGTCTAGGATTCGGCGAATGTGGATATGTGAGAAAGCTTGCAAGTAGCTTCTCGTGGGTTGGTGGTTCTTTCCAGTGATTTCCTAGTTTCTTCCTCCACCATTAATACTGGCCGCCATGAATAGCCTATTGTGTGCTGAAAAATGGCGTTAAGCACAACAACAACAATGAAGCAAGACATAATATTATAACTTACACTTTCACATTCTCGAAGCTTCTGCTGGGCTCCATCAAAGTCAAAGTGCACATACAGACATTCAACAAACTCTGTGATTGGGTCCTTATATGTATAGGATTCCTGGTGAAAAAAAATACAAGAGCGAAAAAGATGTAAGAAGTACTTAACGCAAAAGTTTCAGTACCAAACTGCTACAACTGGGATCAGTTCATTAGTTTTGAAACTTAGTAATATTTACAACCAAAATAACCATAATTATTTCTTTAACTATGCACAAACTTATAATCAAGACTCAACCTGTTTTACCCCTATTTTTGTTTGTTCATTATTCCCAAACACTGAGAGCAATTTGACTCACAATGGCAAAAGAGTAAAACAGGTCTGAATTTCACTTTACATGCAGAGATGTGTTTTCTAGTATGTTTGCATTTTCTTATGGGATGTATATTTTGGATTTTTAAGGATGCCTTAACAATTCTTCATTCATAACTCTAAGATGATTGCAGTATGACAGTTTATATAGTGATGTCTAGCACCGGGACATCATGCGGCAGACATATAGCAACATGTCCCACCAAGTGATATTATCCTGACACCAGGTTGACCAGTCGAAACACTAACCTCTTACTGCTGAGCACCAAGTGTGACAGCTTAATAATAATTTTTGATATCTTTGGTATGACTCAGCCAGGGTTAAAACCCATGACCTCCTGCATCCAAAGCAGACATTCTAACCACTTAGGTCACAAGAGTGGTCTATTTTCTTATGGATTGAAATAAGACAAAACTATCAAGCATGTAAGGTATGATTCATTGCTTTTGTCTATCAGACAGCTTGATATATTATATATAGTATTGAGGTGACATTTTTATTAAAGACTCTTTTTGTTTTAAAAGGAAAGCTCCAAGATCCAGTACTACCAAAACAACCTGAAGAAATTAGATTCTTACAGATCTGTAAAGGCCACTGGTAAAAATAACACTCAAGTTAAAAACACTTCCTACATCAAGGAATTAAATTAATCAAGAAAAGTGAAGAATAACAAATGATTTGGATAGATGATCTACTGATTGCAAATTTTAACAAATGATACTGTGTAATTTTGTAACTTGCTGCATTCATAATCTTTGCTTTATAAGAGGGTACAAACTATAAAACTGTAAGTTATGCCACAACCACTGCAATTGCTTTAAAAGATGATACAAACTATAAAACTGTAAGTGATGCCACAACCACTGCAATTGCTTTATAAGAGGATACAAACTATAAAACTGTAAGGGATGCCACTACCACTGCAATTGCTTAAGAAAACATGACAGCTAATTTAGGTTAAACAATCAAATTAAGGCAAGATACCAAAACAGACTCTAAAGAAAAAAAAACTGAAAAGGAAATTTGACCACCAAAGCATTATTTGGATATTAAAGTATATCATTTAACAGTGAAACTTGCAAAGAAATAGCTGTAGATCATAGTTATATGAACCAGGTCACACTTTCCTACCAAGACATACATATATATATATATATATATATATATATATATATATATATATATATATATATATATATATATATATATATATATATCACACACACACACACACACAATGTAATAGCAATGAGACCTGGGGATGAAGATGAACAATTTAAAAAGCTCTGAGGATGATACTGCAGATGTCGAGTTACAAAGTTTTTTTTTAAAAAAAAATAAAGTCTACTTTTAGAGGTTGACCATAACTACTGTTTATTGCCAAAAGTAAAGGTAATATTATGTCATGACATCCATAGTCACTGTTTATATTCATGGGTGACATAAATAGCATGTTATCACACTCCAGTATACATAACTGGTTTATTTATAGAATTTACGGTCTGTTTCTCAATTAGATGTCAGTACACAATATGGTCTCAGAGTGCAGAGAACTGAAGAATAAGCAGCAAGAACCGAGTAGTTGGTGAAAAATAACATCATTAATAATTTTGCATAAAAGCGGTGACTTCGTATGTTTGCTTGTTTTACATCCTACCATAATACACCATGTCCCAGACCAACTGTGTAAAATGGTGCAGTAAAAAGCAGACATAGAAGTGGCTAATGTTAATCATTTTCTCAGTGAAACTTATGTCAACTTCTTTATTTGGTTAAAGAAAACAGTTACTTAAGTTCATCTGATATTACTTTATTTCTAATCAGAACAGGCTAATCCCCCCTAAAATGAGCCACCAAATGAAAACTGTATGAAGGTTAGGTAGTTAGAGAAAAACACTGATAAAGAATGCAAAGAGAAACTTGACTAAGACATCACACTGTGAACAATTACTGGAGGATAGTCATCTTCCGCAATTAATGTATGGTCATGATGGTGGACAATAAAACATTTTTATACCGAGAAAACCCAAGACGGAATCTCACACAGATCAACTTCAAATCTAACAATATGCAGTTACAGAACCAATCATGGAGTTGGAACAATACCAATTGTAAACAGAACACAAATACCCCCAAAATATTAAGAAAGAACCAAGGACATAGAGCAGTATACAATATGCATTTGCTAATAATTCATGTCCAACTGTAAACTACACAGACACAGATCAAACACACCATAATGCATTGGCAGACCTGGGTTTCTGCAGTTTGTTAGGGGTACTCAGTGTAACACAAACTAAAGACCATGATTTGTTGGTGTATGATTGCAGATCAGTGTCTATGTTGTTTGTTGTTGTTGTTGTTTTGGGTTTAATGCCATTTCTCAGTGCAAGATAAGCTATAAATGGCAGCCAGTAAAATTGGTGGAGGAAGAACCCAGGGGAAACCCTGCCAGTAAGAACTAATTCACATGAAGCTACTGGCAAGCTAAACCCAAGACTACATTTTCTGTAGTTACTCTCGACTTGTGAGTACATACAGTACCATTGTACAGGGTTTGTATAGTTCAGTAAAACAAGCAATCATTTAAAGTGTTTATGTTTATGTTAGTCAGCCCAAAGTCCAGACAGAAAATGTTTATTATCAGTCATAAAGACTGCTAGAAATTGTTGTCCATAGTGACAACTCAGTCCAGGACACAAAACAGGCAACAGGGATGTGTGAACATCTCTTTCCATTTATTACTTTCAGGACCTTTGTCATTCCTATATAATGTTCTAATGGCAACAAAATACCTTATCATTCCATATCATGTTCTAAGGACAAAGTAATGCCTTTGTCATTCCTATATCATGTTCTAAGGGCAATGGAATACCTTATCATTCCATATCTTGTTCTAAGGGCAAAGGAATACCTTTATCATTCCATATCATGTTCTAAGGGCAATGGAATACCTTTATCATTCCATATGTTCTAAGGGCAACATAATACCTTTATCATTCCATATCATGTTTTAATGGCAAAGGAATACCTTATCATTCCATATTATGTTCTAATGGCAAAGGAATACCTTTATCATTCCATATTTCAAGTACAAATGAATACATAACAAATTATTAAAGTTGAAGAAGCATTATTCTGCTTTAAAATTCACTCACACTGCAAGAATATTTTGTATGTAATGGTCAGGAATCTTATTTTTACCTTTACTTTTGGCACTAAGCTGAACTTGGCAGATGGAAAAAAATTTGTAATATTTCTAGCTGGGTAAAACTATGTCAATTTGTAAGGTGCAAATATTTATGTTGTGTACCTGCTGGATGACCTTGACAAGATCTTTCAACACTGTCCTCCTCCTGGCCTTATTTGTTATGACAGCAGTTGTAAGATACCTCAAAATGTGGGGGCAAACAGTCTGGATGGCATTCAAATAGCTGAAAATGTAAACAAACAAAAAATTATCCTTCCTTTACTTTGTGTTGATTTTACAAAAGTTCTGATAAACAGCAGTCTTTATCATTCCATATCAGTACCCTTTTCATAAGTCCCACAAAGCGACAGATGCTTTACCACATGAAAATAATTTCTAGGAATTCATGATAAGACCATTTCTTTTGTTAAACTGCTGGCCGTTGAAACCATCACCAATATTCTCTCGTGATAAGATTGTCAAATTAGCTGCTATGGCAACCATGTTGGAAGCAAGATTGGCACCATTTTCATTTTGGAAAACCAAGACGCCAATAGAAGAGGTCTAGTTGATCAAACATGAAAAACTGTTAAGATTTTTAAGATGGCTGCCATGGTGACCATATTTGAGGTCAAAATCAGCACCATTTTCATTTATAACCAACTGGCATATAACTTTACACTGTTTTGGAGTAGCAATACCGACATTTTCAAAATGGTCATTCTGAAGGTCAAATTGGCACAATTTCAATTAAGATAAACTAGACATCTTAAGAAGTCTTCTGGTGAAAACCACATGTTGATATGGCCATCCATTTATGTAGAGTAGCAAAAACAAAATTATCAAGATGGCTACTGTGGCAGCCATATTGGATGTCAGATAAGAACTATTTTCCTTTATGACCAACTACACATCATATTAAGTCTTTTAGTAAAAACCCTATCGTAATACAACTGTGCTATCCATCCTGGTTGTCCATCAGCACCGTTTTCATTTAGAACCAATCAGAATTTGGGATCAATGTAGTGTATTAAGTCTGATTTCTCTAAGTAGTTTATAAAAAAGAAGCAATAACAGACATGTGCTAATGAACCGAAGGATTGTGTACAACAGACCATCCCATACATCCCTTATCCTCTTCTTGTCTATGTACCGTATAGAAACAAATGATTCTGATGTTTTGTCACTCACATTGATAGTATCTCCTGCTGAGTATCAGAACCAGTCTGACAACAAATGTTCAACAGGTTACTAACAGGATAGTGTAGAAATCTTTATTACTTCTATACTTTTTTAGCTCTTCAAATTTTCTTTCTTTTTAAAAATGTGATTCATTTATGATACACCATCTTCAAGTGCTTCTACACAGATGTATTGTGATGCAAAGTTTCATGATATTCAGGCTGAAGTACATATATTAATAATGTATACTGCTGAACATACTACCAAATCTTTATACCATTAGTCAAATCATTGCATACTTAAGTCCATTTTCTACGTTCCATACATCTTCAGATCGTATTTGTCTAATTTGATTACCAACTATACGTTTTATATAAGCAAGATTCTGCACATCTTTGCAACAATGGTACAGTGCATGTTTCATTTATAAAAAAATCTCTATGATGTAAGGTACATCTGACTCTGAACTAGGAACATGTTCATGGAACAAGCATGTCCATCCAAAGTCTGTGAAAACTGACCTAATAGTGTTCATGAAACATGTGTGTCCCACCAAAGTCTGTGAAAAACTGACCTATGTGTGTTCATTGGGACATGTGTGTTGCAACAAATACATGAAAACTGACCTAAATGTGGCAATGAGGTATGTCCCAATGATATCTGTGAAAACTGACCTAAATGTGTTAAAGAGATATAACCCAATGATGTCTGTGAAACTGACCTAAATATGTTAATGATATTTGTTCCAACAAAAACTGTGAAAAATGACCTAAATGTGTTCATGGAACATGCATGTCACATCAAAGTGCATGACACTGACCTAAATGTGTTCATGAAACATGCATGTCACACCAAACTGCATGAAAACAGATTGTTATGACCATGTAGATAAATTACATATGTTAAAATTTGAATTCTTTGTTTCCTTTATATTTCATTTTATATCATTAAATATAGTAATTATGATTATAATGATTATGTTAACAGGGTCTGATATTTTGTTAGAAATATATTTATTTAAAATGTAAATGTGACTCTCATAAGCATGATTTTTGTATGACAATTTTCTTATTAAGTAAACAGTCAGAAAGAGCTATGTAAATGATTGGCTGCGACTGAGGTCATTTCTAATTATACTTGTTAGCATTTTTTTTAATGCATTGTGTGATTTCAAAATTATGTGTTCTTCATGCATGTGTACATGAAATGATGTATTAGTTTGCTTTAAATACTGATGTACTTACAAAATAGTGAGTCATAGTCGAGAGTCATATTTTAACATCTTAGAGATTCACATCATAACATCTTGTAGAGTTTCTAATACCTTAAGTAGGTATTCCTGTGCTGGAACAAGTTGATCGTTCATATGTACGAAGAACAACACGTTTTGTTGTTGTTGAAAGCTGTTCTTCATCTACCTTTTAAATAATAATTATTTTTACTGGACAACATTTGCTGAAATTATTTCTAAATTGGAACAAAACAATAAAAAATGTGATTCACTGTGAAAATTCTAGTCATTTGTTTTAACCCTTGTCTGATGTCATCATTCGCCATCTTGGAATGGAACTGAGATTCAGACTATGTCAATTTAGAACTGTCTAGTCACAGGACTTGTGTTTTCACAATATTAGGACAATTTTTGAGATCTTCGTAAATCATAAGTCTTGTTTCTAATTGTTACCTTTTCGCCATGGTTTCCAGGGAAATAAATTATTTTTGTTAAAATTTACAAAGCTTGTTGTTTTCGCTCTTTTCTTTATGTTACATTAAACGAGATGATACCTATGCATGTCACACCAAATTGCATGAAAAATGATCTAAATGTGTTCATGGAACACATGTCACACCAAATTGCATGAAAACTGATCTAAATGTGTTCATGGAACACATGTCACACCAAATTGCATGAAAACTGATCTAAATGTGTTCATGGAACACATGTCACACCAAATTGCATGAAAACTGATCTAAATGTGTTCATGGAACACATGTCACACCAAATTGCATGAAAACTGATCTAAATGTGTAAATGAAATATACATATCACACCAAATTGCATGAAAAATGATCTAAATGTGTTCATGGAACACATGTCACACCAAATTGCATGAAAACTGATCTAAATGTGTAAATAAAATATGCATGTCACACCAAATTGCATGAAAAATGATCTAAATGTGTTCATGGAACACATGTCACACCAAATTGCATGAAAACTGATCTAAATGTGTAAATGGAATATGCATGTCACACCAAATTGCATGAAAACTGATCTAAATGTGTTCATGGAACACATGTCACACAAAATTGCATGAAAACTGATCTAAATGTGTTCATGGAACACATGTCACACCAAATTGCATGAAAGCTGATCTAAATGTGTAAATGGAATATGCATGTCACATTAAATTGCATGAAAAATGATCTAAATGTGTTCATGAAACACATGTCACACCAAATTGCATGAAAACTGATCTAAATGTGTAAATGGAATATGCATGTCACACCAAATTGCATGAAACCTGATCTAAATGTGTAAATGGAATATGCATGTCACACCAAATTGCATGAAAAATGATCTAAATGTGTTCATGGAACACATGTCACACCAAATTGCATGAAAACTGATCTAAATGTGTAAATAGAATATGCATGTCACACCAAATTGCATGAAAAATGATCTAAATGTGTTCATGGAACACATGTCACACCAAATTGCATGAAAACTGATCTAAATGTGTAAATGGAATATGCATGTCACACCAAATTGCATGAAACCTGATCTAAATGTGTAAATGGAATATGCATGTCACACCAAATTGCATGAAAAATGATCTAAATGTGTTCATGGAACACATGTCACACCAAATTGCATGAAAACTGATCTAAATGTGTAAATGGAATATGCATGTCACACCAAATTGCATGAAAAATGATCTAAATGTGTTCATGGCACACATGTCACACCAAATTGCATGAAAACTGATCTAAATGTGTAAATGAAATATGCATGTCACACCAAATTGCATGAAAACTGATCTAAATGTGTTCATGGAACACATGTCACACCAAATTGCATGAAAACTGATCTAAATGTGTAAATGAAATATGCATGTCACACCAAATTGCATGAAAAATGATCTAAATGTGTTCATGGAATACATGTCACACCAAAGTGCATGAAAACTGATCTAAATGTATTCATGTTACACACATCACACCAGACTGCATGAAAACTGATTTAAATGTGTTCATGGAACATACGCACACCAAAGTGCATGAAAACTGATCTAAATGTGTTCATGGAACACACGTCACACCAAATTGCATGAAAACTGACCTAAAGGTGACCAAGGTCTGACAGATAGACAAAGAAAACATAATCTGTCCACACACTGTGATGAGGGATAAAAATTTACTCATCCTTACACACCTATCGTCATCAAGACATTTGGAGTACTTTGATGACTTTCAAAATACAAGCACTATATACTGTTGCCATCAATCACAAAGTGATACCAATGACATGCTATTAACTAATAAAAAACATTTTGACATGCAATGTGCTAATAAAAGACACTGCTCAAGCTGAATTAAATCAGGGGAATGTATATAAAAATTAGGAACAATTCCTTACAGCTGCTGATACAGAAACATATCAATGATTAGGTCACGACCTTTGGGATGATTGAAAAAGACAAACAAGCTCCAGTGAACCAACCAAGTCCTCTGTTGTAGTGACAGCAGAGCTGATGAAAAGGTCTGCAATAGAGGAATAATCCAGCAGATTAAACGAGTTACACAGTATTCAAAAGGAATGGCTCCAAAATTGTTTTAAACGTTAAACTAGCTACATATTACAGAAAAATAGAAATCTTTTTTTTCATTTTAGAAACATAAAACAATTGTCAAATTCATTATTTTGAGCATCTTCTGCCTTAAAGAGGAAAAATTAAAAACTTGTATTTAATTAAACAGGAAACAACTGTCATTTCATTTTACTTAATTACTTTAACAAGCAAGTTATGCGTTAAGTACTGCAGACTAATATATTAAAAATGTTCTGTATTGAGGTACTTCAAATATTTTATATGAAGCTGCCAGATAGAGAGATGGCTGCTTTTGTGGACAGAAAACTATTCAGAATGGATTCATTTAAGCTCTGCTGAAATTAAATAAAAAGGTTTCTTAAGTTGTCAGGGTTTTCAGTAAGTTTCTCAACTTTAAATCCTAAATTATTTTAAAATACTTTATCTCAAATTTGTGGCCCACTGATGTTGGGATTACAGCTTATTTTTGTCCTTTAAGACCCCTGAAAAATTTCTATCAATAAACTAAGTTACAATTACTACCAACATTTGCATCAATGACTTCTTTGAGCCTGTTTAAGTCTTCCAGAGCAGTTTCCCAATTCTGCATGAGAATCTCTGATGCCAGCTTTCCCCACAAAGTGTCCAGGTAACTCCTGTCATTTGGAGGCAGCTGCATGAAAAAAATACATAAAAGTTCAAATTTATTTTTAACTGCCAGAAATATCACTCTCCTTGACTTTTAATTTTTAAGTCTACAACCAGCTGGGTTCTGCCTAGAATCCTTTTACATGATGATTATCCATGACTTCAATTCATTGACTCTGAAGGAAAGAAGTTTTGCAGTAATTGCAAACAATATCCCAAACTTTCATTTGTCAATGGAACTGACAAATTCACGACTTAATTAAGCTAAACTTGAGACTTTTTCAACCTCATAAAGCCTGTGTTATATCAAGTCCTCATGTACAGAATTCCAACTGAATTCATGTGATGTTCCAAATAAATTCCAATACTGAATGTGCTCATGTGCTACTAGACTCAAATGGGCTAATGTGCCAATGGAATAGAATGTGGCACTGTTTAAACTGTCTTGATGTGACAATATAATTCAAAATGTAGTTGACTGAATTCATGATAATTCCAAAATAATCATTTAATCCAAAACTATAACAGAGCACTTTGTAATTCTAGGGAATAATTTAAATAAATAAATTCACCCAAATAAATTAATGAACACAACAATAAGACTGATTTTTCACTTTGAATGTTAAAATTGGAACAAGTAATTTTGATTTAAACATTAATATAGAAAGTTATGACCCAATAAGAGAAATCAGATATTCAGTTTCCTTTCTAAATATTTCTAAGTTCTCAACAAGATCAGGAATTTTCAAGCAAGTAACTGATGTTCTACATTCAGATATAAATAAACATGTTTACCTGATCTGAATATTTTATTTATAATCATAAAAAATATTAGCTTAGTAAAAATGTTTACAAATAAATGTCACTAGTCAGGTAGACAGTTTACTTGATTTTGGAAAAAAGTCAATTACCAAAAAAGATGCATAACATAATCAAGGAGAAAAGCTTGCAAACAATACAAATTAAATATACACAATACATCCAAATACTTAAACAGAAATAGCAATAACAAACACATGTAATGAGATGACAGATGAATACAAAGCTACTGCACAAGTTCTTCTGGTCTAATTTGAGTAGAGCTTAAAACTAGTATTTCTGATGTCAATTTTGCTGGCTTTAACATCATTTTTAATGGATCATTCGCTATATCATGCTGAGAAAATGGAAGCAAAATGTCTTTCCCAAGGGCACACTAATGTAGCTGGCCTGAACTGACATGGTCAGGTATCACACTTGTGACAATTTAATTCCAGCTCTTTACCAACTGAGGTCGCCGAGCTAGAAGAACATGATATAAGTTTTATAATTTTCTTTATGATCACCTTAGCTTTTAAGAAATGATCTTATGATCATCGATGACAATTGGAGGTAAAAAGGTCATCAAAGGCTTTCCATTAGTTCAAAAGTTACAATCAAACACCCCACCATTGCATAAAAAGAGGTCACAATTTTGCATTTTCACTCACTATGACCCTAATCTTGCAGCTAGAGACCCGAGTCTGGTATGCAAAATTCAGGTAATGGTAATGGATAATGGTAAAGACATGTCCAAATATCTCAAAGATCCCATCCAACCCAGCCCATACTAGCTGTTGTGTTGTGTCTCTGGGACTTTAATCCCGTTGCCTAGGTGCAAATTAATTTCACATGCTGATGTGCCACAAACATTGATTAATTAGTCATATGACCCTCCCGCATTAATCTTATGTCAATGACAATGCTAATCTTATGGTCCAAAATATGATACTTGTTGTCTTTCTCTGCTTATAAGAAAGAAAGAAAGAAAGAAAGAAAGAAAGAAAGAAAGAAAGAAAGAAAGAAAGAAAGAAAGAAAGAAAGAAAGAAAGAAAGAAAAGAAAGGAAAGAAAGAAAGAAAGAAGGAAAGAAAGAAAGAAAGAAAGAAAGGAAGGAAGGAAGGAAGGAAGGAAGGAAGGAAGGAAGGAAGGAAGGAAGAAAGAAAGAAAGAAAGAAAGAAAGAAAGAAAGAAAGAAAGAAAGAAAGAAAAACTCACCAGGATGCGAACAAAGTAGAGGTATTCTGCTGCACCCGAGTAGTTCCCACATTCATACTGGAACTTGGCATAATTGTACAAGGTTTCCACCATTTCCGCTTTGAACTGTACAACAAAGAATATAAAGCATCAAACATCGAGTTTAATTTCCAATGATACTATCAAGATAGGAAATTAAGTACAGAAATGAATGACTAGGCAAAAGTAACTCTGATAGCATGTCATTGCATATACAGCCCCACTCCTGATTACCTTCCACTCTCCCATTGCACTATCAATTCCTTTCGAACCAGTCACCCTATCCAAGAAGTCGTGTGTGTGTGTGTGTATGTGTGTGTGTGTGAGTGTGTGTGTGTTTGAATTAATAAACTATACCCCCATTGTTCACAGTTACCATACGGACAACCAATGTACCAAGCTTGGTAAGTTTTGTCCCAACTGGAGATAGACTAATGGATCCATCGACAGACAGACGAAAATCAAATCAAAATATTCCTGGTGCTAAATCTTGGTGACAATAAATGATAAGCAATATTCCCCCAGAATTTTCAGATACCAGTGTTACAAATAAGATCCATTGGCAGTGGACACTGTCCCACATTCTCCAATTTTATACAAAAGAAAATAAGATCTAATGTGACAGTAATGTTAACAAATGAGATAATGATATTGGCTTAAAAGTTCTGCTACCATACCTTTGTTTTCTGTACTGTACTAGCATTTTATCAGTTAATATTCCCATTTTTGTAGTAATTTTATCAAGTAACTCGTGAAAATGTTTGAATATCTATACTATAGAATTTCCATTCTAGATTCTGCTCTCAGTTAGCTTTAATATTCACTCATTATCTACTGACATTTATTATAATAATTCCCATTGTTTCTTAGTTACTGCATAAATTTTTCCCCTTTGTGTCATTCATTCAAACTCAAAAACACTGAATATTTGTCACCATAGGCATACCTTTAACCTTAACAACATGCTATGCTAACAACCATCAAAGACTACTGAATATTTTTATTATTTCAAAGAAAAGAAAAAATTCAGGACCAAAATTTGTTTAGTTTCTAGAATTTATGTACAGTGAAGTTTTCGGATTGCAGAGGCTTTGATGTATCTTTAATGGTTTAGTCTTTTCCTGGAAATAAAAGTATGGACAATTGCTGGAGAGAAGACTGGATGAAAAAACAAAAATATTGAAAATAAAGAACTGTGATGGCTTATCTGGACCAGTAGTAAAATACATGTACCATGTTTCAAACGAAGTCTCATCTGGACCAGTAGTACAATTCATGTACCAAGTTTAAACGAAGTCTCATCTGGACCAGCAGTCCAATACATGTACCAAGTTTAAACGAAGTCTCATCTGGACCAGTAGTCCAATACATGTACCATTTTTAAACGAAGTCTCACCAGCGGTTTTGGAGCTGATGAATGGACAGACAGAAGGACACAACCTGTTTCTATATCCCCTACAACTTAGTTGGGAAGAAGATAACTAGACTGAAGTAATTATTCATGGTCAATTATCAGCTGAATGTAAACAAACAAAACAA
This sequence comes from Potamilus streckersoni, assembly GCA_016746295.1. Taxonomy (NCBI): domain Eukaryota; kingdom Metazoa; phylum Mollusca; class Bivalvia; order Unionida; family Unionidae; genus Potamilus; species Potamilus streckersoni. The sequence continues at coordinate 4,439,514 of JAEAOA010001578.1, read as the reverse complement.
AACTTCAGTCTCTCAAATTGCACCATGAAAAAAGCAACCAGCACATCTATGAAAAAAGTGAACTTTTCTCATTCAACTGAAAATATTAAGCCATGACCATTGACCTTAAAGTTGTACTAGAAATGTGGCATGCAATACATGTGCCATTGATGACATACAAGTATGACCAAAAAGTCTCAATTCTAATTCTAAGCTTTAAAGCTACATAGTGGACAGTTAAGAGTGACTGAAAACGGAAAATATTCAGCTGCGACCTTGACCTTAAAAAAATCCACCAACATGGAGCACCACACATACTAATTATGATGAGAAAGCAATGGAAAAACATATTTAGCCATTACCATGATTATACAACCCCAAAAAGTACACCTTCTAGTGAGGATGTACAAATATATCAAGCTTTATTCCTTACTCTCAAACTGCTTTTAAAATTATAGTGCAGACGGGAATAGGTCAGAAAAATATAAAATACTGAGCAACAACCTTCATCACGAATAATCAAATGTTCAAGCTGGATACTAAACATTATCTAGTAATGAGGTATATGTATAGCACCAAGTTTCATTCATTAATCTCAACTGGCTAAAAAGCTGTTAAACAGAAAGGAAAGGAAAATGAAAAATATAAAGCTGTGACCTTAACCTTGACAACAGAACCCCCAATGTAGTACATAATACACTTTCTAATACTAATACCAGGTTTTAATCCTTAATCTCAAGCAACTTAAAATCACTGAGCAGAAATGAAAGGCAGAACTTTGACCAGGACAGCTAAAAATCTCCTGCATATTTTTTAAAGATAGATAAAATATAATCAAATAAACTTGCAGATGAAATGAATACAATACTTACACCGTGCTCTTTGTATAAAAAATCAGACAACTGCCTTCCATCCCTGAAATTATACAAAATGATTGAATAAAATGACAAAGGTCATCTTGCATAAATAAACATGTTCAGCACTGATACATCATTCAACTGTAAAGATAGTAACAAAAAAAAATCTCAAACTGTACATCAAGGTCCTCTGCTTATGAAAGCCATTTTCTGCCAGTTTTATAGGTGGCTTTTATAGACTGGTCTGACTGTTTTAAAACCAATTATGGCTTGGTGTGGAAAGCAGACCAGTTATAACTCTAATTGTGATTGGCAGGCCAATAATGACTATTGCTGTGGTCAGCAGACCAATCATTATTCTAATTGTGCTCAGCAGTTAAACTGGGACTCCAGCTGTGAGAAGGCCAACCATGGCTCTAACTGTTGTCACCAGGCCAGTTAGGACTCCAGTTGTTGTCACAAACCAATCAGGATTAATTGTAATAGACAGGACACAACTTATAAATAAACATTTTATTATACATAATTTAATATTATTATATGTCAGAAACATGGTTTCCAAAAAAAAGACAAAAGTCCCTCGAAGGGATTGATGCTCTACTGACCAGAAAGAATTTCTAGGAATTCAAGATAAGACCTATTTCTTCCTTTTTTTCAACCATCTCTCATATTCTTCACTCCTCAGATTTTCAAATTAGCCATTGTGGTGGACTGTATGCCAAAGATGCACATTTCATTTAAGACCAACAATATATTATTCTGAACCAACAAGACATAATAAGAAACATTCAGGTGAAAATGGATTTGATTAAAACTAGTTAAGAAATCAATTCTGTAGCACCCTATCATTACCAAAATGGCTATAATGCATGCAACAATGATGTCAAAACATTTCTAAATGTATATAGTCATGGATCACATTAAGAGGAGAATCAGACAAAATTTTTGCACCCAAGACATTATATTGGCTAAACATGCCCAAGCTTGCATTGATTTCACACCACTCTCCCACTCCCTTTTGTTGGAATACAAAGTATTAATACCTGAAGCAAAAAGTTTACTTTTGTTAATGTTTTAAAACAAACTTTCATGCTCTGTAGTCAAATTTGGTCCTAATTTGTCAATCATAAATGGTAGAAATTACACTGCACCCATGGAAGTCCCAATAAAATTTCATAAATGATCCTCACAACAAATGAAGAAAAAAAAACCCTGAAAATTCTGGTTTCTTTTTTGTCCAATGTGAAGCCAAATATGCATCAGTGGATGAATCCAAGTTGGTTGCTAATTACATTGAACGTTTCATTTCTTCTAATAAACACATGAAAAGTTGACTCCTCTATGGAAACAATGAAAATATGGAAACAATAAACTTTCAAGTACTACTCTGAACATTATAAATTCTGAACTTTCTACGTTCACTTCTATCTATGCTTGCTTCAATTTGCCCTATTTTAGCTGCAGAGAAGTCATCTTGCACAAATAAACACGATCAGCACTGACCTGATATTGTGGATTTTTATTGGTGCAAAATTTGATCCAAAAACCAATCTGAAACTGTGTTATATTTAAAGGTATGGTAGAATTAAAATTTTAGATAAAAGGTCTAACCTTGAACTCTGCATCTGTCTGATGACTTCCGGATCTTCAAAGATCTTTGTTATGAGGTCAGTCTCCATCTGTAATTGCTTCAACTCCATAACAACATGCCCTCTCTTCTCCTTTAAACCTAAACAAAGTAACAACCACAGGGATGAATGTTCCAGAAAGCCAAATCCAAAATACTACATTCAAAACAAACTTCAAATGAAATTATTAGTAATAAATTTAACAAATTACTTTTAAATATGGACGGATAATCCTAAGGTTTAAAAATGATATTATTTAACAAGTGAACAACCTTATCGAATACCTGTTATTGGACAGTGTACATAGCTTGAAATAAGGATTTTTTCCCTCTGCGTGTGTGATTTAGATTTTCAACAAAGCTTTAAAACATCTTTAGTTGTATCACTACGATGTCTGTAGTGTGGCAATTTATAGTGCTGTCCAGCACTGGACATCATGTTCGCAGACATGTAGCATGATGTCCCACCAAGTCACATTATCCTGACACCAGGCTGAACAGTCCTAACACTAACCTCTTAATGCTGAGTGCCTAGTGAGTCTTACATAAGTACTTTTTTTATAAGTCTTTGGAACCCGAGACTTCCCAGATCCGAGGCAGACACTCTAACCATGAGGCCACCAGGGTGGTTTTTCCTTCTGATCAGGAAGGTCACTACTAACATTTTTACGGATCCTATCTAGCCAAGTTTGGAAAAAGTACCATGTTTGCTTTCATATTTCTTTGAAAGTAATGCAACCCTTCAATTTTGCATGATTTCATCCACTTTCTCATTCTTTTTGCTGCATCATGTTTAAAATTTTGTTCTTTTTGGTCATTATTACATTTCTGATCTTTCCAAATGTCTCCTCAAAATTAAATGAATGTTCATCAAGAATGAACTAAAATTATATCATTTTATTCTGTATAATTCTGTAATATGTCAGACATTCATTACACATGGTAGGAACTCAATATGCACAATAAACAGATCAGTTAAACATGTTGCATTATAAACATCTAACAAAAGACCATTTGTTAACTTATGAAAGAATCTTTACTAATCCTATGGAATTCTTAGGGCCAAAATATCTCATGATCACTTAGCAAATTTATTTACCCTAATTCCAAGCATTGAGAGTGTAACTGATTTTCAAACTCACGCTTTCATGAATATGGTTAAATATGAAGCTCATTTCTCATAATTACAAATAGTTACAAAAATAATAACTTCTCTCAAAAAATAAATAACAACTATATGTTAACTATTGTTTACAGTTACAGTGGTCCCCTTTTGATATACCCCCCCCTCAATATGGATGTATGTATAAAGGGTACACAACACTTACTGTTAGGAACATCCTGGTCTGGATACAAGTTCTTGTGAACATCCATGGCAAAATCAACCATGTTAGTGTTACTCAGAAGTTCTAACTTTCCCTTCAGCATCTCTTTCTCATCATAAAGCTACAATGAAAATAAAAATTATCTTTCTGCATCAGAAATATTCAATAGCAAGATTGCAAAAATGAAAACATAGATGACATACCATAAAAGTAAGTTATCCTTTTTAACCTTTTCTCTATCCATTGACATAGAGAATGTCTTAGTTCTTTTAGTGCTGGATAACATACAATAGACCAAATAACTTTATTATGCTGACATGCATCAGCATGTCTGTGATTGCAAAAATATAAAACTGCCCATTATCTTTAGACAACAGGGAATTATATTTAAAATATTCTGCATAAATTAAAAAAACAGCACCGCAAATGTCAGCCCCATGTGTAGGCATCATTAGGGCATGATTTGACCACTGGCCAACAACTCTGGAGATTATTAAATATTGTGTTTGAATGATCTGGACCTTCAGTCAAGGTATTCAATCTTTAAATAAATTTTCAGTGCTCACACCACTTTTTTTATATTCTACTACTTAGTGGTCATGCTACAAGACAAGGTGGCTGACTTAGTTCCTGGAAAAAAAAGTTAACTTTGCCTTCTTCTATTAGAAAAATGAAAAAGACTTCAACCAGTCTTGTTTTTCAGATATATATATATATATATATATATATATCTATATATATATATATATATATATATATATATATATATATATATATATCAAGTAACAGTTGTTTAAGGTATTTGAAATACTCCCTTGTTGTTTGTATCAACTGCACCAACAAAACCCTTGCAAATTTACATTTAATATCTGACAGACCATAAACTCTTTCCCCTGCATACATCTGCTGCCCAATTTCCCCAAGTTATCATTTGATAAGGAAAACAAGGAAACTTAAAATGTCAATATCCCAATGACAATTTGTTTTAAAAATACAAATAGTGACATCCCTTTCTAGATATATACTCTGATGATTATAACTGCAGTGTCTGCATTTTTTTCTTCACAAAATCAGTTTGAATCCATAAGTGAACCTGCAAAGTATAATAATAGTAGTTATGACTGTGGCTTAGAAGTACCTCTTTAATGGACTGTGTGGTTTCATAATGCACTGGGCCAATGAAGGAAAATAATACAGTTTGTAAAAAAATATGTCCAAATATTATGGGACAAAAGATGTAGCCTAAAATTTAAATGTTTTACATCATAAGCATATAGGACAATGATGTGGTTTGGAATTTTAAGTGATGTAAGGTCATGGCTGTTCTCTTAAATAAATTATTTCTTTTAAAAATACACAAAGCAAAAAAGCAAATAATATCTGCTGAATACAAGATCTTATTATGAGTATACCAACAAGCCATATATTTGCAAAACTATGCCAAATGAATTTGTTGTAACAAAACTTGAAAGCAATTCATCACATTTAAAAAATTCTCATTTTAAACAAAATAGATGCATCCACATTGCACGCATGGTGCCCTATTTCCATACAAATACTTGACAACAAACAAATAACATTTAATTCAAGATCAACCCCTTAAACATGCAATTGTACAGTTAAGGCTACTTATCAGTGACCACTATTGTTTTCATGGATGAACATTAAGGTGGATCAACACCTTTGCATGAACTTTCAGATGCATGTTATAAGGGTATTTTCAAATTAGTTTAGAAATGTTTGCAACAGTCATTTTTTATTCAAGTTTTAGAAACAAAAACAAATAATGAATGTTCTTTAAGTGACAGTTGGTTATGTATTACCTATCCGTAATTAAAATAATGTAATCTTGGTAAAAATTAAAAATTAATTTTAATGTCTAGTTTATGCTGTGTTATTTTGAAGTTATATGACCACAGCACATTGCATAATTCTCTTCATCTAAACACACACACACTTTCAAGTATTAATACACACCATATGAATACACTTACAATTTGTATATACATACAATATGAGAACAGTTAAGAGAAAAAAGAACCAGAGCACTCAAATACACACACACATACACACACATACATACATACACACACACACACACACACACATACATACATACATACATACATACATACATACATACATACATACATACATACATACATACATACATACATACATACATACATACATACATACATACATACATACATACATACATACATATATATATATATATATATATATATATATATATATATATCCACACACACACAAATATACAATTTCTTTTGATGGTGGATAAAAGGTGCAGTGCAAAGGAGGCAGGGGATAACAGGCAGTATAAAAAGTTGTCACTACATTTGTCAGAACATTCTGCTTGTGGATCAGTCCAGAAAATAAATAATCAGCAGCTGCACCGAACTTGAGCAAATTCCCTAAGTCAACAGAATAGCTGTTGCCAGGACAATTAATTTATAACTGGTCATACACTCCTACTTCTTGCTATCAAGCAGGAAGGGGAGATAGAAAATATTTCTCATCTATACCTCCTAACATGTGGAAGTAACCTTGAATTACCTAACCAAGAAACACACTCACTTCTGGCAAGAAAATAGGTATTACTATATACTCTGAAACAATTCTTCCTGTTTCATCACGGTCAATCATTACAATAAAGCTTTATTAATTAGAAGGAAAAAACATGCATCATTCCATCTTCCTTATCATCATGGGGAGAAAAGAGGGCATCTCAACATCCCCTATGAAATATGTGAGTAGTTCTGAAGTGGGGCATAAACTCATCACTATATGCTGAGAAGAAATAGTTCTCTTTTTGCATCCCATTTGTTGTTTCTTGCAACACACGCTTTACAGGTGTGATGAAGAACAAATGAAACAGAACAGGTATGTTTCATGGGCATCATCTGATTTGCCTGCATTTATTGCAAGGTACTGTCATCTTTATAATCAAGAGCAAACAACCAAATGTATACTATATATACACCACTCCCTCGATAACTCACACCCGGATAACTCGCGAACCTGGTTATAACGCGGTGCCTACCATGGCTCTCGATCTTTTGCAAGAAAATATATTATAAAATGTGCTGAACATAAAAAACAAATCGATATCAGAATTGGTAAATCACACCACGATAAATACAGTATTTTACATAAATTTTTGTACATGAGAATTGTTAATCATTAAGTTTTGTAAAATCAATATGGGAATATGGTATATTAGATCTTTTTTGCAAACATAAATCTTCTTAATGGAAATTTTATGTCTGAGAATTTAACAAATTTTCAAATCAATTAATACAAAGTGATATGTACGAAAAAATTATGATACATTTAAATAATTATTATGATGATAACTGGATTGTGTGTGAAAAATTAAAGGAATGAAAAAATACATAAAATACAGTAACTCATTTTATCATCAGAAATGAAGAATAATTGCCCGTAAAGATGGAATCCATATTGTGAAATTCGCAAGTTATAATATAATATCACATATTATGTTTGGGTTTTTTGAGAGAAATAGTTGTCAATACACTGTAAATAAATAGACTGGTCAGTGGTGTAACAGTGATCAATGAAAAATTCTGGTAAATTGTAACAGGTGGCAACAAAGAATGAAATAAACACCAATTAAATGTCTTGCTATGTAAAATTCACGTTCTAATCCTTGAATTTCACTTCAATGTAAACATTATAATCGAAACATATTCTCTTCCACACAATCATGAAGAGTCAATCAACCGTCACATCGAAACCCGTGAGTACTTCTGTGAGAACCTAATTATGTGCCCGCTTTGTTTTGAATAACGTGGGAAAGTGTTTGTTGCATTTTGAAAAAAATCAACTAAAAGAGACCTGTTGTTTTATCACTTTGAATATGTCTCTTGTATCAAATCAAGCAAATGAAGGACAATTTTAAAAAATATACTTGCAAAGGCATATACCAATAGCGGCATAAGCTCTTGTGGTCATTACCATTCTCAAAATTTATTTCATTTGACCAATTGAAAATGGTTTCACATTTTTATTTACTAAACATCACTAAAGTATATAATATCAGTAATGTATCCAAATAATTTGTAAATGTGACCATGGAGAGCAAAGGAAGTAAGCGAAAGATGTACTCGGTGACTGAAAAGCTGTGCATCATAATGGCGAAGCGATATCCAAGGCTTGCAATGAATTAAACAAGTACTGAGTCAATAGTTAGAGGTTGGCTTAAAAATAAGTAGAAACTTTGGGATTATTTACATGATATTAATTCATATAATGGGATCAAACGAACACAAGCACGGACTGCAAATGATACTGAATTAGATGATGCTGTGTACGCATCCTTCGCACAGCGATGTGAATGTGTTCCCATCTCTGTAACATTTCTCAATCCCCAAGCAGAAAAAATTGCAAAAGGTATGGAGAATGAATCTTGTTTTAGGGCAAAGCCATGGATGGATTTGGAGGGTCTGGCGCAGACATAGAATTATAGAATTAAACAGAATTCATTGTTGAAGGAATATGCCCAGTGAATCAGGAAGCTGCATATAATTATCCATACTAGCTCAGAGATAATCATCCGTGAACAATACACAGAGGCAGCAGAGAAATCAAGAACAACATGCACAACAAAAAATGAACAGATGTTTCAATTTGTGAAGCGATATTTGTCAAATGTGTCACAAACTGCAAGTATTATTGTGTTCTAATTTACGTTATTTTAAATTTGTAGACCCATTAAATTCATGTTGATAATGGTTAACCCTTTTAATTTTTTTTATTTTACCATTTTACATTTCATCATATCTATCCATCGCTTGATCAATAATGTTTTTTCGAAAGGAGTGTCAATCTTTTGTATAAAAAAGTCTACTTTGGATCAAACAATAAAATTAGAATTTATCCAATTCAACAAAACATTTGTGACACAGTACACAATCTGTGAAGTCTTACATACATTTAACGGAAACGATAATGGAGTAATGTTTTGATGATCTCATCAATATATTGTAAGTTATCCTGAAATTAATGTTACTCTGTATGAAAAAAGTAAACAAAGTACATTGCTATGCAGCGACATTTATTAAGTTATTCTTAGGACGATTATAAATTGAGTATCCAACCCACCCCACCCACCTCTTGCCTCTATGTCCATCCATTTGTTAGTTTTGTTTGCTATAACTCACGCCCCCACTTATAATAATGCAGTCGATGATTCTGGACCCCATTGTGCACAAGATATATATATATATATATATATATATATATATATATATATATATATATATATATATATATATATATATATATATATATATATATAATTTGCTAAAAACTAAAAACAGCACTCTGGAAATTTCACTGGTGAAAATGTATGTTGCTATTTGGATCAATTGTGACAAAAAAGCAATGGTATGATAATTTAAAAAATATCAATAAACGCACTGTATTTTTATATAATTATCATATCAAACAACATTCTGACTTACTGCACTAGTGAAAATATAATAGAGTACTGATGATTATATTTAAGTTACAGAGGTAACAGAATTAAATTGATTGTCTGGGAACATCTTTACTGCATGACAGTAAAGCAAACGCCGATTTATAATGGTTATAAAGGTAGAAATCACTGTTATCAAACTCCTGAAACTCCCAACTTATAGCTGCAGTTTAACAAGTGAGAGAGCCTAGAAGCCAGTCTCACCATGTGTAGTTGCTGTCAAAACAATGCCTGAAGCCATCATAGAGATAAGATGATTTTCTCTCTCCTACTCTGTTGTGATAATTAATGCCAAACTAAAGCAGAACACCTGAGCATCAAAATAATTTCTAATTGTTTTTATTACAAGTTGAATTCATGGACTGAGAATGGAGCTCTGATATAGAATCCATATTTTGCAAATGGGGCTCACTGACATTAGAATTGTCTATACTTTCTTGAAAACTATCATTTATCTTAATAACACAAACAACATAAGGTGCAAAAAATTGAGGCTCAAAATAAATGCCAATCCAGATTTTACAGTTATCGTAAAATCTCGTGTATAATTCGCACCTAGACTTGCAGTGGTCTTTAACTTGCTCTACAAAAAATCTTCAATAAAGTTACATCTAGGTATAAAACACACCCTGAATTTAGAAAGAATATTTTTGTTAAAAAACTGCAATGTACCCGAGATTTTACAGTTGTGATGTTGCTGATGAATCACTTGAACCCAGCCTACCCTAATCTATTAAAACAAATAAAGTTATTGCCAGTCACTATTGTAACAGTTAAGATGTGATCATTATTCAGCATTTGCTTTAATGTGTAATCAATCTGTTTATCATTTCAAGTGAATTCATACCAGTATCCTGTACTTGATGACATATAGTGATGCTTGTGGTGCAAATAGACACATTAGACCACACATTCACTCCTGAAGTAAATTTATCATAATTATTGTCTAAACAGTCTTGCACATGGAACTAGTGTATAGGCTGCAATCACTCATTATGATAACAAAAGGTACAGGGTCTCAGGCTAATATAGACCAATCTAAAAAGAGTGTGTTTGTAGACTCAACAAATAATTTTAGAATTACACAGAGCAATCTAAAATTTATATAATTATTGATAAACATTCAATTATACCATGTATTGAATTTTGATTAACTAGATTACAGCATTGTATTTTCAAGTTTGTACAAATGCTCAATCAACTACCCTTAATCATGAATTTCTCTTACTAATTTCTGATAGTTTACCCCAAAAATGGCATTTAAAAAGATTTCTCAACTTGTATGAAACAACCCCTGTACCTGTACATGAGAGCAAATGTATGTCTGTCAGATCATACTGTTTGCCCTAATTTCTTTGTTGCCAATAAAACTTTATGGTAACTATTTATAGACAACACAATGAAGAAATAAAGTAGGTATATGAATGAACTAAACCCTTTTTACAATTGAATCAATACAGCCAACATGCAAGTGCATCAACTTTAAAAATAAGAGTTTTCTTTACGTAACCGTTCACCTTATAGCTTTGCTAAAACAAATTATTTATTAGGATTGCAAATATAAAGTTTTATTATTTGTCTATGTATTTGATGAAATGATAGGCATTAGTTAATTAGAAAAAAGACATCAGAGTAAGTAATGTCTGACAAAAACATTATTACTTCAATTTGCAGAAATTTGTCAATATCTCACCCAGTATGTGAGATATTCCTGAAAATTTGACTTTTCGTTATTATGTTAGTTGACACAGCACCATTACTTTGGTGGCATGAACTTAACCCCAAAACAAATATCAGGGCTAATGTTTTCTATTGTAAGGATATATATATATATATATATATATATATATATATATATATATATATATATATACATATACATATATACATACAGTAGACTCTCGATTATCCGCACGCGGCTTGACCGCAGCAATGTATTTTTAAAGAATTTTTTACGCCATATCTTAAAAAGATGGAGAGTTATGCGACGATTTCAAAATTGAAAATTTTATACAGGAAGTCGACCGACCTGTTTAATGACTCGGGCTTACGACTGGTTTCCAGCGAGAGATGTTATATAATATTATAATAGGGCTTTATTTCCTGTCCCAAGGAAATTGCGGATGTTAAACGCCTTCTTTTTGGTAGTGGGGGAAGGAGTTCTGTTAAAAGAACAGTACAATTCTTCAGTTGTTATCAGTACAGTAGGCTATTTCAGTTGTGTCCAAAAATACTGTATTTAAGTTTTTGTGTTGGAAAAAGGATAATGGAGTGGAAAAGGAAGCTCGTAGTTTTAACAACCAAAAACTCGACATAATTAAGAAACTTGAGCAAGATGGGTCTACCAAAAACTTAGCTTTACAATATGGTATAGGTGAAACAACAGTTCGCGATCTCCGAAAAAATAAAAATAAATTGATTAACTATGCCAGTAATTCTGATTAATCAAATGGCTTATCAAGCAGAAAAACAATGAAACTGTCAACTTATGATGAGCTTGATAAATTGATATTGCAATGGTTTAACCAACAAAGGGCACAAAACATTCCTGTTTCAGGAATTATCTGCGCAAAACAGGCAAAACTATACTTTGATGCATTAGGAATGGAAGGTGATTTCAATGCATCCTTGGGATGGCTGACGCGATTCAAATAGCGGCATAAAATATGTGAGATTTCTATACATGGGGAAAAATTAAGCAACAATGAAACAGTTGCAAATGAGTTCCAAAATAATTTTCAAAAGTTCATAGAAGAGCAATAGGTGACTACTGAACAAATTTATAATGCTGATGAAACTGGCCTAAATTGGAAATGTCTTCCCACAAAAACATTAGCACATAAATCAGAAAGTCGAGCACCGGGGCATAAATCCAGCAAAGAAAGAATCATTGCTTTATGCTGCGCAAATGCTACTGGTTCTCATAAAGTGAAACTAGCTGTAATCGGAAAAGCGAAAAAGCCGCGTTGTTTCAAGGGAACTGAAAAAAACAATATGCCTGTGACATATTTTAATCAGAAGAAAGCCTGGATGGATACCACAATTTTTAAAACATGTGTTCCATGAAAATTTTGTACTACAAGTTCACGAGCATATGAGATCGAAAGGTTTACCTGAGAAAGCCATTCTTTTATTAGCAATGCTCCAAGCCATCCAAATGAAGCGGTTTTGCAGTCTGCTGACGGTAAAATAATAACACATTATTTGCCACCTAATGTAACCGTGCTAATCCAGCCAATGGATCAAGGGGTGATTTCTGCTATGAAAAGGCTATATAGAGGACGACTTCTGCAGAAGTTAGTGGAATAAGGCAATGATTTAAAAACTTTCCAAAAACAGTATCATTGCTGGATGCTATCTACGAAGTTGCACATGCCTGGGATTTCATAAAGCCAACGACAATTAGTAAATCATGGAAAAAAATATTTCCTGAAGTTGAAACTGTAGACTGCAATAGTTTCTATGAAGAAGAGATTTCGACTTCTGAATTACCCGCCATTTTACTGAGTACAGAGGTCGGTAAGGAAGTTGATAGTGGAAATATTTTAGAATGGTTTAATGTTGATTGTGACGATCTAGGGTGTGAGGTTTTGTCCGACAGTGAAATCATTAAAAGTGCACAAGGGCAGACAACAGATTCTGATGAGAGTGACGACGAAGACATGGAACTTATTCCTGAAACAAGGATAAACAATTCATCTGCTCTTCAATGGAGTGAGGGTTTGCTAGAGTATCTGGAGCAACACAGTGATTCTCTGCCCTCAGATAAATTGGTATTACACAGATTGAGAGCAACCATAAAGAAGAAAAAAGCTATGTCATTAAAACAGAAATCAATAAAAGACTACTTTTCCTAAACATTTGTTGTTTTTGTTTGTTCATTTATTCATCTTCCTTTATTTTAATGTTCAATATAATTGTATTAAATTTAATTATTTTTTTCGTGTTACGACATTTGTATATTAGTAAAGAAGAACATTGGCCTGCATCACAAAAGGTAAACATAAGTAGGATATTATGGCGAAAAAATTAACAAAGTTTATTTTATGCCACTATATCTGGATTGTGTATATGCACTTTGGTTTATCTGCTGTTTTTAATTATCCGCACTAGCTCTGCCCACCATTACTGCAATAATCAAGAGTCTACTGTATATATATATATATATATATATATATATATATATATATATATATATATATATATACAACACTTGAAAAGAATATAAAAAGCTATAATGATATGATTACAAAAATAAAAACAAAATTACAAAAATAAAAATAAACACCACAAAAATTAGAAACAGAAAAACATGCTATACATTTTTAAGGTAATGATACATTATTAGGTCTTTATGCTGTTCTTGCAGCTGAAATAGACGAGTTTTAAGAACGATCTTGAATTAGATGATTATGTCTGTTTCTAAGTGCAGTGGCCAATTCGTTTACATATAATACATTCACAATCATGTATTTTTCCTTAAAGAAATATATCCAGTTTTCATTACAGAAATATGCTTACATACAGTTAGGCGGTTTCAAAATCTGTTGAACCTTCAGTTCCCATTATATATTTGAATCAACGTCTTAAGTTACAGTGTAGGACTAGGTAGGAGTCTAACAGCTGGTTAAAGCAAAAGCCAAAAATTCGGCCAGAGATATACTCCACCGTAATCAAACAAATCTGAATAAAATAATGCTGGTGGTATCATTAAAAACTATCTGGTTTACAGCCTTTTGAGGCACCGGTGGGTTAGGGTTTTTTTTTTTTTTTAAATATTTGTTTTAAATCAGAAAAAGGAGGCAACAGTACCAAAAACAGTTGGGTCAAGAGTTACGAAATCTGACTATTTAAACTTAAGTTTCGATCCAAACTTTGGGATATTCATAAGCATTGTTTTATACCTCTTTTACGGATAAGAATTCCAATAAAGGAAAGACCAAATGACGGTCTAAATATTGTCCCATCCGCGTGGTCAAATCAAATTCAGCCATCTTGTAAATATGGGAAACTTGTAAAAGAAATAAATCGAAAATGACATTTGACAAAATATATAATTAAAATTGGATATTGTCTAAAATATAAATATAAAATATATATATAGTTTTAAAAATAGATTTTTCTAATATTAAAATATAAATTTGATGATTTTACAACTAGTAATATTAAATTATTCCATTTCTGACAAAGTTTAGTTTTGTATATACCAAGTAGGCTGAGACAGTTTTCTTTACGCTGGAGCCGTATCTAAGCAATAATGAATAATAAAGTATCCAGTATACAAATATCGTTTTAAAAGTTTAAATGTGAGCAAATTATCGATTATTTTTGTAATATTCGTTTTGTATCCAATATGTGTAATAAATAATAAATACGAATAAAATTCCAATGTATGTTTGTCATATAACTTTCAAGACGAGTGATGGGTCTGTCAAACTTGGCGTGTTTCATTTGTTATAACAGTGGAATTTGCATGACAATTTTTCTTACTTTTGCTTAAAAATGAATTCATCGAAACCAGACCTTGCCGATACAGCCGCCGATTCTGGAGGCGCAGGCTTATCATCTGGTATAGAAAAGAGTTCTTCAGAGGGATATAGAATGGAAAAAAATGATTCACCAAATGACCGGAATTTATCACCGCCTTTACTTCATTCACAGCTTGAAGGGACAAAAACAGTAGAGGATACTTTGGACGCTTCAGTTCATTCAGCTGCAGAGGAAACACCAGAAGAGAAAGACAGAGGTGATAGTTTTTTGCCTTTATTTTTTTACTTTTTCTTTTTTTGTTTCTTTTGTTTCTTCGTGATACCTTTCTAAAGACGGCAAATGAGATTAAACAGGAAATTATTACAAAGGTTAAAAATCATGTTTGAACAATTCACATTAAATTTAGACGGAGTTTTCTGGGACGTTTCCTACCTGATGTTAGAGAATTGAATAGTTACATCTTGATGTGAGATCAAAGCTTACCCCCCCCCCATTGAAAAGTTGGAATTGGCTGAAACCGGGCTGTCGTGTCATAAGACGGTCGCATGATGCATAGAAACACTGAAATGCACCAACTCATCAAAGCATAATGGAAGCACTGAAATGTGTTTAAATTATTTTACATATAACATAGTGTATCAATGTATGTGTATTTCATAAGTTTGATAATTTTAATTATACTATAGAGTAGATAGATTTGGAACAGGAAATAGATCTTTACTAAATTTGGGAAATGAATATTATCCTTTTGATGTAACATACTCTTAAATGTACATGTGTGAAATATTATAAACACAATATATATGCAGCTAATGTATTGTGATAATTCTAGAATTATGATTCAGATGGAAATATGTACAGTTTTCAGGGATGGTCCTGGCTTTGAAAAAGTTGTCACCAAAAAATATTGCCAACCACAATATTTTGTCACCAATTTTTAAAAAGTGTCGCCAGAATAAATAGTGAATATTTTTCCAAGTCTGTTAATGTAATAGGCTTTGAAAATTGAAAAACACGGAATAGTTATTACTTTATTGACAACAATCAGTACAGCTATAATATTATAAAATAAATCATTACGTGATGATGACTATTTTACATCTGAAAAAAAAACATCAAATGTAAAAATATCAACTTTGCTGACATCTACAGTATCTAGCTAATTTTATAATAAAATCCCCCCTCCAATAGTATGGCTAGCTTTACAAAGTACATCTCACTGAATGCAGTAGAGTTTTTCTTGACATGCAAACTTGGATCTCCATTCCCACCAATGAAACTTACAAGAGTCAACACCTGGCATAACTGTACCATATATATAGGCATTAGTGACCATCATATCAATTCAGAAAAAAAAATTTGTCAGTGACAGTCAACATTGTTTTTTGCATATACTAGTTAAGGTGACCCGACAAAGGCATGCCAGGATGAAAGCGCGTGGACATGCACTCAGCGAAAGATGTAAATAACAAAAAACAATATTTTAAAATAGTTTTCTGAGTACTTAGCCTACAGTTCTTCTATATAAGACCAAATATTACAAATAATAAGAAATAAAAATTTTAATTTTAACATGTTCAAATGGTTCATTTAACAATTACTGAGTTAATTACTCTAAATGATAATGTTGTATCAGTATCTTTGTCTTTGGAAAATAATTGGCAGTCAGTTAAAGTTAAATATAATTATTTCATCTGAAAACATGAAAGTAAATTATTTTGATCGCAGTTTACAGTTAATTAAAATTGGAATAAGAATAATAGTCTTGGCTTTGGATTTTTGAATGCCACACACACTGTTTACTTTAACATTATTTATACCTGCATGGTTTTGTGGTGCGAGCTTTCATTGAGGTTGTTTAGCATTGCGCTTATATGTCAGCATGCTTTTGTTACTGAGCCACTAGTTAACAATAAGTTGTATGGTTTAACGCCATTTTTAGCACAAGATAGGCTATACATGGTGGCCTGTATTAATGGTGGAGGAAGAACCCTGGAAAAACCCAGAAAAACCACCTACCCACGAGAAACTAATGGCAGGGTTTCTCGCATAACAATAAGGAATTACGGTGGGATATAAAATGTGGAAAATAGTTATATGTTTGAAAAAACAAATGCATACCCCATTTAGGCATTATTAGTTATCACAGACAAGGTTTTATTTGTCAATCAATTACTAGTGCTTCACTCACTGTAACAGGCGGTGTCTTTGAAGTATGTTGCAGAGGTTCAAGTCTAACCTTTAGCTGTTGTATAAAATATGAAATTGTGGCACATTGGGAGGGGGAGGCAAATAATGCACTCCACATGGAGAAATGGCATGTTGTTTTTGAAAATTTCACATGTATTGGACCTGTAAAATGGAGAATATTAGTGAAAACGATGCTTAAATATAAAAACTTCTCAAGGCAGGTTCCAATCTGCATATTTTTGGATTCTATCATTTTGAGAAATAAATTATTCAACCATGCAAAACTTGATTGTGTTGATATTTCTTGTTGCATAGTTTAAGTCTCTGCAGATGTAACAGGATTGACAGGATTGATGGCAAAACAAAAGATCAATGAGCAGGACTGCCAGGAATAACATCAGGATCAGTGACTGTATTGTCTGATGAATTTGCATTAAATCGAAATGTTGTTTATTTTATTAATTTACTCTTATGCTAAGGTGATAAACATGCAGTATCTAACTTGCGTTTACCCATGATAATGTTGCACTGCTGACAGTATATAATTCTGATAGAGATTTTTTCAATTTGCTTGCTATTTTTACACAGCAATCTGTATTTCAAAGGTAATCAATTTTCTCTCAAAACTATTTATTGATATATGTAAAAAGAGCAAAACAGGGAAGGATTAGCCATCTTTAATTACTTGTAGTTGTTTCCAGGGCTTTTCATAAAATGGTGATTGTAGGTATCAGAGCATACAGTACATAGGCCAGATGTCAGCATTAGCGTATGATGTAACATTGCACTGTACAGACAGGTTTGTGGGTAGGAACACTGGATTTGTTTATGTGGGAATATAGGTCAGTGTATAAGTCTGAAATAAGTTTGTGACTTCCTTTCATGGTCCCATTAAATTTCTCAACTCCAAATCCATGATTGTATATGTACAAGTTAAACTGCCAAAAAAATCGCCAACTGGTATTTTTTGTCACCAAAAAAGGAAAAAAATCGCTATTTGCGACATTGCCGAAGTGCAGGGTGATCCATGATTTTTACTTTGAAAATATTATCCTCCTGAAAAGAAATTTAAGAGCTGTCCTTTTTGATGTATTAGTTTCAGTAATAAATAATTACATTGTGTAAAATTTTGGTTTCATTACTGGTATTTGTCCTACTGTTTGTATCTTATTTCACATTAAAAATTTGATTGTATGTAATTTTAATGAAAATACATAGATATGAAGAATTTTAATGAAAATACATAGATATGAAGACATTAATTTTGTGATCTTGAACAAGATTCTGCTTATATGGATAAAGTGCATGTAATTTTTTTGGGTGCAGCAGTGTGCAGTTTTAGCAGCACATTTCCCTACAGCTATTTGAGTAACAAACAAGTGTCATAAATCTGTGACATGTATGTGACTGACCTGTTGTAAACAACTTTCTGTAAAGTGATAGTGGACAGGACAATCACCTATTTTTTATAAGACAAGTTTTCATACATGACAATAGTGACTGAAAGTTACAATCATATTTTCTATCTTTTGAAGATGAAATCAGCAGACAGAGACCTAGCTAAACTTTTGATAAAAGGGCAATTCTCAAAGACATATTTTGAGTTGAGACTTAAAGATCAGACCACTGTATGTGTACAAGTATGTTGGGACTTGATTGATGAAAGGACTGTAATGGGCTGGGGGCTTTAAAACATTAAAGCCTCCTTAATTGATTTGGTGATCATTAACTAGGGAATGTTCTCCCACAGTGTTATTACCCTGTGTAGATAGATGGAACGTTAACAAATAGTTAGGCAAGACTCTTGAAAGAAATAAATAACTAGAGCCCCCTTTATCAACAAATAAAAAAAATTCACCTTTCAATCCAACAGAGTTACAGTGATTGAATTTAGTGATAGTGTTCAATATACATCATATTATGAGTGGTTACTTAATGAGTGCAATTCCCATGCTTTGACAGTGTCACCTGATGTCTCTCCTCATGTGTTGTTTCCATGTCTAGTGTATGTGCTTTTTGGTCCCCTTTTGACCATTAACTATTCCAACATTTCATAGATATGGATTTCCCTTGTTTTGTTTCTATGTCTAAGGTTTTTTCTTTGCTCCCACTCTTTTGGTGGAATATAAAGTTTAATGCCATTTCTTTCTGCACAAACTGTGTGTCCTAGCACTTTAGCCTGTCTCCCCTTTTTAAGACAGCTATATGGCCTCTTTTATGGGGGAAACACTATTCTCAGTAAACTTTCTTAAGACCTTTTCTGCCTTGACTATGATAACTTAAAAGCACAATTTATTCAACCTTAAGTTTCAATTAGTTTTCAAACTTCACTACATTACAATGATGAACAACAATTATGAACAAGTTGACCCAATTTTAAAGCATATTGAGGTGTAGAAGTTAAAGCCTCTGACAGAATTTGTGTATCTTTTAAATGAATCTGTGGATGGACAGTTCAAAGGCTTAAGAAGTGGGTTACTAGGGACTGATAAAGACCATTCTTGTTGACAGCCACAGTTTTGAATTTAGAAAATGCAGTGGGGGACAAATTAATGAATGAAGACAAAGACCTACAAAGGATTCAAAAGCCTTATTCTGAAAACAACAAATACATGACTTAAACCAATTTAAAGTTAGAAATATTGCACCAAGGATGCTTGTGAAGAAACCAGCACAAAAAAATGGACAAAACATATTGGACAACAGCAAACAAAAGACTACAAAATTATACCTGTTAAATTTAAATATGTATTGCCATTTGAGAAACAGTTTTGACTTAAATATGATCAGATACAGTGGACAGTTAATATTTCTTTTGTTGCATTATGACTCAAGATTTTGACATTTTGGTTTGACCAATATACTTTTCATAAAGTCAAATCATTTGTCTCAGACTCTCAAAATGTGTTTGTTAATTGATGTCAGAAATGGAGTCTACATAAGCAGCCTGTTTGGAAACCAATTAGTAATCAAGATCAAATAATAATAAATAGTTTCAATACATGTACATATAATGTTACAAATAATATTATTTATTAAAAGAGAAGGCATATAATTAAAACTATTTCCAGTATATAAAGAAATCAGTATTGACAGTTATATGATGTTGTTTAAAATGCAGATAGAAAACATTTTCTTTCTCAAAAAAAAACAACATTTGTTGTTTTTGCATATGACCTACCTTACTGGATCACCTTTTCAAAAAAAGGTTGTCTGTAATAATGTGTGTATATAAGAATGTTCTTATTACATTTAAAAAGTCACTCTATTCCAAAATATATATGTCCAACAGCATTATACGTGTACAGCTTTTTGATGAAAGGGGATATTTATTTCTTTTACAGCAATTTCAATTTATTGAGACAATTAGTCTTGTTTTTTTAGTACATTCAAATGTATTTTCTTCAAAACTATGCATTTACATAGTGCAGACTTATTATAAATGAAGAATAATTCACACCATCAAAAAGTATAAAATATTGTTGCATAGAAAAGTGAAACAGAACATAATAAGTAAGAATTAAGTGCTAGAAGTTAAATACAACAATTTAATATAATTATACATTTTGATTTTTTGTTCTGTTAATTTTGATTTTTATTCTGGTACTTGTTACCTTTGTTTTGGTTAGTTCCAATAAAATGTAGATACCTCCACAAACATTTATCAAAATTTATATAAATCTTAATATTAAAAATGTAACTTTTATTTATTTAAAAATAATATGCTGCTTTCATAGTTCTGGTCAGGTAATGTGTATTTATATATTAATTTGCTCTCCTATTTTTGCCTGTACAATATGCTGTTGTATCACTTGGCATTGGGAACAAAATACATGCTACTCATTTATATAATTAATATTAAATTATCAAAGTTATGAAATAGATACAACCAGTGATACACTATGGTATCTAGGATACTTGTATATTGAAGGTGAGTTTGCTGTTTAGTTTTGGTGTTTTTGTGAACCTGGTAGCCATGGACAGTCAGTTGCCAGGCCAAGCAGAGTTAATGTTAAATCGAGTCCTATTAGTATGAAAATGATATAAAGAATATTAATTTTATCACACACAACAGTTCAAATATTTGTCTCATTTTTAAGTTGATACTTAAGCAAAAAAAATGTTTACAAACTGGACCATGTACTTGGCTATTTCTTGCACTGCTTGCTCACACAGCATTGCAAGTTGTGGCAAAGGTGATCACATTAGTGAGTAAAAATTAACAGTTGGCAGAAAACATTTTTTAAGCATGCTTTGGTGACTTTCTGATTCATAATTAAGCCACTATATAATGAAACAAAAACTTTCTAATTCTAATTACCAGGCTAAAATAGACAGATGTAATTTAATTGACCATATATAGTGTATACTCGTTTATTAGTCGAGTCTAACTGCAAACAACAGTGATCCTGATCTGCAGTAGCATAATGCACCTGCAGATGTAGGTATGTGTTGTACTGATTGTTCCTAACAAACTTCACAGACCCAGATATGTTGATGCATTATGTGATATCATATCTTGGACTTTTCAGTTGGACTTGTTTTATAGGCAATTTTTCAGTTGCAAGACTGCTGGTACCTACATTAAGTTGTTGATTGTATTGGTGACTGGTCTGGTTTACAGTTTAGAAGGGACTAGTCTTACATCATGACCTCTGCAGTCAACCTCAGAGAATGGTATGGTTTTGGGAAAAGGATGACATAGAGACAAATATGGAAAATTAAGATGGCACTGAAATTGTCAAACTACCATAAAGGAAGATATAGCTGAGGCTTTATTAATAATAATCAGAGGAAAAGAATGATTAAGACCCAATTTGGCACCAAGCTTATGGTTTTGGAGAACTGCAGGAGAAGCGAATTTTAATAGGTTGCAAATGATAACTGTTGAATTTTTTGTCAGATTAACAGTGAGTAAAGGTGTATGGTTTTATGAAAAATATCCTTACACTGTTAATGAATTCTCTTTAATTTGCCTTTTCTAAAACCTGCACTTTTTGTCATCTTTTACAGTTAATTAATTAATTAATGTTCCTTAATTGATTTCTGCTGGTATTGTCTAAGGCATGCAAAATTTAGGGGCTTGGAATATGAAATTTGAACTGTTATGGCCACTGAATTTGTCAACTAGGTCACCTTACAAAATTTTGAAACTTGGAGTACATTCTTATTAACAAGAATCTTGTTGGTTACATTTGCTTGACATCATATGAAGGGGAAAAATATATAACAATTCAGTTGTGTTTGAATAAGTAGACAATGAGATTAGGTGATCATGTAGCACTGCATCACACTGATCTGTTAATGTGAACTCATTTATTTTAAGTTACCTTTTAAGTTACAAATTATGTCTAAATGTTGCCTCAATTACTGCTAAGTAGTAAGCATTCGGTTTGTCTTCTGGAATGTAACTACAGTGTGACACCGCTATAACATGGTAGTTGGGAGCCTTAGAACCTGACCATATTATAGACCAATCTGTGTTATAAGCAACAATATCAGTTAGCAGAAGTAAGATGTCATCAGATCAGTATGTAAATTGATTTGAATAAAATAAAAGGATAAAAATTCCTTTAAACAGTAAGTGTCAGCATTCTACTTTCCACTAATCATTATGTAAAATTCTTGGGTTACATTGTTTAAATTGACCGTTCCAATGGCCTAGTAATTAGAGCATCTGCCTTAGATGCAGGAGGTTTGTGGGTTTGAATCCCAGCCAAGTAATACCAAAGACTTATAAAACCTGTATGAGCAGTGGCCTCCCTTGGCACTCAGCACTAAGAAGTTAGTATTAGGACTAATTGGCCTGGTGTCAGGATAATGTGATGCTACCTGTCTACAACATGATGTCCCAATGCTAGACATCACTGTAAACTGTCACACTGCAGACATTGTAGTGATACGACTGAAATTTTTTTAAGGCTACATTAAAAATCCAAAACACACACATTGTTTGAATTGAATAGAATGCACATGAAGTTTTACCTCAGCAATAATTGCAAAGTTATTTATTATGCACGGAAGTGTATTAATCTTTTCTAAACACACATACTGAAAACACAAGACCGTTTTAAAAAGATTTTTGTTTGTCATCCAGATATATAATTGACACAATGACAGTTGATTCTTCAATTGATATCCAGTGTTGTGAATCACTGATAACTAAGTCTTTCCATTGGTGGAATTTACAATTGAAGCTATTTCAATGTCAATAAGTACTGTCTAACACTCCAAACGATTTTGGAGGTGCACAGGAGTTTGACATTTCATCAATAATGATGAAAAGTTGAAGAAAAAAAAATTACCTATATCAATATATGTATATTTGTAGAGTCGATGAAGGTATTTCTTTTTGTAGTAACTTTGTTTTAATGAAACATCAAATTCCTGTGTTTAATCCTCCACCATGAAGCTTCATTGCAGAGTGTACATTGAGTGGATTAACAGTCACAAAAAAACTCATTGAGAAATGATAAATTGCATGAGCTCTATAGGGTAAGATTGCCAATTAACATAAACTTCTCACATATCATTACATTTTTATGAATAATAAAATAAAATACAGATTCAAATCTTAGTCTCACTTCATAAATTAATAACTTTCTGGAGAACCTAGTGCACAACTAAGGCTTGCATATCTTTGCCACATGTATAGGACATTATTGTAACTTAGTTTTGCTTAAAATCCAGTCTGATAATAATGTGCTATCTATTCACATGATTGGAATAAAAGTTATTGATAATAATGTGCTATCTATTCACATGATTGGGATAAAATTACTGATAATAATGTGCTATCTATTCACATGATTGGGATAAAATTACTGATAATGTGCTATCTATTCACACGATTGGGATAAAATTACTGATAATAATGTGCTATCTATTCACATGATTGGGATAAAAGTTATTGATAATAATGTGCTATCTATTCACATGATTGGGATAAAATTACTGATAATGTGCTATCTATTCATATGATTGGGATAAAATTACTGATAATAATGTGCTATCTATTCACATGATTGGGATAAAAATTACTGATAATAATGTGCTATCTATTCACATGATTGGGATAAAATTACTGATAATAATGTGCTATCTATTCACATGATTGGGATAAAATTACTGATAATAATGTGCTATCTATTCAAATGATTGGGATAAAAATTACTGATAATAATGTGATATCTATTCACATGATTGGGATAAAATTACTGATAATAATGTGCTATCTATTCACACGATTGGGATAAAATTACTGATAATATTGTGCTATCTATTCACATGATTGGGATAAAATTACTGATAATAATGTGCTATCTATTCACATGATTTAGATAAAATTATTGATAATAATGTGCTATCTATTCACATGATTGGGATAAAATTACTGATAATAATGTGCTATCTATTCACATGATTGGGATAAAAATTACTGATAATAATGTGATATCTATTCACATGATTGGGATAAAATTACTGATAATAATGTGCTATCTATTTACATGATTGGGATAAAAATTACTGATGATAATGTGCTATCTATTCACATGATTGGGATAAAATTACTGATAATAATGTGATATCTATTCACATGATTGGGATAAAAATTACTGATAATAATGTGCTATCTATTCACATGATTGGGATAAAATTACTGATAATGTGCTATCTATTCACATGATTGGGATAAAATTACTGATAATAATGTGATATCTATTCACATGATTGGGATAAAAATTACTGATAATAATGTGCTATCTATTCACATGATTGGGATAAAAATTACTGATAATAATGTGATATTTATTCACATGATTGGGATAAAAATTACTGATGATAATGTGCTATCTATTCACACGATTGGGATAAAATTAATCATATATCAACAGGACGATTCCATTTTGTGATATTATTTTAAGTATTGGATCCTGTGATTGAATATTAGCAAGAGAGACAGAGTAGTATCTACAGGTCGATGAATAAATGCTTTAATAACAAAATGTAAATCATGTCAGAATTATAAGACAATCAAGATTTTGGCTTTACTTCATAAAGGTGTGAGCAACCCAACTTATTAGACGTTTGACAGAAATTAGTTATTTGCATGAAGCTCTTCAGTATGTACTTCAGAGAGCTGAATTTTCTTGTTAATCTTTCTCACCAGAAATATACCATATGACACCAAGGTTGAAGTTTCACAATATTCACCAGGGTTTATGGCCTGATTTGCTTTTTAAATTAAAAATGACACAGTGGATCATGTCCCACCCATTCAAGTTTTACATCAACTGTACATCAACTAGAGCCTAATTGCATCCTTACTTTATTTTTTACAGAAAAGAGCATCCAAGGATATGACTGTGCTGTTTGTCTCCAAGGGTGTAGTTATCCAGTACAGCTGCCTTGCAAACACATTTTCTGTTTTCTTTGTGTCAAAGGTGTCGCCCAAAGGAGTAAACGATGCGCACTCTGTCGTCAAGAGATCCCTCCTGATTTCTTTGATGATCCGAAACTGATGAGCAAAGAATCTCTCCAGGCTGCATTATTTGATGAGGGTTATCAGTGGTTTTATGAAGGAAGAAATGGCTGGTGGCAGTATGAAGAAAGGACTAGCCAGGAACTGGAAGCTCAGCACAAAAAGGGAGAAAAGCAATTTGAACTTTTAATTGCAGGTTTTCTGTATGTGATAGACCTGGAAAACATGATTCAGTTTCGCAGAAATGATCGCACAAGGAGGCGTAGAATTCGGCGTGACTTGCATAATATTTCTGGTATCAAAGGTGTGGCAGGTATCAAATACCAGGAAAATTCAACTTCGTCTCGATCAGGGGGAGATGGTGGGGAGTCCCAGACCCCATCTGTCAATAATGGAACAAACATTTTAAACACACAATCTGTTGGACTCCAAATGGTTGGAGACTCAATGAACCAAGGACTCGGAGATGACACATACCTGTCACCACCTGCACCAAATAACACACCCCAGACACCACAAACTCCAGCTGACAGCCCACCAAATAGTGTTTCAAATTCGGAGCAGGATCTTAGCAGACATCTTCAAAATCTCCAGCTGGATGATGACACATTTGCACCTGATTCTGGTCCCGCTAGTCTGGTCATGAGGAGGTCATTACCAAGATATCGCAATTCTAGCGAATCAGATGGGGACTATCAGTGATAGTGAAATTAAGTGACTAGATACAAACATTTTATTAATATGATCAGCTGTTAATTTGTTGGCTTGGGATATTAATTAATTCATCCTCTGTTGTGTAAACCCTACCCATACACAAATGTTTATACTACATGTAAAATATTTATACAATTTCTCCTGTGCTTGTGCAGTTGCCACTGCACGTCTTAATGTTCATGGTGTTACAATAATCCTACAGTATAAGACATCAACCCTGATATTTATGTTTTGGGGTCCAAAAAAATATATCAGGATCGATGTCTTATATTGTGGGACTAGGTGTTACATTTGTTCTGAGATCTGTGTCGTACCTTTCATGTTTTACAAATCATTGGTGTTGACATCTTTTTATTGTCTTTATTCCCTAACATTTATGCTTGCTAAGACTCAGTCCAAAATAGACTTTGATTTACAAAACATGTAGAAAATTCAGCATACATAACTTGTGATAACTAATTTCAGAGTTTTGATAAATATTGCATATATACACCTAGGAAAAACATTTCCAAATCAAGAACTACTGGTACATTAAACAGTGGGACAAGTTTAAGCATAATTTGATACTATATAGGTGAAGTTTACATTTACCCTTGTGAGATGTACAGGAGCTGTTGAAATCCCAATTACACTAAAGATAAACTTATTATATAAACCACCTCTGTGTAAAGACTAATGTTAATTGTCTTGGAGTTGAGATGAAATTTGATGTATAGTGGCATTTACAATTTAGTATCGTTAAAAGTGAACAGTAAACGATGAAATGAAAAACCACAAAAGTTTTACCAAGGTACAGTTATTTTCGAACTGGCGATGTTGACAGGGTTTTACACTATGTGGGGAAAACAAAATGATCCTGAAAGATTCCAGACAGTAGCCTCAAATATCAGTGATTTTAACTTGCTGGCTAAGATTGGAATCAATTGATTAAAATCTTCTGTGCTAATTGAAATCAAAAACGGTTGACTAAGATCATCCAATACAATAGGTGACTAAGATTATGAAATATAATAAGTAATTTTAACTTCATTAGAACAAGCATTATTTGATTGCAATCTCCAGCTGGAAATTAAAAAT
The DNA here is from genome assembly GCA_016746295.1 of Potamilus streckersoni. Lineage (NCBI taxonomy): Eukaryota > Metazoa > Mollusca > Bivalvia > Unionida > Unionidae > Potamilus > Potamilus streckersoni. The sequence continues at coordinate 4,412,249 of JAEAOA010001578.1, read as the reverse complement.
GGTAAATTTTGACATGCAGTCAACAAAATTCTAGAAGACTTGTTTTATCATGCCTATATATGGTAAAGCATCACTGTCAGTAACCAAATTCTGAATCACAGACATTGTTCCCCCATCTAGTTTGCTTTGAAAATCTCTTTCATTAGTTGAAGTGTCATTTTGTGTTATTTATTTGAGAAGATCTTGACGAAAGTTTATCCATTCATGTGCATAAGAATTGGTCATTGTAAATTGTAATGTGTGATTCATGATACAGCTTAGTAGCAATTCATGTACTTGGGGTTTCAAAGACCCTTAAACAACATGTATTCATACCACTTACCAAAATGCTGAAAAATGTTTTTCATCATAAGGATCATTTAATTTAATAATGCATACCAATTACGCTTTTAGCCTTAGAAATGATTTAGAACAAGGGATGATACATGGTACTGTATCTTATTAGTAAGGGAAAAACCCTTTGCCTTTTTTGTTTTTCTTAATTTAGGCCCCAAAATGGTTTGGAGGAAAAAAATATTCTTGCTCCTGTTATAGGAAAGGGTTAATATTTCAAGTTGCATCACAATTGTCCACTCTGACATCACAGAACATATGATAATTAAGGGATGAGATGTCAGCTTCTGCGTTTATTTAATATCAAGAAAACAACCATGACTTTTGTGGAATCTAAGCAGAAAATCCAGCATAAGTAGTAGAAGTAATAAACATTGTAATCCAAAAATATTATTTTATCCTATGGTCTTAAAATTTTTGGTACACAAAAACAATGACAGTTCAAAATTGTTAACTGCTTAAACATTTTTGTCAAAACAAAAAGCATAAACCTTGTTGAGAATTATATGCATTTTTATTATTATCTTCATCTATGATGCCATTTAGAATCCAAGTATAGTCTTATCAACTGATTTCTTGTTATAGACATTGTATATTTTACATTTTTTTAAAAATACATTCCATGTAACAGTTAACCTTACTGGTGGTTAGGTACTTTTATTCCTACTTGTGTCTAAGTAGAAAACTTCTTTTCAGAATTTTCTTCTGTCAAAAACTTGTTCAATGCAATTTAAATTTTCTCTAATTTGTCAGTATTTTTCTGAAAATGAAATTTTCAATAAAAAATTGTAATCATTAATAGCAGGTGTGTTACAACCATGTATCACATTCAGGGCCCTGTCTTAAGGATCAGTCTAATGATTTGGTATTTTGAGTTTTCCATTACTTTTCTTTCAACTTGACAATTCCAGAACCCATTGAGATTAAGATGGGAATTTACATATCATTGCTAGAAGGCATATGATATAGTCTGGCTAAAATCGGGCATTAATGATGGTGGACTATTGCAGTTATTTTGTATTACTGACGGCATTGATAAAGTTATTAAAGTTGTGTATTATATTTTAAAATGGTATTTGGTGGCATGATCTGCAAATATGTGCTAAAATTAAAATACATCGAGACTTTCCATAGACTGTAAAAGGGATTGATTTAGTACTTCTATTTAGATTTAATGGTAAACATTGAGTAAACATGACATTACTGTTACTCATATTATTTTTGTGTTAGATTTTCTGTGAATAAATGACGATAAATATATTTTTAAAAAAACTTATGGCAAAATAATATCTTCCCAGTTAACATCTTCCTTTCCAGGTATGATACAATTTTTATGCGTGCTAACATTTTGTAATTTAAATTGTTGATGACAAATCGAGTGAAAAGAAATAACACTGTGAACAGGTAAATCCATTATAAAATCTGGATCATAAGCAGTTACATTAAAATAATCGTATAGCTTAATTTTGTTTATCTGGCAAATCATTGCTACTAAAATAAATCAAATAAAGGTGATTGTTGGGAAAAGTGAATACAGTTTTTAAAACATGTTTAAGAAATTGTTCCCATTTATGGCATTGTATAAAAGCTGTTATAAGACCAATGAATGCCAGATAAGCGAAACCAGACTATTTGGAAAGAAGTTCACAAGTTTTTAAGCCTACTTGTAACAAAATAATTGTACGAAAAAGAAATCTAGAGCATAAAGTATGCTCATCAGAGAAGTATCTTATTTACTCACTCAAACCCAACTGCACAAACTCGGATCATGGCATAGTATGTGACAGCCAATCAGAGTCTGTGTTGTTTTTATTTTAGCTTAACTTAGAAGTGACTCAAACGACAAGTTTCAGGTTGCTATATGTTAATTCCATCATTTTCTTTTTGCCATATTTAAATTATCTTTCAACGGTCATACACAAAATATTGCCAAAGATAATTTATATACATAGGAACTGAAGCTTTGCAAATGTATATTGTTATACATCACTCTTGATAAATATGCATAAAAATTTGGCAAATGAAGTATGTGTAATGCTTATAATAGTCCTCAATTTGCAGTGTCAGTTATGGTAACCGTTGTAGAACTAAAATTTGCAATGTTGAATTACGAGTTATACATAGGTAAACACAAAATTGCAGTTGTACAACCCAATTGTTGAAAGTGAAGTTTTATTTACATACTTTGAAAAGTACCGGTACAAACTATTTATTTCAATGTATATGTATAATGCATTTGTTACCCAATTATTTCTCTTTATTTTGTTGCAGTCATATATCATTAAGTCATGAAATAAACTTTCAAATTCATTGCAATATTTTGTCTAATTTTTTGGCTTCACTGCTCTATTAAAAAAACTAATGTATTGAGTTTAACTGGTCATAGATCAAAAAACCTTGTGTGATGACATGTTCTTTAGTGGTTAGGGCATCAACCTTGGATGAGGGAGGTCATGGAATCAAACCTTGCCCAAGTAATACCAAAGACTTGTAAAAAAAATAATGGTATTAAGCTGCCTTGCTAGGGGCTTAATGTTAAAAGGTTAGTATTAGGACTGTTGGGCCTGGTGTCAGGATAATGTGACTGGGTGGGACATGTTGCTACATGTCTGCAGCAATGATTCCCCAGTGCAAGACATCACTATAAATTACCATGCTGCAGATACTGTAGCAATATGGCTGAAATTTTTTAAAGTTATGTTAAAATATCCAAATCACAAACACACACTACTATATTTAAGAATATTTAGCGCTACTTGTAATTGACTAGAAGAACTTGTGTGAGATGCTTTCTGTTGTCTGTCTATTGGCAGTTTTCTATTGCTAATCCTAAAGTACTTGGAAAATTACCAGGAAACTTTAGAAACATATTTATCTCAAGGTCTAGCTGGTCCAAATGAAATATGTGTCACTTGGACATCCAATATGGCTACCATGGTGGCCATCTTGGAAATCTTGTTATTGCTGCTACACCTGATTGGATTTTTACATTTACATGGACTTTTCACTAAATTATTTGACTTATGGTGTATTCTTTGTCCTTGTGAAAATGGGACTGAATTGAATTCATTGTGACTGCAACAGCATCCATCTAGTAAATCTTGTCACTATTCCTGCTCAGTGGATGATCATATTGATGTGGGGACTTCTTATGACACTGTCCTGTGAACTTTTAAGAGACTGTCCTGTGAATTTTTATGGGACTTCTTATGAGACTGTCCTGTGAATTTTTACTTCCAACTGCTCCACCTTAGAGATAGTGTGATATATCTTGTTAAAAACAATATTAGACCATAACCTGTATACAGGTAAACTTTTGATTTTTGGAAGACTATCAATTTAGTGCAGATTATATGGTGATTAAAAGTTAATTTGATCAACAACTATCACTGCATAGATTATTTAAATGACAATAGCTATGTTACAATTCCTTTGCAAGTAAGTCCATTTAGCAAATTTACAAAAGTATACAAAGAGGAAAAGCCTAATTTGTCTTTAGTCAGGTAATCAAACAGGTGCATGCTTAAGACAGAAAAGTTATTTAAAACTCTTCATAGCCTTGAATGATGTTTATGTCATTTTTTTTAAAAATACCGGCTTCTTTGTGGTCAGTGACATTTCATTATGGTCGGATTTTAGTCTGTATATAACAGTCAAAACATGATTATATTGGTAGTTGGAACAGTATCAAAGTGCAATTTATTTCTGTATGCCAAAATGTCAAAAATTGCTGTGCATGAGGGAAGGAAAAGCCATCAGATAAGTAAACAAAGCCCAGCAAAACTAAGTTTTAGAACTCTTGGTTGACAGAGTCTGACTTTGTGAAGCTCAGTGGCACTGAAGCATTTTTATTCTTTGCACTTACTGCAAACATTATACTGACATGGGTCTTTCTGGCACGTATGACAGCCGTCTACATTGTAATACAATTCAGCATCGGGACATAGTGCAGAAGTAGAGCCAGATCCCTAAAGTAATGAATATATTTAAACATTCTAACTTGTGTGGCCACTGCATGTTTGATGCTTCCTCAAAGAAATGGAGATGCATAAAGATTATTTCTATCCTGAGAAAAATTCAAGGCAGTCTGAGTAATGGTACAAGCCATTCTCTAATGAGTGCCATGATGAATTCTAATGACACTTACACCACCATCAAAGCCTCCAAAGAACTACCAAGAGCAGCAAAGACTGTATATAGTTAAGACTGTATTCCATGACCCAAAGGATTTGAAAGATAGAAACTTGGTATATTTTTTTAATATTTAATTTGATATTGTGACTGTGTGCATGTGTGTATGCAGTGATGGTATCCGACATTGCTAAGTAAACCAATTAATTTTCTGTTTGAAAGAGTATTAAATGCCTCAAAATGAATGTTTTATTTCCTTGAATTAAAATTAAAATCTTTAAAACTTTTTTGCAGGCTTCTATGAGTAGACATTTATTCTCAACATCACTTTTGGAATGTGCAAAAATGACCTCTCATGTAAACTCAAACACTTTCTGAGGTTCAAAGACTCTTAATACTGTATGCGATGTTGGCAGCTTTTCACAAAACTTATTCTCTCTATTTGGTCTCAAATGAAAATGCAGCAAATATGGTCATCATGATGGCCATCTGAAAAAATCGTGTTATCACTATTTCTCTTGAAGGGATGGTTGTAACGACATTGGGTAAAATACTTCTCATGATACATAGCTGGTCCCAAATGCTAATATGACCTGTCAAAATCTGAATACTTTAGCCTCATAAGTGGATGGTCATGCTAACATTTTAAAAGTCCCTCCAAGGCAGTGAAGTTCTAGTGGATGAGAAGAATTTTTATTTAGGATCAACTTATCATTATAAAAAATACTTTAGTGAAAAACCGATGTCAATATATTTTCCATTCAGGTAGAGTTGTGATAAAAAATATTTAAGATGACTGCTATCGCAGCTGGATACATTTTAATTTAAGACCATCAGATATAATAAAACATTAAGCTGATGTGACCATCCATATTGGAAGAGTAGTGATAACAAGATTTCAAGATGACTGCATTTTATGTTGGATCAGCATGATTTTCATTTAGGACCAACTACACATCATTAGAAGTATTTCAGTAAAACTCCATGTTGATATGACATAAAGAATACCCAGTAGGATCTGGCTGAAACATAAAGAAAGGAACTGGCAGCCAACACAGGCAGTTGTTGTCTGATCAACCCTATTACACCACCATCTGGAAAATGTAGAGATAAAGGGACATAAAACACCTGGTGAAGGATGGAATTTAGCTGATGACATCTGTGTACCTGCAGTCTAAATGCATATCAATAGTGATTTACCTGGGAAACCAGTGACTTCCAGAAAAGTCTGAAGGGCAAGCAAGAACAGATTGAGAAAGAAATATGCAGAAAAAACTGCCAGCTCTGACTCCTATTATGAAAGAGAAGATTGGATATGTAAAACAAATACTTAAGTAACTCAACAGAACCAAACAAAACAGGTGTCAACTGGAGATTAAGAAAATCCTTTTAGACTTCAGATCATTGAGGAAGTTGTTTCTGAATTTCAAAGCCAATGAGATGGCAAAAGAGGGTTTGCAGTAACTACACAACAAACTCAAAGACAGCCTAAAAACCATCAGGACTGCAGAACGAATGAGTACGAAATGGAAAGTAAAAGCAAGAATGACTGGCATTTATCTCCAACTCATATAGGTCTACATCAACCTAATTAGGCAAATATAAATTAGAAAGGCAGGAAACCAGTAATGAAGAGGTAGAACTTTTTCTAAGTGATACAAATAGAAATGATCCACTCAGAGACTGGAACAGAACTACCCCAGAAGAAATGCCCTAGAAAATCATGACCAGCAAGGAAGTTGCAGGGAATAAGGTGCACAAAGGGTTACAGAAAGCAAGATCTTGTGTGCTATGACCTAGTGGATTAAATTACAATGTATACAAAATATACCCTAAGGTACTAAGATGTTTGTGGCATATCCAAGTTGTGTGAAGAAAGAAAACAATCCTGCAACAAGCAGAAGGATGCATTGTGCTGAAAGAGAGAAACTCATAACTCAGTTCAGCACTATAGCTTACATATGTAAACTTTACATAATATTGTAATTTCACATCCAAACTTTGATCTATCCCAGCCTTAAGAATGAAAACTGAAAAGACATAACTTATATGAAGTACACCTACATCTATTAGGCAATTCATCTACCAAAATGTCATCCTATTTATATGAAAAGATAACAGAGTTATCCTGGTTACAATCAACAACATAACTCTATTCAAAATGGAATTAATTAAAGAAAACCCCAATAATAAAATACATGCTATGTACACACCAAGTTGTATCAGAATATGCTGAATGATCAGTGAACTGTTTTGGTTGTTTAGTGCATCTGCTGAAGTGGGCATCAATTACTGATAAAATAAGGGCTTAATGCCAGAGTTAATCTCTGTCAAAATTTCAACTCCAAAAGATTGAACCTTATCAAGCACATCTACATATACAGCATTTCATGTAATTTTTCACATACAAATAAATAACTTTAATTTCATAGTATGAAAAATTATACGTCGAATAAATAATCATTCTGTGGTACTATGAAAACTCATTCTGCTCTCAACTTAAGAATCCAATTACAATAAAAATAAAACTACTCAAAAAGATTTTTCTTGTTTTTAATGAGAGAGAGAGAGAGAGAGAGAGAGAGAGAGAGAGAGAGAGAGAGAGAGAGAGAGAGAGAGAGAGAGAGAGAGAGGATCATGTCTCAGAGTGCAAGTTCATCTACATTTAGTGCATAGTTCTTTGTAGCTGTTATAGCGTGTAATGTTGGGAAAATGATTAAAATGGTCTGAACATGTATTAGTTATGGGTATTATTTATTGGCAAATTGTAAATGGCGATGTGAACCCAACTTGTCAAGAAATTAAGCTCGTCTTATATTTTTATAGTAATAGTAATCTCATCATCAAATTGCAATAAAAAAAATTGATGAACTTTTGGAGAGAGAAAAAAAAGAGGTTACTGGTCAATTGTAATCGGTATTTTCAGTTACCTGATGATTATGATCTTCTTCACATACTATGACTGCTATATTCCATTATTAACACCTCTAAATCAACAATTTACTCTTGTTTTAATTACAATATACATTATCACAACAACCACATGGCAATGCAGTGCTATTTACATGCTAATTAAATACACTTATAGGTATGTTATTTGAGTTGAAATCAGATTGAGGGCAACATTTTACAGAAGTGGTCAAATTAGCAAAGTTGCCAGTAGGGAAAAGTCTTTCTTAAGGGAAATGAAAATCTGTTATTGTGCTATCAAAGCCATTGTCCATACAGCAGATGTTGTAGACAAGCAATCATAAGCATCACTTATTTTTTTGTACCCACCATTAAAGATAACAATAGAATATCATAAGCATATATTCACAATAAAATGTTAATTGTATCCACCACAAAACAGTACAAGCACTTGGAAGACTATATATACAAATCAAGTCAGTGACTTGCAAATTTACGATGGAAAATGACAAGATTTTTTTTATGAGTATAATGAAACAATATGACTGTTGACCAATGGTCTGTGGTCTTCACTATGGAATGTACTCATTTTAATATGTGGTGATGGACTTAATTATGCTAATATTTAAGGATATGTGCTGTAAAGACTCTTAATAAACACTTATGATTATAAATGGTGATTATTTCTTTATTTCTTGATCTCCCGTTTCATTATTTGATATGATATGTGAAGTTTACAAATAGGTCAGGTCATTTTTATTGAAGGCAACAAATAGTTACAATTTCCCTTTCAGCACACAATGTATTTTAAGTTTGACATCTATATCATACATTGGTATTTTTTCAAAGCCATTCAAAATTCAAATTTCTCCATGTGCAAAATTTTTTAAAACTCAAAATGTGGTTACAAAAGTAATTAAGGAATGAAATAATCGGGTAACTGTCAGCACATCATAGTTTGATGTATCTTTATCTTATATTGATATTTTTCCATGACATTTACAATGTGAACTTGTCTTTTTTATTAAAAAAAATATCAAAATATCTGGTTAGAAATAATAGAATAAAATGAATTACAGATGGTGATTCTTTGATTACCAAATCATCTGTTTCACTATTTGATGCCTCAATTACAAATTTATGGGAAGCTAACAAAAAGTCACTAAGTTTTAATTGATGTAACAAATAGTTTTTTATTTGGGATTCTGCTCAGAAGAAAAACACATTGGCAGTTTGATGTATCTATTTATTATAGATCTAGTTCTTCAAAGCTGTTTGAAACTTGAACTTCTTGATTCAAGTAAAAAACATAGAAGTACATCACTAAAAAATTAATAAACAAAATGGTAAGTGACATTTCTGTGAAATTAAGAGGTGATTCATTTATCTCTTAATCGCTTGTTTCATTATTCGATGCCTTCCTTAAAAACATACCCAAAGTTAATCAATGTTTATATCACACACTTAACAAACAATACTTTCATCATTGGACTTTCTAAATTGTATCGTGGCATAGTTTTGAAGCCATTTGAAATGGAAACCTTCTCAATTTTAATACATAAAAATACAAGGTTAAAAACTAATACAAGAAAAACCATCAAATATACATTAATTGTATATTATCATGATTATATTCTATTATTAATTTTCATAAAAGCAAAATGGCATTTCATAAAAGCAAAATGGCAGTACAGTATTTCAATCTATTTTGCTAACATAAATCTTCTTAGTAGAACTTTTATGTTTAAAATTTAAAAGTGTTTTTTGAAAATACAAAGTACTATGTAAAAAAACATACATTAAAATAATTATGATTTTGATAACTGGATTGTGTATGAGAAGTGAAAGGGTACATACAAAAAAACATGAAATATGGTAACATGCTGGTTTAAAAAGTATCAATAGATACACAGATAGACAGATGGAGAGGTGGAAAAGGTTATTAATATAGGGTCTCCTATGTCTCAATATATGACCCTAATTAAACACTGGCTCAACACTATTAAACGTTTTGAAGTGAAACTGAAATTCCATGGCAGAGATAATAGATGCTTCTGACAACACAAATTTATACACTTTTTATGACACTGTATCAATTGGAATTAACTTAACAAATGTGCAGCACCCCACAAATGAAGAAAGATAGCAAACAAGTAAAAACAATACACATTTTTTCAAGTCTCTTTTTTCCACAGGTTATTTATTGTAAAAGATATTCTTTAACTTCTGATATTCAATTGTTTATGTGTAAAATATGGTGGAAAACATATAGGTGATACAAGGCCATGCTATGGACTAGGTCAAGTCACAAGTACATGCACATGTAAGAGAAACCTTTTGGTGACAGTGTTCTTCATGCGCAGGAAAGCGGCTTTGTGGTTAACATGCTGGGCATGCACCACAAGGAAGCTGCAGATTGGATAAGACCAGGTCATACCAGCCAATGCTGTCCATCTCAGGGCTAAGCACATTACTCTAGCTGTCTTAGTATGATAAAGCCATTTATGTGCTCATGTGCCATTAAATGGCATATTACTCTAGCTGTCTTAACATGATATAGCCATTTATGTGCTGATGTGCCTTTAAAGGGCACAATACTCTAGCTGTCTTAGCATGATATAGCCATTTTTGTGCTAATGTGCCATTAAAGGGCAAGGCACATTACTGTCTTGGCATGATATAGCCACTTATGTATTGATGTGCCATTAAACAAAACCAAAATCTAATCTTCACATGCAGCAAGAATGAATATTCTGGGCCATAAAACAAGTGTACTTTATTTAAAGTCTGACAGGTGAACTTATCAAAATTCCAATACCGTAAAACTCATTCATTCAAATTTCTGGAGACATGAAAATTGTTACAATAATCAACAATTTCAATAATTATGACTGTGTAATAGAAATGCTATGGAGACATATTCAATTTATTGGTTAAAAAATAAGCTGAAAACTTGCATAATACGTATCACAATAATCAAAGATATGATATACAAAAAAAATTTCACTGGGTATTTCAACAAGTGACTATAATATATATATATATATATATATATATATATATATATATATATATATATATATTTATATATATATATATAGATGCAATAAACTGACGACGGACAGTACGAAACTAGTAACTAACTAGCCTAAGCGCTTTCGACTCTTAATGAGTCTTTTTTAAAGGCAAATACAAAACATATATATACGACAAACAAATAAACACAAAAACGTTGTGTTTGTAAACCTCTACATGGCTGTCTTCACATGTGCTAAAACTATAAATACAACCAGCTTGTATAGACTAGTTGCGGAAACCGAAAACGTTGTATAATTCCCTAAAAGTCTACAAGCCAAAGCAACATCTTTTTTTACTTTTTGTACATATGTAACGCAGATTATATCCCGGATATTTAATTCTATACCGGTTATTCTTATAGTAAAAATTGAAGGATAATAAGAAGATTTAGAAAATGTTAAATTCTACTAGTGCATAGTTTTCATTTTCTAGTCTTCTTGGTTTAGACCGCTGGGTTTCAATGTTCTAAGGCAGCGTATCCAGTATAATTCCATTCCCTTCCTGGTTTCGGAACTCCAGCTGTGGTTGTTAGCAATAACGATAAGTATTATATCACTGAAAGTGTGGCCAGGGGAGGAGAAGTGTTCTGCGACCGAGCTTCTGTACAGCTATTTTGTCATCCAATCAGATCTATGAAGGTTTATCCTTTTGTGTAGCTTTTCAGTTTCTCTGATGTACTGAAGGCCACAGATCTTACATGTGATGAGATAAATCACATTCTCTCTTTTGCATGTTTTGTTTGGACCATGTATGTTTAGTTTTTCTTTAGTCACTGTGCTAGTGAATGTCTTGGTCTCTATCATATGTTGACAGGTTTTGCATCTTTTATCGCCACAGGGTCCAGATTGACTAGGTTGGCTTTGACTAGCGATTGGCGTTAGCTTTGCCCTGACTAGGATGTCCTTTAGGTGTTTTGGTCTCCGGTAAGCTACTACAGGTTTGTTTGGAAGTATTAGGTTTAGTATGTCTGACGATTGCACGGTTGGCCAGTGGTTTGCGATGATTTTACCTACTTTGGGATTGTCTGGGTGATAGGTCAGAATAAATGGTATCCTATCAACCTTTTCTTTCTGTCCATATCTGAGTAGGTCATCACGGTTTGTTTGTTTGGCCCTTTGGATTGCCTCCGCAATCAGGTCTTTGTCGTAGCCTCGGTATAAAATTCACGGCAGAAATTTCCAACTCAAACCATGTTTTCCTGGACACAACAACCAGACTGGTGGAAAACAAATTACACACAGACATCTTCTACTCGAAACCAACCGACAAACACCAGTATCTCCTCCCAACCAGCTGTCATCCAAAACACTGCATTAAGAACATTCCATATAGCCAGGCACTGAGGATACGCAGAATTTGCTCCGACGATGAAAGATTTTTAGAAAGGTCTGAAGAGCTGGCTAAACATTTAATTTACCGAGGCTACGACAAAGACCTGATTGCGGAGGCAATCCAAAGGGCCAAACAAACAAACCGTGATGACCTACTCAGATATGGAAAGAAAGAAAAGGTTGATAGGATACCATTTATTCTGACCTATCACCCAGACAATCCCAAAGTAGGTAAAATCATCGCAAACCACTGGCCAACCGTGCAATCGTCAGACATACTAAACCTAATACTTCCAAACAAACCTGTAGTAGCTTACCGGAGACCAAAAAACCTAAAGGACATCCTAGTCAGGTCAAAGCTAACACCAATCGCTAGTCAAAACCAACCTAGTCAATCTGGACCCTGTGGCGATAAAAGATGCAAAACCTGTTAAGATATGATAGAGACCAAGACATTCACTAGCACAGTGACTAAAGAAAAACTAAACATACATGGTCCAAACAAAACGTGCAAAACAGAGAATGTGATTTATTTCATCACATGTAAGATCTGTGGCCTTCAGTACGTCGGAGAAACTGAAAAGCTACACAAAAGGATAAACCTTCATAGATCTGATTGGATGACAAAATAGTTGTACAGAAGCCCGGTCGCAGAACACTTCTCCTACCCTGGCCACACTTTCAGTGATATAATACTTATCGCTATTGCTAACAACCACAGCTGCAGTTCCGAAACCAGGAAGGGAAAGGAATCATACTGGATACGCCACCTAATAACATTGAAACCCAGCGGTCTAAACCAAGAAGACTAGAAAATGAAAACTATGCACTAGTAGAATTTAATATTTTCTAAATCTTCTTATTATCCTTCAATTTTTACTATTAGAATAACCGGTATAGAATCAAATATCCAGGATATAATCTGCGTTACATATGTACAAAAAGTAAAAATTGATGTCGCTTTGGCTTGTAGACTTTTAGGGAATTATACGTTTTCAGTTTCCGCAACTAGTCTATACAAGCTGGTTGTATTTATAGTTTTAGCACATGTGAAGACAGCCATGTAGAGGTTTACAAACACAACGTTTTTGTGTTTATTTGTTTGTCGTATATATATGTTTTGTATTTGCCTTTGAAAAAGACTCATTAAGAGTCGAAAGTGCTTAGGCTAGTTAGTTACTAGTTTCGTACTGTTCGTCGTCAGTTTATTGCATCTATTTTAATTAATCCCTGACACACGTGATCCCTTGGTGAATCCAGTACGCTTGAAAGGGTTGTTATTCGCCATATGATTTGTATTCTTTATATATATATATATATATATATATATATATATATATATATATATATATATATATATATATATATATATATATATATATATGTAATGATATAAAAATGTTCTTCAAGACATAAATACTGTACAATAAAATTTTACATCTAACTTTAATCTTTGTGCTCCTGACAGAGGTCTATTGTCTGATACTGAAAGGGTGGAATTATAAATGTCCTGTCAGTAAGTGAAAGGTGTGGCTATCGCCCACCCCTCAATACCCTCCTCAAATAAATACTATTGTGGGCAGAGGATAGAAAAGCACCCTAAAGCAAAAGGCAGGTTCTCTGTAAATCAAGATATAAAGGACATCCAAACGCAGCCTCCAACTGTCCCAAACAATGCCACTTTCCAATACAGTGATCTCCCCTCTGAGGTTGCCAGTACTCCCGCAAGACAAGAGCCAACAAATATTAGTGCTGGTAGCGTGGATCTCTTTTTGATTTGCATAACTTGAGAATTTCCTGGAAATTTACCCTGTTCTTCTGGATTCTTGGAGTAGAAATGGGAAAGTAATCTGGAATAAAGAGAAAATGAATATTAAAGCAACAATGGAATAAAACACAAAGACAGACTGGGCCAGCATGTTGAGCCTGTTGCACAAGATTTTCAAAAATTAGTATTCTATAAATCAAGATGAATCAAGATGCCAAAAAACATGATGCTTTGGTCAACTGTTCTTCAGAAATGGACCGTGTTATTTAAGAACAAGAAACTTAAACACTGAGGTTAAATTAGTGTGCGGCTGGATTAGCACATGGATGCTAAAGTGATCTTTAAGTACTATCTGTACTTGCTTTTAAGTTGAGTCAAACTGCAAACAACAAAGATCCTTATCTGCCATAGAATAAAGCCACCTGCAGATCAGGGTCTATGTTGTTTGTTCTACTGACTACTCCTAACAAACTGCACAGACACAGATCTGCCCATGCATTATGCCACAGCAGATGTGAATGTGCAGTTTGCAGTTGAACACAACTTATAAGCAAATATATATGGTAACCAAGGTAGGCTCAAATAAGATTGTAAATTCTGACCTACTGAGAAAGCTGACTGAAGACCGACTCTGCTTAAAACATTAAGGGTATTTTATGGTGACCCACTTTAAAAATACCATCAACATGAATTCCAATACATAATTTTATTACCCAATGAACAACAACACACATTACAAAATCCACTCTGATTTTACTGCACACATGAAAAGGACCAACAGATCCCGGGCAAGGATCACACATTAATCTTTTAAAAATGGTGAGTAAACCAACCTAAAAAGCACAATGCCTGAGGAAGGATGTACAAGTCAATTTCTTTTAAAAATGTTAGGCATGGGGTGGAACAAATGTTAACATGCAAACAGTAATGCAAATAAGTATGTACCAAAGTAGAAACCATATCAAAAACACTAATTTCTACATCAAATTCTTTTCTACTTCTTATAAAATAGCCACATACACTTGGAGGGGAGGGATATAAAAACCTTGTAATTTTATGGTCACCTCAAAATTCTGCCAGTTTTTTTAAAGCAATATATTTTGGCTAATTTACCCTCACCAGAATGTAAACAAATGGAAGGTGATGCCACATACACAATCTAATGCCAACACATGAATATTCAAAACATCTCACATTTGCTGGAAATTTCATTGATAATTTAGTCCTTTTGAAGAGAGTGTTTTGTTTTTTGTGGGGTTGCAGATAATTCTTTCACCAACCTACATCATTATTTACCATAGATTATCTCAATACCTACCATATATATTCACTTATAAGTCAAACCAAACTGCAAAATAAAAAGATCCTGATCTGCCATAATACAATGCACCTGTAGATTAGGGACTATTTTGTTTGTTCTACTGATTACTCCTACTGCAGAGACCCAGATCTGTCGGTTCATTTTATGACAAGAGATCTTAGTCTATGAAGTTTGCAGATGGACTCCTTTTCTATGTGAATACATATATAGTACCACTAAATAATCACATAAAGAATGATTATCTGTGTTAAAATGCTTCGCAACAACAGATCATTTTTACAAGTCCTAATTTTAAAAAGGCTTAGATGTGTTCTCTGGTATCAAGAGTCTCCAGTTTGGCCAAGTGATTCGTTTTCCTACACTTCTTACAAAAAAAAGAGATAAGGAAGATGTACATGCCAATGAATGGACACATACGGACAGATCAGGGGAAAGAACAAACGTAAATCATATAAGCCACCAACTTCTTAATACATAATAATTATCTTTAGAATACCAAAAGCATGGGTACTATAACATGCTGATACCAATCAGTCTTTTTGTTTTCCATTTTACACATTTAGAAGTGAACTATTAATAGCTAGTATTGCACTATGTGCTGTTAAACTCTATACATCAATACATACACACAAACATACATATATACACACAAACATACAATTATTTTTTTTTATTCCATGAAACATTGCTCATAGCATCTACTTCAAGTACAGATACCATTATCACTGTCCACCAAGAAAAGCCTGATTTTATCGGATGGACAGTTCATTGGAGTAAGAGTAATCTCCATTAAAAGCAAAATTCACTGGATTAACAGTAAGTGTGATTAGCCACTACACCTGGAGTAACAGCAAGTATAATCTCTATTACAAGTTTAGTTCACAGAGTAACAGTAAGTGTGATTAGCCACTACAACTGGAGTAACAGCAAGCATAATCTCTATTACAAGTTTAGTTCAGAGTAACAGCAAGTGTGATTAGCCACTACAACTGGAGTAACAGCAAGCATAATCTCTATTACAAGTTTAGTTCAGAGTAACAGCAAGTGTGATTAGCCACTACAACTGGAGTAACAGCAAGCATAATCTCTATTACAAGTTTAGTTCAGAGTAACAGCAAGTGTGATTAGCCACTACAACTGGAGTAACAGCAAGCATAATCTCTATTACAAGTTTAGTTCAGAGTAACAGCAAGTGTGATTAGCCACTACAACTGGAGTAACAGCAAGCATAATCTCTATTACAAGTTTAGTTCACAGAGTAACAGCAAGTGTGATCTGTTACAAGCACAGTTCACTGGAGTAACAAAGTGTGATTAGCCACTACAACTAAGGACTTGCATTGCAATGCACTCCACTGGGGCATATTCAATTCCCATGGACTTTTATGGTAAAGTTTGGCCAATTACTATACTTATATGGTATAATTTGTCTTCATTTTCAAATTGTTTACTGTGGATGGTATGTAACGTTCAATGTTATTGCAATATTTTTTTAAGCTGAAAATTCATCCAAGCCTGAGATTTTCTTTTGTTTTCAATTATCATATTTTGTTTTCTCTATCTGAAATGATACATCTAATCTGCTTTCTTCTTCTGTCATTATTTTTCAAATGTCATACATATTCTCCATGCCAAAAAGATTTGTATACTAACATGCTCATTCTTCAACATGGGTTTTTTTTCTTCTCCAAATTGAAAACTCTTATTTAAAAAAAAGACCTGGGATATAAAGATATTTATGAAATCTATGGCCTCCATTTTGGACAGTGGAAAATCCAACCCAGTTATTATAAAAAGCAAATTACAACTAGATCTTAAACAGCAACCATGTGATCTGACATAATGGTCATTACATCAATGAATGTACTAACTGCAAGTTTTCCTAGGTGGTGCTATGAAAATGAACTCAAAATTGCTGATATTTACAGCTGGCATAAAAACATGTTTCCGTGAGAATGGTGTAGAGGTGTCTAAACTTGCTCCCATGTGAATTGGGTAGAAGAGTCTAAAGGTGCTTCTATGAAAATGGGGTAGATTTGTCCACGAGTTAAAGGGTTAATCAATGCTGACCATGTTATGATCCTGACAGTTATATCTGGTTGCAATCATCAAAGAGATGAACTCAACTGCTGTGAAGCCAAAAACGATATCACAATAGTGTTGACCAAATTTTCTGTCTACACTGGCATTTATCGATAACGATTTAATATTTTCCTTAGTGGTAAATGTACTTTAGCAAATATTTTTTTCAGTAATGAAAACCTGACATCGTAAAACAGATATCAGTAAAGATAAATGGATTACTTACCTTACCATATGAATTAAATATTGGTTCTGGACACATATTACAAGAAAATGTTGCCACTAATGAATGGTAAATTTGATAGTTTACAATAATATTCCTGGACACAGGTTACATAAGAGAGGTGGCCATTCTTGAGGGGTACTTTTGAATACAAACTCATCACTGCCAAGGGATTCTGGTCATAATAGCATGTGGCCACTGGTCGGGGTAGTGGGTGGGGTCAAAATTGGGACCACTTTAAACATGAAGAGGAGTCTGAAATTTTACTTACATATCTTTATGCCTAAATCTTTCAAAAAGCCACTCTTTCAATTTGCTTTCTTCCTTTGGCACATCAGACACAAGGAATTTCTTAAAATGAACATGAACTTCTGGTGAAGACCTTTGTAAGAACTCTGAAAACATTAAGAAATATACATATATCTTATACAATGATAACAAACAATGGGATAAATATGTTATATCTATGCTTTTAAGTAGATATAAATAAGTATTTCCCAAGTGAAGTGGAAACATCGGTTTTTCAATGACTCTGTAGATTGCAATATACAGCAAATCCTAATATCTACATGATTTTGTTTTCTGTCTCTTAAGTAAATTACCTCATTAAAGTATAATTGATAATTAGGCCCTATATGCAATATTACTGTTTCTTGGAATTGATGTTTCTCAAAATAAGATCAAATTTTAAAAATTACCTTTAAATTTTGCTTTAAAGGTGTAAAATAATATTTTTTAATGATCAATGTATGCCTTTTCAGTACTATGTGCTAAGCATTAAGCGGTTAGTGTTTGATCTGGTTGGCCAGGTGTCAGGATGTGAATTGGTAGGACATCATGTTACATGTTTGTGGCATGATGCCCCAGTACTAGACATTACTATAAACTGCCACAATACAGACATCATAGTGATATGACTGAAAAACTTTTAGAGCTATATTAAAAATCCAAATTAAACACACACACACACACACTGAACTAAGGAAAGGGGAATTAACTCTTTATCTCTTACAACACTACCTTGGACTGCTATAATCTTCTTTGACCTTGGTTAGTAAAGATTGGTTTATGTGCTGTTAATGCTACAGACAGTATGGGGGAATTTTTAACATTAAGAATAAACAGTACCACACTGAGTTGGCAAAGCACTGGATTATTTTTTTCATTATTTTACTATGGTCTTCACAGATTAACAAACAAAAACTTGATTGCTTTCAGAAAACATTTATAGTATCTTTATCATCGGGTAAACAGGTCAAAATATTGACCAGACAAATGACATTAGAGGTTAGTTAATCACAAATCTGTTTCCCTAGACTCTGTTTACAAGTCTCAGTTGGTGCAGTTGCTCTTCTGAGAGGAAAACATACTTTTCATGCACCGCTTACTGTGAGCTATCTACCTCAACTGTTTGCTTTGATTATAATGTTGTCACAAGTGTGACTGACTGTATATATTATTAGAATTCTATACATTTTCAAAACATTCACAAAAAAATTGCAACCTTACCAGGCATTCCAGGAGCAGAGGTTCTAGTACCAGTTTTTGCATCCTGTGTATTACTGTAAGCAATTGTGACATCATACACTGCATCAACATAGTCTCCAATTTCCTGTAGGCTAAGCTGAAGGGCTTTCAGTCGTGGGATTAGCACATGATCAAATTTAGAAGCTGAATAGAAAAAAATATGAGCTATGAGGGTCATAAAAACTCATTTGCATTGCTACCACACTTTGTAAGCTATCTTTCAATAGTCGTGGCTTTGGCTGTTGATTTTAGAACATCAAACCTTTCTAATTTTGCTTCTTTCAATTATTGTCAATGGATGTTGAATACAAAATAAATATTTTTAAAAATTTTCTTAACTGACAATGGTAATTCTTATGTTCGAACTGGATATACTGAAACCCAGTGTTTCATCCAAATTATTTTTATTGTTTATTTTTCTTTTTTATATAAAAGGAAAAGAAGTAAATTTATAATAAATTATGTTTTTTTGAAAATATTTATCTCATCACATTAAAATTAAAAAATTAAAACTATCTTTTTAATCCAGCCCCTCCCACCACTCTGAGCTGGTCAAAGGGAAGAAACTCTTCCAAATTACCTTACCTTTACACCACTACATTTCTACACCAGATGATATCCAGTTTAAGTGAAAGATCAACATTTTTGTGGGCAGCATGGCAGAGCTTTATAGTACTATGATTGGGTAAGTATTCATACAGAGACACAATTTACTTTATCTCAGTGAATATGTTCCCCGATCACATTAACATCTGAAGAATGGGTAATGGGAGGAAATACACATGCATCTAACTTGTATCCTTTGAGGGAAATAAGGCTGGTGTCCTAATATCATGAACTGCTCTTCTAACATGAAGGCAATATTTGTTATTTTGAAATTAATGCCATTTCTCAGTTCAAAATAGACTATTCACAATGGTTCTCATACACCCTTATTGGACAAACCCAAAACTCAAACCCATGCAGACTGAGGTGAGATGGTAGTAATCAAAAAGTTGAAGGCAATAAACTAAATTGACCTTCAGATGATACTTTATACCAATACACCATTAATAAGAAAATTATGTAATTTTCTCACCCATAAGGTCCTGGATGAATCCAATGAAATGTATAAAACCATACTATGAGGAAGCTGTGCTGTCTTTAACACGACCTCATGATAATTGGGAGATGGCCACTGGAGTCACCAGGTTCAATTCTCTTTACTGTGATGCTATTATCTTGGAGAAACTTTAAAAAGTTGACAGAATATACCAGTCAAAAGCTTCAATAATCTCTCAGATCAAAACTGTCAAATACAAGGCTTAAAGAGTTGGTTCAAATATCTGGTTTTGGGAGATTTCAGAGTATACTAAGCAGATCACCCTCTCAATATGAGATACCCGGAATAGCAGGGTTATACTGTGTCCACAGTATTTACCAGATAAAAAAAGCATTGTCTAGATGCATAACTGCTGCCATGTATTTAAGTGGTGCCTGAAATTATGGACTGGATTAATCTTGGCAAAAGAACAGTAGGAGGGAACATAATGCCCCAAAACTAATCCAATTGACAAGAGTTTTCACAGCCCAGGCTTCTGTGTTTGGGACTGGAGAGACAAAAATTGGTAGTTTGTAGTTACATCACATTCACAAATTAATCTATCACTGGACACCCTAAAGTGTGACAATCCAATGAATGAATCAAGTCTGCAGGGGATGTGTTTGACCTGGACTGTAATCATGTGGGTGTACAAGTAAGGAATGTTCTGGACCTGGAAAGACATATCAAGTGAGTTGATCCCTCTTGTCTCAAATGATTACCACCACCACTGAATTATCTGACATTACAAGGATTACTCTTCAACAGATTTGATCCAATAATGAAACAGGTTCATCACAACCTTTGAGCCCTCTCCTCCAGCCCCAACTTCCCATGGTGAAGCAAGATATCAGGTCGGCTCCCCAAACATATAAACTGGAATCCATACTGACCAAAATCTACAGCTGGAGTTTCAGAAAAGATTTCCTTCTATAATCCATTGATTTCCTTACTACTGATACAAGAACTGTTTTACCTTGGTTAATATTACACTTCAATGATGTAGCTGGCTGGACATGGTTCACAATAAGGCCATGAGGATCTTTTGCAAAGACACATGATGAGGCAGCTGTTGATCAGGCCTACCGCTGTAGTGAGTAAACTGAGGAGTTGCACAAACTCTCAGAGAAATCTATGCCCTACATGACAAAGACTCAAGTGAACTCTATAATCCATGCAATTCAACTGAACAGGGAGGGGTAAACAGGGTTGATATGGTTAATAAAATCCAAAACATGATAGTTGAAATCCAAAAAGAAAGAAACGAGATGCGATTTCTCTTGGTTCACAGGAAGTTTCAGTTGTGGAAGAGAAGGAGAGCTGAACCTCTATGTTATGCAAAATATCACTCACTGCCACAGCTGTTGATAAGACTGACCTGAAAAGGTTGAAAACATACTCAACAGTCTTCATAAAATCACGTGGGTTGAGACTGTCCAAGCAGAAATGTCAAAAACTGGTATACAGTCCTTTAGAGAAGAAAAACAAAGTACAAACTTGCAGTCATGTCTGTCACCATACCTTATCAAAGGTTATGATTTCTGCATGGTAGGAATCTGATTGGGTAGAGAATATGCAAGTGACAAAAGCCACTGGTTTATGGTCGCCCATTAAGGCCTGAACATCTGGGATATTCTCCAACAGACAATCTCAGATGAAATTAATCCTCACAAACTATGTCAGAAAATGGAAGGAGTGCTCACTCTAAGTTCTAATCAGGCCTTGACAATATTGGCATGAAATGTGGAGGGTGATGGATGGTGCTGGGCACAAGGCCAGCATGAAAATGTGATAAATACCTCGAATGCACTTCA
Source organism: Potamilus streckersoni (assembly GCA_016746295.1). Classification (NCBI taxonomy): domain Eukaryota; kingdom Metazoa; phylum Mollusca; class Bivalvia; order Unionida; family Unionidae; genus Potamilus; species Potamilus streckersoni. The sequence continues at coordinate 4,390,651 of JAEAOA010001578.1, read as the reverse complement.
ACTCCATCCTTTCTTTTGTCGGACTGGAGTGAGCATGACGATATAGGTTTTCACTTCACTCACTAGGGGAGACATAAGAGCTATATTCCTCTGGCATGACTTCCAGTTCAACAGAATGGAAGAAGTGGCATTGTTACAGGGCACACTGCGATATATATTTACAGAATACACTATCAATAACTTTCCCATCAAATGAACTGACAGATGGACAAATGGATTGTGTTGCCAAAATGGCCATCATGGATCTATTAACTTCCTGTACAACCCAGAATGGTTAACAATGTTTGTGAAATGATAGCAGCCAGCTAGACAACCATGTGCATGTGACAGTTTTACAAGTTCCCAAAACATGCTGTTTAAGATGGAGTAAATTCCTATCTGCACTTCATCATGCTGGAAGGACAAGCACACATTGGGAGCATGATCTCATATCAAAATAATCTAGACGAACAGATTCATAAAAATCAGTATCTTGTCACCATTTTGTTTCTTTCACAACAATGAACAATATAACAACAAAAAATATTTACCAAGACCTGTAATGAACACCAATGAACACAAGAAACATAAAGAGCAGAGTCACTATATGGCAGGTGGAGAACCATCATTGTTTGAGTTGCCTGAATAGTTGGGCAGAGTTAAGTGACAGACTGGTTGTTCTCATAACATGCTATATACAAAGGAATGGTTGGCCAATCAGCAGCATGAATCACTGATATGACTGATGTCTGGGTACTAGCAATATGGCCAACAGACTGCTCATACCAAGCCTGCAAAGCTGGATTCAAACATCATGCACCCCAAGTTTGAGGCACTCTAGCCATACTTGGGAATAACAGTGGGTTTATGACTACTGGACTGTCAAAATGCAGAAGCAAATTTTCCCAAGGAATCAAACCCCATTCATTCAGACTTAAGCTACTCTGCTGACATGGTTGGAAGACTTCTGCATATTAAAGCTGTCAAAATTTTAGGAAACTTCTATCAGTTACCTGTCATCCCTAATGATCAATTACCTAGGTACCCAAACAAAGAAAACTATTAAATCTGAATCTGAACTGCTTTGTTGTAGACTCATACATGCCAATTTCTAAATGAGGTATAAGTGTAGCTATTATTAATGTAAGTGGCAATAAAGCATAATCTGAGCACAAAAAGAGCAATCTATATATTACATGCCATAATTACAGAAAACTTTATGAGAAACATACATTTATTTTTGCTACTCATGGGGATCAGCAGTTAAAGTTTTGTTGTAAATCAGCTAAATCCAGGTGGATTAGTAGTTAGTACGAGAGTATGGACACTTATCAAACTGATATTTTTACATAACACTCACTTTTACAAGTGTACATGTCTAACTCGCTGAATAGTCATGAAACCCACACATAATATAGTAGAACATTGTCAAATTCTTCTTACAAAATTTATAAGTGCTTTTGATTTGTCCTTCTATGAGTCAACTTTTCAGAGTTTCAAAAACAATTACAATTTTTTCATGACCAAATATAACAGAAGTAAAACATATATCCCAAACCCAAAACTTATTTAATACAAAAAGAGGCTTTGGGGTAAAGTGACCTTGTTCAACGGCAGAGATGTTAATCTTCTCCTTGCTTTCCTGCAAATCTGGTTTGAACCGAGTTCCTTCAGGGAAGATTACCAGCCAAGTCTGTTGAAAAACAAAAAGAAAAAATGAATGAAAAAGCAAAGCATTTTTTAACCAGTGTAATCAGGAATTATATATCTCACCTCTATTTTCACTGGTCTCTAACAACTATGATAAACAAATAGATGATTGACTCGGACTAACAGCTCCTTTTTAACTAAACATTTTGTTCAATCTTTCAATCATTTTAAAATGAAAAATTTGAATTTACAGTTGTCACAAATGTAGTCAGTATTGTGCTGACATGGTGCAAACCATATACCTACCTACACCCCCATCCATGTAACTAATATGAGGGACATAAAGAAAATGAAATAATATTTAAAAAAAATCATTTCTATTATATTAATGGAGAGGTAATAAACTGATAAAAAGCAGATTAATGTTGTTTTTTGCATTAACCTTTTAAACAAAATTCATTGTTCTTAAAATCTGCTTGAAAAATTAATATCACCGTCCACTCCTGGAACCCATACTTACTGACTTTGAGTAAACTTGGGAGTACCAGCCAATATATTTTTCAAGCATCAGCAATTACCTTAATTAACTACAACAGGTGAGACCTTATATTAAAAAGTATGCAACAATCAGTCCTGCTACCTAATTCATACACATGTAAAATACAGAGTTAACCTGCTGAAGGTAACGTGTTGTTATTTTAAATGTATAGTTATTAAAATGTCAAGTTTACTGTTGAATGAACTTATTTATTCCCACTTCTGGAAGGGCCATCTGAGTAGTATATATGGACCTAGCATGGATGAATCATTGTGATTATTAACACAAATACAGAAATCATGTTAGTAAAGTAATAAATGTGTGCAGGTCACAGTGTACTTCTTTGGATGTAAGGGTGTAGTAGTAACACACATGAAGCCAATGATCAAATTTCATCACTGGAACAAAAACATCATCGAATAAATAAATAAACTTTAAAAAACAAATTTGAAGGAAATCACCAATCAGGAGAGGAATCGATTGGAGAGGCATACTATAAGTAATGAAAAAGTAGGTAACTATTCCCAAATTTAGGTTACTAACACTTCTCAAAGTCAAATCAGTTCAGTCTAGTAGAAATTTAGGTGAAATATTTAATAAAATACATAATCTCTTTATATGTTTAGTCCCAAACTTCTTTACAGATTCTGTATTGGGTTTTTAAAAAGCCTGGAATTTCAATAACTTCCTACAGTATCACACTGGAAGTAAAATCACTCATGTCACTGCACATCTTCGGCAACAGAAGAAACAAAATAAGCCAAAAATAGTAGAAATTTAGGTGAAATATTTAATAAAATACATAATCTCTTTATATGTTTAGTCCCAAACTTCTTTACAGATTCTGTATTGGGTTTTTAAAAAGCCTGGAATTTCAATAACTTCCTACAGTATCACACTGGAAGTAAAATCACTCATGTCACTGCACATCTTCGGCAACAGAAGAAACAAAATAAGCCAAAAAGTTGACTAAATAATTTTTCTACCACTGTTGTTTTAGAACTAAATGCCATACAAAATCTAATAACTGAACATAATATTAATGGGTTCAACTGTAGAATGGGTAGAGAAGGCATCAATTTATGAAAGATGAAGTCAACTTTACCTTACTAGCATTCTAAAGTAAAAGTGACTGGAAGTGGACAACTATTTTGCCCAAATCACAGACTAGCATTATTTCTATGTAATAAATATACAAAACAGTGCATATAAAGATAACAAGGCCAGTGCCTAGAATCTTAGCACATGCTATAAAATATGTCACCTTGATCATAAAATAAAAGCGGCAATCATGCATTTCACCAAATGAATTGTCTCAATTAATCATTAAGTATGAGGAAAATACATCATTGGGTTTTGAACTAAGCAAAACTTTAACACGCTGTTTATGATCTTGTCAAAGCTGCCTTTAGCACTACAATCAGAAAAGTGTTGTATCTCGCTTCCCACTAACATGGGCTTGGGAAAAATATCAAACAATTCTTACTGGTAACTGGTTTGTTTTAAGTTTAGCCAAGTCTCTCTGAGCATTTTCGGGTTTAAACTTTCCACTTCTCTTCACATATATACAGCTATGCTGAAAAATAGATAGACATTTTGATTTCCTAAGAATTTTTCTGTTATGGAAAATGTATATTCTATACACATCATAATACCACATAATAAACCCCTCCTTTTATGATCATAACTCACAAAAAGTATCCCTTACTGTTTGTATCTCAATCCCAGCATGCCTTGCAAGACAAATAAATCAGTCTCAAAAAGCAAATGTTTCATAAGTTTTATTCAGTATGACCATATTGGCAGAGACAATATAACACCAAAGTGGAGAGCTCCCAACAAATGGAGCTAACTCTTCTTGCATGCAAAATCATTTATATGAGGACAATGTTTTTGATGAAATGTCAGTGTGAACTTATTATTACAAGATTAAAACTCAGTAAATGTACCTGAATAACATGATATCACACATTCACCTTATCCCCAGCTTACATAAAACTCTTACTGAAATTTCCCTATATTCAAACACTCAAATTTTATAATACAGTGGTTCCCTTCTTGCAGCAGGACAGTGGCATTATTGAGATGTCGACTTTAAAGACTGGGATCAAGATACATGACAGTAATAATTACAAATAAAGAAAGAAAGGTGCAAATAAAGTTTTAAATATTTAACATGTTCTTATAAATATTACATGCATGTTTTGGAATTATTGTAAAAAAAATTTAAAAATATTTAAAAATTTAAAATATTTATGAATAATCATCAGTTGCGGTGAAAAATTATCTCCATAAAATCAACGTACAGACATCTAATCAAGAAGTAGCTATTATTCTTCCATTTTCCCACTATAACTAATGATGTTTATCTGAATCTTTCTCACATTATAGGAGATTTTGTACTTTTTGCAACAGTTTATTCCTTTATTAGCAATTTGTATGCATTAAACAAAATGCCAAGTGTTTGCCAAGGAAGTAAGCTTTTCATGTAATTAACTGGCTTTTGTCTGGTACTCTTGCATATACAGGTTGTATTCTGCAACAATCTGATGACATGTCAATGTTGATCCAAACATGCCAGAAATAAAGGCTTAGGGAAGTTGAAACCTTGCAAAGCTTCCTGTTTCCTTTACCTCCAGAACTGAGAGCCATGTTGCCACCTAAAATCAGACTTAAATCAAAATGGTTGTTGTTGGACAATGTTTTGACCTCTCTTTTTGCCTAAGATCATCTCCCCCATTGTGGCTGAAACTGATTCAGGTGGGAAGGAAAGCTTGAGACAATGCTTGTACTGCTTCTTTCCATCTGTCCTCAACTATATCACTCAGCAGCAATGGCATACCAATGGGCATGGACAAGAGAGCCAAGGCATGATACCAATGGGCATGGACCAGATAGCCAAGGCATGATACCAATGGGCATGGACCAGAGAGCCAAGGCATGATACCAATGGGCATGGACCAGAGGGCCAAGGCATGATACCGATGGGCATGGACCAGAGAGCCAAGGCATGATACCAATGGGCATGGACCAGAGGGCCAAGGCATGATACCAATGGGCATGGACCAGAGGGCCAAGGCATGATATGGTCTTCAATGAAGATGAGCACAGGCTTGCTTCTCATCTCACCAGAGCCACTGGAAACTTTTTCATCAAAGCAAAATAATTATCAAGCACGGAAGTTGTTGCCATGTTCTGCACTATCTTGTAGGTGGCAATGAAAATATTCTGACTTCCCTCATTAACAATGATATTGCCATGTTAACCACCACAGCATTACTGTCCAAGGTCAGTAACTCTGAACTAAAATTGTCTCAAATGCAAACAGTACCAGCGAAACAAGACAAACACTGGTAGCTGGCTTTCACAAAAGAAAAGCTTTAAAGTTTCCATGGTCATGGATCTTGCCAAACAAACAACTGCAACTTTGCTGACTGTGCAGAAGACTAAAGAAAGGATGTTTATCATCATCTTCCAGTCAAACAAACCCAGTATGCTCTGCCTGAAGACAGTGGCAGTAAGCACTCAAGACACTGGCAAAACTCCATAATATTTTTTACAACCAATTTACAGCTGCACCCTGTACACTCTGTGGCTGGATTGGAGTAAACTAATTATTCATGGTTTTCCCTGTCCATTGTCCTTAGTCACTGTTTGCATGTTCATGTAAAATATAACCAACAGCATATGAAGGCAGTCGCTGTGTGTGGTAACATGGCTACTCAATGGATGGATATGCCATGTGGTACCATGGCTACTCAGTGGATGTGCTGTGTGATACCATGGCTACTCAGTGGATATGCTGTGTGATACCATGGCTACTCAGTGGATATGCTGTGTGATACAATGGCTACTCAATGGATATGCAGTGTTGTACCATGGTTACTCAATGGATATGCAGTGATACCATGGCTACTCAATGGATATGCCATGTGGTACCATGGCTACTTAATGGGTATGCCGGGAATAAGTTATAAACCTGATAGAATGTGTACTGGGCAGGCAGCTATATGGTTGACTTGCCTGGACAGAAAGTATGGCAAAATAAACAAGATTGACTTGATAGATCCACAATGTGCACCATGATGAATTTCCAAATTTTCAATTGAAAATATACAATTTTTTTTATTGGTGTTAAAATTATGTACCTGAAACATAAGAAAAAGTAGTAGCAGGTGGTCAGAAGAACTAAATCTACAATTAGGCATCATGCCAACTTGTGTTCACAACTGACCTGTCACCTGAGCTAAGCTAATTACATCATACCTTTTAGCATATAATTTTATTTTTATTCCATTCAAAGTAAAATTACATTTTGTTATTGAATACTAAATATTTTATGAAAACTAGTTGAAAATTATGAGAACTTTAATCTGTGTACAACAAAAATGCCAGTTGAACAGGTTACAGCCATTTAAATCTCTGACAAGCTGCCAGTTCACTTGTAATTATCCAGGGATGGTAATTTATTGACAGCAAGGGCATTGGTCAACATCCTATAGGTATTTGGCTTGTGTGACATGTAGGGTTTGAGCAACATATGGTGACATGTTAACTGCTCCCTCCATCAACCTGAAACCAGCAAATTTTCAGAGCAATCCTGCAACTATTTTAAGAATTCAAGGTCCATGCTGGACTAAAATTTTGGAGAAAAGCAACTTTTCCAACCAGAACAGAACAAAGCTGGGAAATATAGGGAAAAGTGAGTGCGTACTTTTCAAAACATAATAACGGTATAATACCTACCAGGTCAACCAAGGTTGCAACTTCAATCAATCATTGGGAAGGAAACATTATTTCCATTTCCTCTTCATGAGACGGTCAATAATGTGTTAAAATTACAGTTAAAATCAATACAACAAATAAATTCTTCCTAGATTTAATGACTTTCAAATAAAGAAACAAAATAATTAGTCACTATTGGCTATTTTGCTATACATGGGTGATATTATATTAACAAAGGAACCAAATATTTATCATCATGGCTTGAAGAAAACAAAACCTGTTTGAAGTAAAACCCATAGAGTGGAAAGAAGCGAAGGCCATCTTTAAGCACAAACCGAATGGAGCCCATTGAGCCCTGTGGAGATGCCAGCATCACTGCTATCACCCAGTCCACTGAAAAAATTAAATAAAATAAAATAAAGCTATTTTTATTGATCACTGTCAAATACCAATGCATTTTATAAGATATCCCACACACCCATATGATATGTCAACTGTCACCTTAGGGACTGTAAAACAAATTCCATTACATATACTAGATGTGTTAGTGCTGTAACTACATTTGCAAACTTATCTAAACATCAGTAAATCTGCACAAATTGTATACTTGACTCCACTTCATTGGACCCCAGAGAAGAACCTAAAAACTATATCACTTATGTGCATCCATAAATGTCAACAGGCATATACTATCAAGCGTATAAGTAGTTTCTAATTACCAACACAGAGTTGACAAGCCCCTGTTGTGTCAGTGAATGCTTCTGCTCAAATGGCAAGATGTCCACACATATTGGGCCACCTATCTGAGTTTGCAATAGAAGTGTTGAATAAAACATAATTGAACATGGATGGGATTCAAAGGCAAATCATCTTCATAAAGCACTGCAAGGCCGAATGATACAAAATACAGTTTTGATGCTGCTCCATGTACAATCACAGCTTGTGATAAGCATGGGTGCAATGCCCAAAAAAGCTGATATTTTAATACCCAGGGCCTCTCTAATTTCAAATTAGGTCTCTTCTATATAAATATATACCAGACAAAACAGGTTAGAGAAATTAAATTCATACTCTACGGAGTTTTGAACCCAGGTATGCAAGTAAATGGCAACCATCACCTTGCCTGCACCTGCCCATATACCATCATGACTAAGCACACATCACTAAACAAATGATGACACTGAGTCTGTGTTATATAAACCTGTGCGTAGCAACCAACCTCGCAAATAATTCTCATATATATTCACAGTCGTTCCAGATTCCTGTGAACGAAATCAAGGTATATAGGATTTTTTTATTTTAAAGAATTATAAATATATACCAGACAGAACAGACTGGTATATATTTATAGAAGTAACAAGATTAGAGCCTTGTAAATGCAAGTTGGTAAAAATGCTTAATAAACTACCACTTAATTATTTTATTTTTCTTAAGTTTTGTCGAAAAGATTTCTAGAATTCTTTGAAACAGCCCCTAATACATGTACAGAGGAATAAATGCACAGGTGACTTCAAACCACACTGTTCATCCTGATTTCATTGTTCCAGATAAAACATTAATGTAACAATTCATAAACAATACACTGAAGCACTAAAGTCGATATATAACTAAACTAGACCCTATTTTTTTTTACCCCCAACCAAAAAACCAAGAATTGGTTTTGCAGAGAGCGAGTGCATCTATTTTTAGACCAGTGGGGTGTGTGTCTCGAACTACACAATTTCTTGCTTTGTTACAAAAGCCCATTAAAAGTTCTGCATATGTATGGTTTGTCTACCTACTGGTAATAATGACATGGATTGGTTAAATATTATTTGCTTCCTTACTATATATATTTTTCATATTTCCACAGTTTAATGAAGTGGTATATCAAATATGCAGCGATGTCCGCCATTAAAATTTCATTTAAGGTTTCAAACTGATTTTATACAGAAAATATGCAAATATGGCTGTTAAAATCTCCATTTATTAAAAATAGGATATAAATTAGAAAACGCTTTTCACCGATTATATTTTTTAAAAGCAAATTACTATCTGCATATTGATGTTTAAATTTCGAAACAGAATTTGGCATCTTTTCATCATAGCACAGTAGGCCCAACTTCATGAAATCAAGCAGTGATATCTTGCTCCCGAAAAGGGTTAATGGTCATTTAGCTACTAAAACTTGCACGTGGATGTGCATGAATTTTATTTGTCGCCATAAGCTGATTGGTATCAACACCACATAAATACATTTGGCATTGGGTTTACCGCAGTGCCAGAACTTACTGGCTACAGCGAGGGGGCATCTCAAAGTCATAATCTACAGTCATATTACGTCTGAAAAATCAGAGGGCGAAGTCGTTTTCGCTTTCATAAGAGAAGGCAGCGAAGTTTACGCTTCTCGGGGCGACTTTTTCGTCCACTTCGCCTGGTAGCGTGACCCCTGCATCATATTTAAATACTAAACACAAAGAGAAAAAAAAATAGCAATACAGACTAACTTGAAATACAACCATAGCTATGAGAATACAACAAGGGTGTAGCTTCATTTCTTAAAATGGACCTTAACATCTTTGCAGTAGTATAGATTAAAAGCTATAAACCAATTCTGCCACTGTATATCTGACAATGTGTGTGTGTGTGTGTGTCTGTGTGATTTGGATTTTTAATATAGCTTTAACAATTTTTCAGTCATATCTGATGGAACATTTCTCACCTGTACACTGGTGATTAGATATATAGACAGCATTCTCTTTCTTTCTATATAGAGCATCTATATCTCCATAAACATGGACCTAAAAATGAAAAGAACATTTAAAACACTCATGTGACCATCACTATTTAACAACACAACTTTATCTCTTTCTAATATGATTACAATTTTATTTTTCTTTAAACAGTCTTGTTTCTTTTTAAGGAATATTGCAAATTCAGAACTGTGAAATGAAGCCTTTCTTTCCTCATCATCCTTCATTTGTCTTCTTTATGAAGAAGGCCATGTCAATCCATTGCTGGTATGATATAGCCAATAATGTGTCTGAGTGCTCTGAAAACCAACCAACCGTCCATGAAACATAAAAAGGGTTAACAAAACAAAAATGATTTTATCACCAGGTTGCATGCATTCATCTGTTTGAGGGGCCGAGGTACCAGTCTAACACACTTGCCTTTATGGATCAATTTCATCTCACCTCTGTCAGTGTGGGTTCGAGTCTCAGGCTCCATCAATGTGGGAATGTGAGAAAGCTTGCCAGTAGCTTCTCATGTACTGTTGGTTCTTACTGGGGTTTTCCCTGGTTCTTCCTCCACCAAAATATAATGTCTGCCATGTATAGCCAATCATGTACCACTAAATGGCATTAAATCAAAAACATCATCTGTGTGACCCCTGAGATCATAGGTCAACTACTATGGTTTGGATCCATAAAGTTTCAACCACCTCCCCAATATATTTTTGAATGTGTTCTTTTTTTTGTGCCTAATTTTTTATATAATGAATGCGTTCTTTTTATCTCCTATTTACTGATAAAACAAATCTATTCTAATAGCAAACAAAACATTCAAGTATTTCAAGCATCTTCTATCCAAAACAAAGTCATATAACTTGAATGATGATTACATGTTAAAGCTGTTGCTGAAAGTAGGAAGAGAACTGTATCATAACATTTCATTTTTGCAGACAAGATAGCCACCTGTAAAACTCAGGTCTTATAATATTAATGTTTTTAATCCATTTTTTATTAAAACAAAACTTGTTTTTATAATAAATAATGCTCCACAGCTAAGTGTTTATGTTTTTGATAAGTAATGGACAACTTTCACAGATCAATTAGCTTGACACAAATGCATATGATTTACTCCATCCAAAATGTCCTATGCTTTTGGTATATGTAAACCAAAGTGAGAACAGAAGTTTTAGTGCACACATGATCTGTTTCAGGCTTATTCATGACACCAAGGCATTTCAAGAATCAGGATGATTTCTCAAATTGTTATGGTGATTGTATGCAAACAAACTATGGCAGACAAACTAACTCCTTCATATCCTCTCAAAAACCTATTTTTTAATAATGTTAAAATTATACATAACCAGAAAATCAGGATGCAATTGAAATAACTGGGAGATTATGAGTAACAGCCAATTTGAATACTGACCCACAAAATGAAAATCAAAGACAAAATCCATAACTCTAATACTGTTCAGTAAATTATTTCTGTAGTAAATTTTGGGTATCATCTTTGAAAACTGAAAAAAAAAATACATTAAACAAATAAAACAAGTATAAAAAATGCAACACAAGAAGCCCAAGTTGTCATGATGTTGCTGTAGTAAGATTTAATGTCATTTCAGCACAAGATACATGGCAGCCAGAATAAATGGTGGAAGAAGAACCCAGGAAAACCCAAGAAAGTACCAACGACCAATGGAAGCTAATGGCATGCTTTCTCACATTTAGTATTTAGGCATTGCCAGTATTAATATATATATATATATATATATATATATATATATATATATATATATATATATATATATATATATATATATATATATATATATGTATGTATTTCTGTGTGTGTGTGTATATATATATATATATATATATATATGTATGTATGTCTGTATGTGTGTATGTATGTATGTCTGTATGTATGTATATATATATATATATATATATATATATATATATATATATATATATATATATATATGTATGTATATATATCTATATATATCTATATATATATTCATGTGGATTTGACTGCTCCTTTGGCCATGTGGCTAGAGCATCCGCCTAATATGGGTTATTCACGGGTTTTGAATCTCTGCAAATTCATATCAAAGGCTTCTAAAAATGGTACCAACTGCTGCCTCACTAGACGCTCTGCATTAAGAGGTTAGTGTTAGGACTGGTCAGCCTGGTGTCAGGATAAAATGACTGGGTGGGACATCATGCTATATGTCTTCTGCATTATTCCCCAGTACTAGACATCACTATAAACTGACACACTGCAGACATGGTAGCGATGACTGCAAAACTGTTAAAGCTACATTAAAAATATAAATCACACACTTAATCTGGATTGTACTGGATTACACCGTTCTAAAGAATGGCCTTTGATAGGAATATGGATATTTATAAATCCAAATAAAGTGAATACTTGCCACTTAAAGGTATGTACAATAATATTCTGAAAAAATTACACCCATTACTAAAATAGCAGGTCAGGATGCCTACATGACCCATGTGACTTGTACATTATATAGTCCAATGCTATATTATTGCAGGCTGTATATTATCATGGCAAATGGAATTTTCCAATTAATTTTGGACATGAGTCATCTAGCTGTTGTTTATGCATGTAGAGCTGTAGCCAGTAAGGAGCAAATATTTTATAGCCAGTTTCATCTAAAATGTCAACATTTTTAAACAGTTTATAATGAAAAAGAATGAACATCACTTTTTGTAAAGTGCATGTAATTACTTTATCACCATAAACAAAACTCCAGTCAAACTTGCTATACCTACATTCTACTTTATGATTACAAAATTTATTCAGTGTATTGTCTAATGTCTGATGATTATAGGTCATATCCTGATAGGACATACATGTCATAACCAGGTCAAGGTTGTAATTTGATTTCATGGTAGCCATTATGGACCCAACGCTACTAATGAACCTACTTATCCAACATAAATAGGAAAGTAATAATAGTTATAATACTTTTGAAATGAGTAACATTTCAACAATTATTAATAATTTATTTATTCGTATAGTTTTCTCTGCCCACATTGCACTTAATTTAAAGTGATACATATTTTTGTACTACTGTTATGGAATTCAACTTAACTGACGTTAGTGTATTCAATTTACTCATTGAATCCATTATATTGGTGAAAATATTCAGCCAGTGCAAGCGTGGACTTTACATCTTATCACCAAGTTCAAATTTGTGTTTATTATAATATGTGGGTGCTACCATACATAATTTAGGTAAATACCGCGATAATATGGAGTTGTTCCCCCATGGCACGGTAATCTGGGTCATCCGGCATATGCGGTTTTATTTACATCAACGCGATTGGATTGACATATATCTTTTATAGAAATAGATAGAGGGAAAATCAGAGAAACTTTACAATTTGTAACAATACATCAAAAGCAGATCGGTTTTATTATGTACTGATAACATTATGTACCACAATAATACAGCGTCCCAGGCTATGTCTGGTCCATTTGCAAACAGCAAGCTGACGTCTCATAATGCGCATGCATATACGTTTTTTCAAGTATGCAATTCGATCTGACTTTAAACATTCGTTACTGATAAGACATACACAAACCTTGACTCTTGCGCAAGTATGGAAAAAGAATAAGACGAGCCGCATGTAAACAGAAAACATGAGGTCGTCACCTTTGGCATACACTCCTCTTGGAAGAACAGCTGAAATTATACGCCATGCACTCCATAAACTAATAAAACAAGGTGCTGATCCCATCATAATTGCTGCAGGTACAACCCACTGCAAGGAATAAATATGCACAACTCCTGATAACATCATCATGCGCTGGATTTTACAGACACTAAAACAATCAACAACAGCCACATGTAGTTCTATTAACTGACCCGGAAGCGGAAATAAATGACGTGATGTGAGGTCAAGGATTATGATTGTGACGTAAATAGTTGCACATGGAACTATGCGTTGTCTACCCAGTAGCTATGGCGTAACTTCCAGAATGGGCCCAGATAACAAGATAAGTCCGAAAATGACAGATGTCCAAGTGGACAATGGAAAGCCTATCCGCAGATTAAGACATAGAACGGGAACTGCAAACGGAGCAGTAAAGCAGAATTCGGTAAGTTAATTACTTACTGCTTAAGTTTATTTTGTGATGTCAAATATTTAAGAACATATAACAAATCAATTCTAGTAATGAACCTGAGTTGTCATCATAATTCAGTAACTAGTTTTTAATATGTATTTCATGGCGTTATTTAAAGGAATAATATTTAAAAAATGAATATTCAGAAATAAATAAGAGAACATATGTGATATGTTAATTTAGCACTTTTATTTTTTTAATAGTTTGCTTTCATGTCTGGATTTAGTTTAAACAAGAGAACAAAAAATGAAAACAACGATAGAATTGCAAAATTACGTTCCGCATACTTAAATATATAAATGACATTCAGTATTCGACTCTTACGATATTACTGATTTTGCCAATAACAAATTTATTTGATTATCACATGTGATATATTGTTTTATACAGTTTGAAAACAAAGTGTGTGTGTGTGTATATATATATATATATATATATATATATATATATATATATATATATATATATATATATATATATATGTGTGTGTGTGTGTGTGTGTGTGTATGTATGTATGTGTGTGTGTGCGTGTGTGTGCGCGTGTGTGTATATCTGTTCTTGCTGTTGATAATGTATATGCAATTATATGATAGAATATGTACTCTCTCTCTCTCCTCTCCTCGATACGTTATGAATCAATGAGAACTGAGCACTTTTCTCATTTCTTTCGTGTTTTTAATTAATGCCATTGTCTTTGTGCATGAGCTAAGAAATCTTTGTGCATGAGCTAAGAAAAACAATAAAATGTATCGCATTTTTCAGCTTTTTAATGAAATTATACTAAATCATTATCGTTTAAAAATTTTCACGGATATCTTAAATTTTGCTATACATTTTGTCGAAATGACATTTCTAAGCGTTTTCGACTCTACATGATTCTTGTCCAATGGCAAATACAAAACAGACAAAATCAACCAAAAAAGATTTAAGGTTACCAAATTTCAACAGTAATGAATGCTTTAAATTTTTCGTTTCATTCAGCTGCAAATTATATCAATATTTCGTTGTTTTAGTTGCAGTAATAGGTTATTGGGTGACTAATAAGCAAATTGAAAATTTATTTAAATGAAAATAAGCCGGCTACACAATGATAATCATTTCATTTGTGCATTGCTGTCTTTTTCTAGTTTTCTTGGTTTAAACCACTTGTTTTCAATGTTCTAAGGCGGCGTATCCTGTAAGATTCCGGTTGTTTGTTTTTTTTTTTTACTAGTTTCGGAACTTTAGCTTGGAAATATTTTAATACATCATGGAGTAAAATAACCCACCATGCGTCCGTAAAACTCACAGCCCTACTTAGGGAAAACTTAATCAATATATAGTCAAATCAGCAACCAACCGTACAACTAAAACAACAGTTATCTTCAGTTTCCACGCTGGAATAATTACAAAAGTTTTACTCTAAATTAAACAAGGATCGGTAAAGACTTTCTTGGAAAACTAAACAAAGTCAGAAAAAGAAATTTTAAGTTATAATCTGCAACCAAATCACTGTCCTAAAGAAACCGCAATTGACGAAATTTCACCTAAAAACAAATGTAAGAAGAAAATTCGCCCTTAAAGAAAGAATCGTAAGCATTCCACAGCAAACATTCACTTACCTGTTAGTAACATAATGATCAATATCCCAAAGGTAGAACTTTCGGAGACAGAAAATAAACTTTTATCAAAGGGTTCGAGTTTCTGTCTCTGACACATGAGAGAGTTAAGCTGCAAAAGGACACTGAAGAGTTTGGCCACCGACTGAGACTCCAAGTCCATATTTCACTGCAAACGAAAAATAAATCAGAGGAAAATATCAGCCAAGTCCAACCCATATTCCGTAAGAAAAGTAACTAAACTCCACCAAAAAGCTCAAATCCAGATCTAGTTGTCTTTATCAGCTCAGTTGAATCGACACTTCCAAACATATTAAACATATTAGCAAATATTCTAACTTGACAAAGAAAGAAGATACCCTACAATAATTAAAAAACAGAAAAGACATCATAATCAAGCCTGGAGCTAAGTGTTCTACTGTGGTTGTTATGAATAGGGAAGACTACATTAGTGAAGCAAATAGACAACTAAGTGACGCTAGGTTCTACCAAAATCTTGACCACGCTCCAGCATTGAACTATGCAAAAAAACAACAAAAAAAAAACATCACAAATATTATTGACGAGGCGTATCAAATTGGACACATAGACAAGCAAACCAAACACTACTTAAGCACAGAAAATCCGAAGGCAAATAAATTTTATCTTCTACCTAAAATCTACAAGCAAGGAAATCCAGGCAGACCTTGCATCACAAGTAATGGGCTTCCCACACAAAGGATATCAAAATATCTGGATCCTTTCATGAGACCACATGTCCACAAATTACCATCATATCTTCAGGACACAACAGATTACCTAATAAAGAGGGATGACCATTACTACTAGATGCAGTGCTTGTTTCCTTAGGCATTATATCATATCTCTGTATACTAATATACCGCATAACGAAGAGGTACAGGCGTGTTGGGAAGCTTAGGAAACAAGAACTTTTGAAAACCCGCCTACTCACTTCCTTGTCAAACTCATGGAGTTGGTCTTAAATCTCAAAAATTTTGAATTTAGTAAATAATAAAACTACCTCTAAATCAATGAAACTGCAATGGGTACACTCGTATGCAAATATGTTCTTTTTTATGGGAATACTAAAGGGTCAGCTTTTACCATCGATGGAATTTATACCATAAATGTGGGTACGCTTCATCAATGATACAGAGCCGAAGTAGTATCATGGAAGAGAAAATCTGGATGATTCCGTATCAAAAGCAATCCTTCATTAAAATTTATGGCAGAAGTCTCCAAGTCAAACCACGTTTTTGTGGGACACAACAACCACTCTGGTAGAAAACAAATTCCATATAGATATACCAACTGATAAACACCAGTATCTTCTGCTAACCAGTTGTCATCCAAAACACTGTTTAAGAAACATTCAATATGCGGAAGTAACCCAAAATGTTACACAAAAACCGCATTGAGTTACTAAACTGTAGAGAGAAGGCAAAGGTTGATTGGATACCATTTATCGTGACCTACCACGCAAAAGTAGGTAAAAATTACCAGGCAACACTAGCCCATCGTGGAATAGTGTCACACACTAAAGTTAATCCTCTCGAACAAACCAGTGGAGACCAAAATCCTCAAAGACATCCTAGTCATTGCGAAGCTAACGCCAATCACTAACCAAGATCACCCGTGTAAAAGTTATCCCTGTGGAGATGAAAGGCGCAAAATCAGTCAATAGAGACCAGCATATTTGCTAGTACAGCGACTAGCGAAATACTGAACATACATGGTCCAAATAGAACATACAAAACAGAGAATATAATTTATCTCATCACATGTAAGATGAGTTGCCTTCAGTATATCCGAGAAACTGAAAAGGTACACAAAAAGATCAATCTTTACAGATCTTATTTGATTACAAAGAAGCTGAACTGAAGTCCATTTGCAGAACACTTCTCTTCCCATGGCCACACAATCAGTAATGTAACACTTATTGCAATTGCTTACAACCCCAAGTGGAATTCGAAACCAGGAAAGAAAGGAATCTTATTGGATACTTCGCTTTAGAATTTTGAAACCAAGCGGTTTAAACCAAAAAAGACGAGATAAGGACAGCCAATCACAAATAAGATCACCATTTTTGCAGCTGTCGTATTTTTATTTAAATACTTCTTTCAATTTATTTATTAGTCACACAATAATTATAATTACTACGAAATCAATGAAATATTCGGAATATTCATTTATTCAAAACACCAACCGATGGCAATATGGCTCATCTATTTCTAAGTCAATATAAAATAGTTTTAGTGTCAGCATCAAGTTGTAGCTATCTAGTTAAAACAAAATTTTCAAACGTTCATTTCTTTATAAAGAGTCATGTCAAATTTTATAACTTCAATGCTTTTTGTGTGTCTTGCTTGCTTTGTCTGTATTTTATATTTGCGTTTGCAAAAGACTCGGCTCAAAAATTTTTAAACATCCGTTCATTTATTTAGTATTTATTTATAAATTCCAAATTTGTTGATAAATTTAAAAATATTCTGTCCACTTATATACAATATGTTCCTCGTTATTCTTTTTTTCTAGGATGTTTTTCAAGGTGAAGAGACATCAAAGCAGGGTGACGCCAGCCCCAAAATAGGTTAGTCAATTTTGTTCTACCAAACGTAGTTGTTGTTTGATAAAAAAAAGGAGAATGTCAAAGAGTGAAAGTCTAGGAATAACGACTTTATATCAGAAATTGCAAATCAAGTCAAAGATCTACAAAAAGGATCACAGTTTGTTTTTAAATTTCGTTTCAGTCTGGTGACTTCGTGACGAAAGATAAATAAAAAGTTAGTCCCAACGACTTCCATCAAATTAGCAGTAGGACAGACTTGAGACAGAGATTGATAGACAATGATCTGTGTACCCGTCTGGCGAGATGTAAAGTTTTGTTTCTCTGTTGCACTTAGTCTACAGTGTAGTCGGTATATATGTGTATGCCAATCAATATCTTTTGTGGAGGTTTAACATGAAACCTTCAATTCATCCACAGGTTTTACAATTTCTATGAATGAAAAATGTATTACATAATACTATACAACAAAGAAACTCTCCCCATTCTTGCTCTACATATTTAAGATTCAACTGTGATATTTCAAACTATACATCGCATTATGGAATGAATTTGGTAGTGTATAGTTCAGGCATTCGACATTTTATGCCCACACAAAGTTTGACTACTAAATCTTTAATGAATGCCATACCATTTGCTCCGCTGTACAGGTCGACTTGGCCATGATCGCGTCCGTTTGATATACCAGTAAAACTTACAGCTTTTTGGTAGGAGCAGTACCCCCTTCTCTCTCTCTCTCTCTCTCTCTCTCTCTCTCTCTCTCTCTCTCTCTCTCTCTCTCTCTCTCTCTCTCTCTCTCTCTCTCTCTCTCTCTCTCTCTCTCTCTCTCTCTCTCTCTCTCTCTCTCTCTCTCTCAGATATAATGGTGAAATATTGCGTATGGTATTGAGAAAAAAAGAGTATATCCAGCGCTCAGGGCTAAGATTATCGTAACAATGGGGTCTGAGTAATATTCCAGGAAAGATTAAAGCGTTGTTTCTTGTAATTGCATCAAACACATTTGTCAAAGTGGCTGAATTTTTTTTTAAAAAATTTAAAATATATCCGAAGCTGGACTATAGCAAACTACGTTTTCTCTTCAAGGACTCTTAACCAAAGAAGGAGAGGAAAACATCATCCTTACAAATTGGCGACTCGTTTTCCGTTCTTTTGAAAATTGTTATGAAAAACTCAAACCTCACATTTTAATGTGCGTGAGTCCGGATCACACTTGTTTATCACGACCGGAGTTAAAGGTTGATGGGGTAACATGATATTATTGGTGTTGTTGCAGAACAATTCACGTTTGCAGTGCTAGTATCATTCGTTGTTGAAGATTAAATTCAATTTGAAAGATTATATATATATATATATATATATATATATATATATATATATATATATATATATATATATATATATATATATATATATATATATATATATATATCTGGATGGGCACTTAACTGCTTTTGGTGCTTGTGTGTAAGAATGAATTTATCAAATTTGATGGATTCTGATGGCGGTGATGAGGTTGGGGAATTTAGCTGATGGAGTTTTGGGGACCAGTGATGCCAACATTCATAGTGATTTTGGTGGCGCTCACCAGTTATTATGTACTTTTGAGAGAGTGATGTATGTAAGGGGAAGTTGTTTGCATTTTAAACATGCATAGTGGAGAGAATGTTGGCATACCTATATACTACTTTCATGTAATGTGGATGAAATTTCTTTGGATATTGTACTTTTGGAAATTTTAAATGATCTTAGGACACTGTTAACTAAAATGACTGCTCCCTTGTGCTCCAAAAATCAACCTAAATTTGTCTAAAGTATACTATTCTTGGCAGCTAATAAAATATGGAAAATGAATTTTGCCAAACTAGATAATATTAGCTTCTAAAAGTGCAATGACTGAATTACCAAATACATAAAATGTAAAAAAAGTTATCGGCTCTTTTTTTTACAAGTTACCTCTGAATTTCGAGTAGTGAAAATGAGCAAATAGAGCTAGCACTTTTTTGAAAGGTGCACATCTCGAGTAAGGCCAAGCTGTATACTCTCTAACTCATATTACACCCATCAATCATACATCAAAAGAAAGGGAATTAAAGGTTCTTTGAACAATACCTAAGATATACAAAGTCTCTTTTAAATAACCAGTATAACTAGTGAGGAAACCCGGGGAAACTCTTTTTCTTTAAAATTTTAACCTTATGCTAAATACGAAACTGTAGAGCGCCACCTTTGTTCCACTTGTTGATGCATATTTTTTTTTCTGGAAACAGTGTAAGAAAATCATTTTATACACTGAAATATTGTTTTGAAAGGGTCAAATAGAAATTAACATTTGTGACCACACTAATGTACCAATTCAACTCAAAGTCAGCTAGGAATCATTACATTGTCACATGAAACACCTGGTCATTAACTGCTTAGCCAGATATAACAAAAACACGCAGGAATTGTTTCTAAATCGGTGAAGTACTATTCATGAACAAATGCAGCCTGGTTAATTATTTTGCGCCAAAATTGACTCAACTAAGAAGAGAAAATTTACCCTTATTCAACAAGGACGTGGATGTCTGTTTAACAGTTCTTCGCATCCCAGAACGCGAAATTGCCGGACATTTAAATATTTCAGAGAAAGATATTTTCAAAGATTGTATAGCAGTTGTATGGACATGAAGGGTAATTGGTTATAAGTACGTGTGAGTGTAGTCTTGAAAAAATGTCAGTTTGTTGACAGTTATACTACGCCATCACATAATTATTAGAAGAATTATGACCCTCAATGTACCACCGCCAGAAAATAATCGAAAAATAAAACAACATATCTAAGATGAAATCACCAAGAGAACCACACTCATAAAATACAAGTTTATCTATAACGTTGGAGAGATTACGTATACTTTCCGAGGCAGCAGCCGTTGATCTGGGTGTTGCTGAAATTGCAAGTACGGCGACAATCACAGATACACCAATCGGATTTGTTGTCGGGGGTGAATCGCTGTTAACCGGTGTATCTGACAGCATCGGTAAAATAATTTCATTACGATTACATCAACAAATACGTCCTTATTCAGAAACTTTCGCAGCAGTACACATTAAATTCAATGTGATTAACAAATATGATTGAATATGGAAAATAAGACAATTAGTATGGTGAGATCGAAATGGTGCTGGTGGAAATGAAAAATCACTGACGTCTCCATACACAGGACAGAAACTAAGCGTTAGAAACTAAAACAGGTTAGGGAGTTACAGACAGGGAAAATCGAATAAGTGTTTGCTAGCATATTTTGTATCAGTTTGCTAGTGTATTGGTTTGACTGCGGCACCTAGTATAGTAATTTCACTGGTGTGCACAGTGAGGAAGGTTCATCGGGTTTAGATCACGTGTGATATAAGCGTAAAGTCATGGAGTAGAGAAGAATTTGACCAATATCAGTAAGATCGGTGCAAAATCTCCATAATAATACTACTTGAAGACACGTGTCTTCGAAAAGCATGAAAAATATATTGTGGGAACGGCTCGGATAAGTCTGCTAGAGCGCCAGTCTAGATTCAAGAATAAGCAGGGTTCCAGACCCGTCTGGTCGCCAGTTTGACAGTCAGTGGTAGAGGTGGGATGCAGTCAGAAAAACATGTCATACACGTCAAGAGCTGAACTTTCCAACCAAAGTATTCCTACGATCCATTAGCCAGATATTCACTGATCAGTCCTAAAGCTTGAATGAAAACCTAGCCATATATGACATAAATATGGTTTGCTGAAGGGATGGAATGGGATTTATAAATAAAATAACAAGATATATTCCTTCTGTCACACCACGTTTTATAATCCTGGATTTAGGTCAGATTTCACCATTTGTGTTTTTCTGTGTTATTTTGATATTTGCGTGTGAAAATCCACGGTTTAGACGTTCCTTTTCTTTCGGTTTAAGCCTATTTATATTTTCTTGTTATTTTCATCGCGGAAAATCTACATTTAGACAAAAGTTTACAACAGGGGTCCTTTTAAAGCTAGTGTCCGATTTTAGTGTAATATCGCCATCCAACCCGAAAGTCGTGACACACCTATACAAATAACGATACGATAATGGAAAAGTACTAACGACCAAACAGGATCTTGTTCTCATGTCCAGTACATAATCGTGCATCTTACAATGTATTTTTACCGTCTGCCGGTTTAAAGTATGGCATAGATAGTAGGCTGGTGCCTACTTATAAATGAGAAGGAAAAAAACAAAAACACAGAATTCATACCCTTACTGTATCCTATATATACAGATTAATTTATATAATCCTGGTAATTAAATAAAATTTCATATTCTAGATGGTAGTAATAGCAAAATAATAAAATACCGACAGTCATACATATCATTATCTTTTTATAAAGGATGTACAACATATCAATTTTTTTTAATTAACATTTTGTACAATTTTTTAAAGTGCCTTGGTATTAAGGACACAAAGTATCATAAGAGTCTTAAGTTAGATAATTTGTATCCTAATGGCTTAATACCAGGACACTATATAAAATTGTATAAAATGTTAATTCAATTTTTTATATCTTGTGTATCCTTTATGAAAATATAATTGTATTTACAACTGTCTATCTCTATTTTATTATTTTGCTGATTCATGTTACTTTAGAGACTCGTGTATCTTTTTGATGCTGTCACACACACGCACGCACGCACGCATGCATATATATATATATATATATATATATATATATATATATATATATATATATATATATATATATATATATATATATATATATATAATTTTTATGATAATGCACATCATATATGACGTTACGAAAAGGACGTAATTGTTATTTTAAAATTAAAGTCTTAATCCATTTCTTTCAAAACATTTTGTGCCTGAAGAAGCATACAGTAAATACAAAACTAATTGCACAAAATTATCGGCTTTTGTGTTTGATTGGGGGTGGGGTGTTTTTTTTGTCCCAAAATTGGCTAGTTGTCAAGGAAAACGATTTATTGCGAGTCTTAAAATTGTAGTAAATTCTGCATTCTGCGTAATGCAAGAGGCATATATTTTCATTATATAAGAAACATCCGTTCGCAGCATTTTTGTATCATCACATGACAAAACAGTTCTTTCATTCTAATGTTTAAGGTTTTGCTTTAAGCTTATGAAATAAATCATCGATTCCGCTATAGATGTTTTCAAAATTATTTCGGTATTCTTTTCAGTTCTAATGGCCTAAACCATGAGGTTGTTATGCAATAGTCCTGTGTCTTTTGTCCATGGATAGTAGTTTCTTATTGCAATTCATTTTGAATTGCTTGGAGGAAAGTCATAAAACTTGGCATACAGTTTTATCTTGAGATCGACTTCATCCTGAATGAAAATTACACCTCTCCAACATCCAATATGGATGCCATCTTGAAAATCTCCTCTTCAAGATCATAACGATATGGGGTTTTCACCAAAACACTTTTCTTGGCTTGTAAATGGTCCTGACTGAAAATTTTTCAGACATGACCTCCCAATATGCCAGCCACAACATTTCTTCTAAAAATCGTGTTGATCAATTCTCCAACATGGCAACCAAAAGGGCCATCTAAAAAATCGTGATACCGCTACTTCACTTGAAAGAACTTGGCGGCATTGGCGTAGAGGTTTCATTAGAGCTTCTCATGCATTACCTAATTGGTTCTCAGTTTAAAATGGAGCAGATCTGAACACCAACATGCAAGGGCAGTTTTGAATAGAAGTCAGGTTAGAGGTCACTGCTCGCACTTACGTATTTCACTGAGCTTATGAAAACAGTGACGTGCACATATGCTAATTAATTTGAACTTCGTTTCGTTGTTTTTCGACATGCATATTAATAGCCAGGACTCTGACGTTTCACTCGAGTTGTTGTTTATAATGACTTTGTGAACATGATAAGAAAAACACAAGTCAGTATTTTTTTTATCAAACCCAGTTTAAGGACACTAGTATATCTGAAGAATGCACAAAATGTTGTAAATATAGTATTGTTTAAAACATGAGTTATGGGTATCTTGAAGTAGCTGGCATGAATTCAATGATATCTTGTTCAAGATTAAAGTTTTATGTTCTGCATTTATGTTATTAATATGTCTACACAATAATATTCAAAAATATTTTTGTTTACTAACTTTTGGATTTTGTAGTTTCTCCAGATCGTCCGCGATGGTCAGAAAGTTAGGCAATAAAAACAATTAAAAAAGATGGGGGAAACGGATTTCTAGCAAATTTCCACGGATACTTTTCCACCAGTAAAGAGTCAGTCCCACATAGGAATCATTGTTTTTAAATTAGACAGTATTATAAATACTCGTAAAACAAATACGGACAGTGGAAAAAGGTAAATATATATTATCCTAATGCGACTGAAAAATCAAATTCACCTATTGATTTATCAGAACACAACTCAGTGGCCTGATATTTGGATGACAGAAAACCTGTATTTTAAGATGTATATTGTAACGTTGGGAAAAACACCAACCCCCTTTCTTTGAATTTTTCCTTGGGGAGGGGTGACTAGGCAAAATGTCTTTGGAAAGTATTTTAAGAATTAGCATCATAACTTTTTAGTTCAAGCTTACTTTAAAAAAAATCGACAAGGTTGATACATGTACGGTGCCAATCACAGAGAAGTCAATATTCAGCTGTGCCTTTTGTACACGTACTGAATGACTAAAAAAAAATCTCGTATTGGTGTAACAGCTGGGGTTTTGGAAACATTCAAAAAACGTGACATTGTTTCATGTTAAACGATTATTTGCTAGAAAACTGAGACTTAGAAGAATGTTTGTTCCAGTATTGATATAATATTTAGAAATATTTCTTTAAATATGAGGCAAATTAATTTAATTTTGCACAATAAGCCAGCTGAATCAGGTAGAGGGAAGAGAAAATAATTAAAGAAAGTCTGTCTCGTTTGTTTGTACGGCACTATTTGAGCCGAAGACTGCTTTATCTTAAGCTAATGTAATTTTTTCTGAAACACAAAAATTACATAAAACAACACGGGCCCCGAGTGGCCTAGTGGTCCGTTACGGATCACTGCCATCCCACCTCTGTCTACGGGAGTTCGAGTCAAAGATTCGGCGAATGTGGATATGTGAGAAAGCTTGCCAATAACTTCTCATGGGTCGGTGGTTCTTTCCGGTGATTTCCCGATTTCTTCCTCCACCATTAACACTGGCCGCCATGTATAGCCTATCGTGTGCTGAAAAATGGCGTTAGCCCCAAAACAACAAAAACAACATAAAACGACATTAAATTATTAAGTTAAGCTCCTAAAAGGATCGGTCTTTCTAATACATGTAATTAAAAACATGTCAAAAAACTTAATGTCATAATTTATATTTAATTTTTAATAACTGATTGTGCAATCTATGCATAATTGTAGCACGTCATTATTAAGCTTTTAAATGTAAGTCTTTACATGATTTTACTTTATTCGTTTCTATATTTTTGATGGGGTTTGTTTTCATTTTGATTTCGATTTGTATTTTATATTGTGTGTTTCTTCTCGCCCTTGAATTTTACAACTGTGATGTTCTGATTCATGACATATTTAGCTCTGAGATAAATAATAATGATACGAAACTACAAATCTACGGCCTTGAAAGAGGTTAATAAGAGAAACCTTGTTTGTCGGTGTCCATTTTCAATATAATGGCTACTATCTTGTGAGTTAGTCATGAACACTTCAAAGCAAATTACAATATATGATAACTAAAACTATCTGTAAGTTGTTGTTGTTGGGCTTAACACCATTTTCAGCACACGATAGGCTATTCATGGCGGCCAGTATTAATGGTGGAGGAAGAAACCGGGAAATCACCGGAAAGAACCACCGACCCACGAAAAGCTACTGGCAAGCTTTCTCACGTATTCACATTCGCCGAATCCTAGACTCGAACCCACGCAGACAGAGGTGAGATAGCGTGATCCGTAACGGACAGCGCTTTAGACCACTCGGCCACTCTGTAAGTAAATACGATCCACTCCATTTATTGTATAATATGTTTTAACTGATCTATCTTTATTAATTAAGTATTTAACACCTTCTGGAAGATTATGGCGCACGTGGTTCATAGTCTAGTATTTATCAGAATTCAATTTTATTGAGTCTTATGTACAACTTAATTTATCTGATACGCTTAAACCAGATTTTTAAACAAAATGAGGACGATTGAAAAATAGTAAACATTGATGTAAAAAGTGGAAACAGTTCCTCTTTATACATTTTGCGAAAATCTTAATATTATCTGAACGAACTATAAATATTTCCATATTAGAACATTGTCGTAGATTATGGAACGAATTAGCCTCCCCGCTCAACTTGCTCGAGTCTTTTAGAACAGTAACAGCTTTTCATATCGATGCAGATTTCCAAATCGATGCAGATTTCCATATTGATGCAGATTTCCAAATCGATGCAGATTTCCATATCGCTGTAGATTTCCGAATCGATGCAGATTTTCATATGGAATTATATAGTTAATATTACTTAATAATGCAGACTCTCAGAATAGCTTGTTTGCATAACAGTACTTCAAGTTGAAACGAAATCAATCATTTCGGTAGATTTATTTTTAAGATAGTGAAAACTGAAAATTTATTGCCAAATTCTGTATACTTCTCCCATGTAAGGTACAAAACGGAGATAAAGGCCCATTTAATGTGACTTAATATGGCCTTATTCCTAAACTCTCAACGAAGGAATCATCTGAACAATTAAAATTACCTTGACAAAAAAAATTCCAGTTTCGTGTGCAGGTTACTACTTTTTCTTACCAGTCTTGATATAAAACTTATATAAGATCATTTTTTTCCCAGGTGATCTGAAGACACCTTCACAAGGTGTGCATATTTATGAGACAGGTTTGCAATATCCGGAATGGTACACGGAATTGTCTGATGACAATATCCTTGTTTTCAAGAAGGTATGTCAATGCAATATTTATATAAACATAAAACTTTTATTTCAGGACATCTCGATCTGATTTTTTGAAAGTATTTACACATATTGAGGAACACAACCCTGTAAATACTGGGTAAATTTTTCCTATTACCTTTGCTAAAGTTTTGTGTTCTACTCAAATGTATTTTTTTCTTTTGTTCCATTCCTTGCCCTTTTGCTCGACATGATGAAGCAATTAGTTGTTATGTGTACGATTTCTGTGCGTTTTCAAATTGTCATTTCTTCGATCGTTCAAATTTAAATATTTCATTTCTATATAATCATTTTGTTTTACGAATTTTAAAATTACTTTGAAAAATTAAATTAATATACTTGTACGTTCACTGTGGATATTTGCTCTAAACATATGCGGGACCCAAGCTATGTTAATGGCGACCTTTTTTTGTTGAGCATTAATTTAATTACCCGTATGACTTAAAGTAGTATATCATTTTAACATGGACATAATCGATCACTAGATTTTTTTATAATCGATCACTAGAGTTTTGTAGCTAAATATCAGAAGCCAAACCCTAGACGTGAGAACATGTCCATGGTCTCACGTTCAAAACGGTAAGCGAGCGACAGCTGTTCTTATTTCGACTGCAAGAAATGTCGCAGAAAGCGCATTATAGCGGTTTCATTGTCCTTCAAAGATAAAGTTGTTTGCTTCTTTTTTAAGGTCGACATCTCCTATTTTCATAAGTGATTAATACCTACACTTTGCTTCTAAAAGTTCCAAGAATAGAATAGTATTCTTAAGATTAAAAAACACCGAGGTTCAACGTCAAGGCCACATGACTGCTTACTTTTAAATGGGAGGTCGATGTGCGAAGTGTTTGAGTCAGATTGTAGGTTCTATTGGCAAGGATAAATGTTTGTAATAAGCATGGGGTCCTACAACCGAGCAAACCAGACATCACCTGCGTGAGTATGGCTTGAGGTCCATTGTTTCTCTGTCCTTAAACGTAAACACCACAAATAACTCTAAGTTCACACTCGGTTGTTTTTTTTTTTTCCATCACATTTATATACCTCATCAGTAAACAGTAGATTGGCACATTGCGGTACGCATCATAAAATGCGAACCAAATACATAATGTAAAACAAATATTCCAATCTCATTACTAAACAATTGGACAAAAATATCCAGCCCATTTCTCACGTTAAAAATTATGGAGGATCCGTTTTAGGAAACTGGCGGTTGTCAGGTAAGTTTCTCTACTTTTTAATGAACTCGCATCATTTGTCTGTGGATAGGCATCAGACTTTGAAACAGAATGGCCATACTTGAAGATGAAGCATCAGGTTAAATGTCAAGGTTAATGAACGATTTATTATGCCATTGAAGTAAATTGTTGAATGTTCTCCCGTAGGTATACTTTCTGTTTTCATAATAGAATGCTATCAAATTATACATGTAACAATGTAGATAAAACATCCTTAACAATGGGTGTTGAAAGGGTCGAAGGTCATGGTCAAAGTCGTCGTTCAACAGCGTGTTCGAAAGCCACAGCAATATTGTCACAGACAAAAAAATGTTACGTTTTTTACATAGGTTTACTTCCTTAAGACAAGACAAGGCCGTATATATATATATATATATATATATATATATATATATATATATATATATATATATATATATATATATATATATATATATATATATATATATATATATATCTAAGCTGTTCGAGATGCTAAGTTCCAGTAGTGATAGTGCCGTCACGGCAGACAGCCTGTACAAGGAATTACAGCGTTTGGACAGCGGCGTCGCCATGGAGGAAGTGGAGTATGTGGTGAACAGGTTTAAAAACGATGGCAACCAATATATTCATTTTGATGAGTTTCTCCTCCATATGACCGACCTTGGAGATAAAGTTGTCAACAATGGAAATGATTCGGTAGTGGGTAAGAACTGAAGAAATTACACATATGCAGGTGTCTTTGTTAAGATGTTCGAAATCAAATATGCTGGTGTCAGTTAAAGTGGCGCTCACCAGTTATTATGTACTTTTGAGAGAGTGATGTATGTAAGGGGAAGTTATTTGCATTTTAAACATGCATAGTGGAGAGAATGTTGGAATACCTATATGCTACTTTCATGTAATGTGGCTGAAATTTCTTTGGATATTGTACTTTTGGAAATTTTAAATGATCTTAATACACTGCTAACTAAAATGACTGCTCCCTTGTGCTCCAAAAATCAACCTGAATTTGTCTAAAGTACACTATTCTTGGCAGCTATTAAAATATTGAAAATGAATTTTGCCAAACTAGACAATACCAGCTTCTAAAAGTGCAATGAATGAATTACCAAATACATAAAATGTAAAAAAAAGTTATCGGCTTTTTTTTTTACAATTTGCCTCTGAAGTTCAAGAAGTGAAAATGAGCAAGTAGAGCTAGCACTTTTTTGAAAGGTGCACATCTGGAGTAAGGCCAAGCTATATACTCTATAACCCATATTACACCCATTAATCATATATCAAAAGAAAGGGAATTAAAGGTTCTTTGAACAATACCTAAGATATACACAGTCTCTTTTAAATAGCCAGTATATCTAGTGATGAAACCCGGGGAAACTCTTTCTCTTTAAAATTCTAACCCTATGCTAAATACGAAACTGTAGAGCGCCACCTAAAACACCATTGTTGAAATTTTGTCATGAATTTCTTAGCTCTTGTTTGCATTGTACGGAAATGGGAGTTGGGAGAGCAAAACAGTTTTTATTAGTTTTATTTGGAGAGTAAATTTACACTGTAAGTGATTTTTAAACGTTGGTAAACTTGCTTGTGGTTATCTGAACGTTACACTTTCGTTTTAAGATCATTATTATTTCCACATACGTATTCATTGTTTCCTTAAAGGAAAATATAATAAATAAAATTTGCTGAGGTTTTAATCTAAAACACAATTGTTTAAGAATAACAAGAAAATTTGCACTTTTGTGTTCTTACATAGATACATATTCATAAAGAAGGATCTAATTTAAGGAAACTTGAGAATGTTTCAGGGAGGGGAGAAATAAATCTTCTACACGGCATTCCCACGAGAAAAAAAAACAGTTTCGTTTAAAAATGCACCGTGTTACGATCTGATTGATTATATTATAAGGCAAAATCGTTGGTATGAAAATTCCCATTGGAGATAAAGTACCTATTTTATTTGACCTTCAGTTATAGGTTTCGGGCACGGTTTTGGTCGAGGATATACGCTTTATCTTAAACAACCCGCTATCAAAATAAATCTTCATAACCAATTATTCAATCAGTCCACAAAAAATAAGCACGAAAATTCAGATCTTTCTATGATTATCCATTTCAGAATCACCTCTCTCCCTCCCCGAATCTCTTGCAAATCGCTAAACTTCGAAATTGTGAATCCCTTTAAGAACCTGTACATCACAATTTGTTTCAAATCGGACCTCCACTGTCCAGCATATGACAGTGGAGATATAGTTTAAATCAGATATATTTCATTGTAGAGAATTGTAACTCAGAGATTTCTGTCATAAAGAGCAGAGTAGATCGTGAACGGACCGATTTCCTACAGACCAGACATTATGAAAAGCTTTGTTAGAGTCATCAATACATAGCAATTGTAGGCCAAAATTTAATGTCTAACTCAGCTACAACAAATATGTTTGCACTAGTATTGTCCAGTTGTACATACAATTTGGCTTCGTGCATTCTTGATACTTCTTCAATTGACGAGGTGAAACATGAAGATAAAGTACTTTGTGTCCATGCTGTGTGTGTGTGTGTGTGTGTGTGTGTGTGTGTGTGTGTGTGTTGGACTTTTAACATAGCTTTAACAAATTTAGCCATAAGCACTTTATCTGCAGTGTCGGGTTTATAGTGATATCTAGCATTGGGGTATCATGACGCAGACATGCAGCATCATTTCCCACGAAATAACATTATCTTGACACTAGGCTGACAAGTCCTAACACTAACCTCTTAATGCTGAGCGCCAAGCAAGGCAGTTGTCGAGTTTTAAAAAAAATACCCATGTACTCATGACAAGTGCTATTTATGGGTACATTTCGACCTATTTCTGGTGGTTTGTGGACTCAACGCCATTTCTTCAGCACATGACTGGTGTAGAAAGAAAACTGGAACACGCCTGGAAGATCCGTTGACCCATGGAAAGCTACTGGCAATCTTCTTCTCACATTCAAATTGGCTGAGACCAAGGTGAAATGGCCGTGAAAGGTAAAAGCGAGCGTGTTAGGACACTATGCCACCAAGGACGCTATTAAGTTTGTATTTCACATGTACAGAATGCCTGACATTCTGAAAATGTGAGAACAAAATGCCAGTCATAAAGACAATCAGTCTAGCTCACTGAATTCGATGTTGTTGGGTTGGGGTTTTTTTGGTTGTAAAAATATACAATTATTTCATAAGTGTACACAGATAACAATTTTCCAAGTTGACATACCTTCAATTTTTAACTCAAAATAATTAAATATCGTTCTTGTTCATATGCACTGTGTTATCTTTCACCCCAGTGACCTAATAGTAACATGAATCAGAGATTCGACAGACAAGTGCTAAAATATCTGAAACTACATATTACCATGTAGGTGAAGTGATGGTGGTTTGGATTTCATGATTCATGATGATTAATGTTGTTATTGTTATTCTTATTGTTGTTGTTGTTATTGTTGTTGTTGTTATTATTATTATTATTATTATTATTATTATTATTATTATTATTATTATTATTATTATTATTATTATTATTATTATTATTATTATTATGGAAGATTGGGTGGGGAGGCGATTACCGGATAAGTTTAAGATTAATCTATTTAAGTATGGAAATAAAAGTCTGGCCTGAGCAGCATGACAATGCCTTTTAAGATAGTGGCAAACATTTTTCAGTTTCGGTTGCGATCGAGAACGTACCCTTTCACTTTTTAAGCCACCCTCTATCAAAATAAAACCCTACAACCTTGATGTATACACTCTCAGCCTCGTTAGATAATAAAAATCTGCCACGACAAAACTGGTCCTTCCGTAAGAGCCCTTTTTTATAGTCATATCAGAGTTTCTCCAAGCAACATGAAGAAAAAAAAATGCGAAAAACTGAAAATTTTCGACGACCAATTGAACTGGTCAAAAAAACAAAACCTGAGTCGGTAGGATATTTTTCGAAGAAATTTATTCTATTGCATGTGATGGCATGAAAACTGTTTTTCATCTTCAGTCGTCATCAGCATTTAATTGCACCCAGGTGCTATCTGTCAAAGCTGGTCAAAGTCAGTTGAGCAGTTGTTGTGGAGTGGTTTATTCATATAAATAAAGTTGTTTGAATGTTCTTCAAATTTTAGTAACGGCGGCCATATTTGATTGTAGATCGGAATTATTGGTATTAAAATTAGGCGTTTTCAAAGATTTGGTGAAATTCTGCTGAACAGTTTTTACTTTTTTAAATGACTCATTTTGTGACATCTGTCAGATATGATGGCAGGTTGGCATTTGTTGTAAACCTTTGACAGTCTCTCGTGATAAGTTTGATTTGAGCCAATATTGTGTTACAATCCAGGGTTTTGCTTGACCGAGCGGTGTCAAACCCCTTAGAAGTCATAAGTTTCTCCTAGTTCAAAAGACTTCCATACAACTTCTGCAAATTACAAGAAACAATCAACGTTTTCGGCAAATGCTTACAAGTCACCACGTAGACGCTCCGTTTCTCTGTGCAAAAAAAAAACAACAAAAAAAACAACAAAAAAAACGGCGACTGCACTGATTAATTGGAGCAAGCTCGACGTAAACAACGTATAGTGGTAAATAAACATTAAAATACTTAATAATTACGATAATGTCACTATAATAATTATGTAAAAGTTACGATAATAATGATTCATTCTTTTATAGGTCAAAAATATTGATCAATCCACACAGCTTAGTACAAATAATGCGCAAATATAGTAAATAAACACATTAAAAAATGTTTATTTAGCTTACTGATGAACCTATACGTAATCCAGAGACGTTATGGAGCGGCAACACTAGCTGATCTGCGCAGGATTAATTCCCGCGAAATTTGGGTAGCAATAATAAACAAAAATGTTGGAATGAGCATCAGTTCACAAACTTAAATTAATTTTATTCAATGAATCATAATTTGTAAAATTCTAAACTATTTATGAATAATAATATTTTTTTTATATGAATTAAGTAATTTCAGGCAATAAATAAATACAACTTTGAATGATTAGATCTCCAAAGGCTTCCATTAAAAGAAATTATATCAAGATAACTCTTGGAGTGACCTTCTTATTATTAGAAGGATATGCTAATTCTGATTGTCACAAATACCTAAAACCGATGGCCTAAGTGGTTAGAGCGTCCGCCTCGGATGCGTGAGGTCGTGGGCTCATACTAAAGGCTTATAAATGGTCCTGCCTTTCTTGGTGCTTAGCATTAAAGATTTTGTGTAAGGACTGGTTGTCTAGGTGTCAGGATAATGTGACTGTATGGGACATCATGCTACATGTCTGCGGAATTATTTTCCAATGCTAAACATCACTATAAACTGCACACTGTAGAGATCGTAGCGATACGACTAAACAAAATTACCGCTACGCTAAAAATTCCAAATCACACACAAAAATACCTAATTTTTGTAAATTAATAAAGATTATAATTTTGACAGCGTTAAAAATATAAATCCGTAAGACACAAACTATGCGTTTATTCTCAAGCCTAAGAGTTTGCTTTTATTTTATAAATACATGAATGTATTCAAAATTTATTTCAGCAAAAGACAAGGAAATGAACTATACAAAACGTCAAAAGTTGTTCTACACGGCGATCACTAAGTTTTCCATGAAGAAAACCCTGCAAGAAATCGAGAAAACATATCTTTCGATAGCGCACCAGCCTGCACCCCACGTACTGCCCTATTACACTGCAGGGTGGCATCTAATTGGCCTCGGTCCCCGTCATTTGGAACGCGAGATAAAAAGAATGCAGAAAAAAATTGGAAACAGCGATTCACCCTACGCCAAACCACTGCCGTTTTTGATTCAGCAGACGATGTCAATAAGGAACAAACAACGAGGAAGAAAGATGAAACGAGCCTATACATGTAAAAAGGCGTCAAATCTAATATCAAATAAGGATGAGAAGGATGAGAAGAATACTATGTTAGTGCTCCAACTGTCCAAGGAAACATTGGAAGATGATGAAATCAAGGTATAGGAACACGACATTGTCTATGTTTTGTATATGCCATTGAAAAAGACTCATTAAGAGTCGAAAGCGTTAAGGCTAGTTAGATACTAGTTTTGTACTGTTTGTCGTCAGTTTATTGCCTCTATCTCAATCAACCCCCGACACACGTGGTTTCTTTAAAGTAAATGACGTAAATTTTATTTACGCACATTTTATTCCCTAATAATTGTTATATATAGTTTAGGGGTAGGGAAAATCGAATTCAGACGCAAAGCCTCGGCTTCACATTAGATCGATCCTTTGAGTACTTCTACGCCATGTGTAATTGTCAATGTAATAGAAGAACCAAAGCCAAAGAGTTGCTGAATATATTTCAAATTTTATTCAACTAAAAGTTTTGGCTTATTACAAATACTCGATACGCCAACTCTTTCAATTACAACATTTTGTTGTTCCTCTCTGTGCAGGATGTTAGGTCAAGGTTTTTAGTAAGACATTTCCGTGATTGCCGGTCCGATTCAGTGGGGAATGCATAAATAATGTCTTAAATTCTTTGCTATGTTTTTAACTTGCATACAATTGCAATAAATACTAAATTGATCCTGAAAGATTAATTCTGTTCATTCTGTTCTTTTCCTTATTTCCAAACAGGAATCTTTAAGACTCCTAGCTGCACGAGGAAGTGTCGTTGCGAAGTTACCCGACGCCCATCTTATTCAGGAACTGCGTCATAGGATTTATTCAGGTATTGTATACATTGTACTTTCTCGCGTATAATTCGCATAATTCGCCCAAGGATTATGTCTTTTTTAATTTTTTAAGACGGCACATCAAATCTTAGGTGTTGACAGTCAGATGAGCACTATACACAATGAAAACTGATAGTTATTTCCTTATAAATCTATCACGGGTGTTGTTTGGATTTTATACGAGTATTATGATTTGTTTTGAGAAATATTTGCATTTCGTCAGTACTAAATGAGTGAGTTGGTAAAGGGTCCTGTTGTTTCAAAAGAAGTATCATTATTCTTTGAGTTTTTGAATACTTGGTGTATAGTTTAACAAAATCCCATCATAATTGTTACCCACGGAAAAACGTGTATGTATTATATGCATGTATGTATGTATGTATGTATGTATGTATGTATGTATGTATGTATGTATGTATGTATGTATGTATGTATGTATGTATGTATGTATGTATGTATGTATGTATGTATGTATGTATGTATGTATGTATGTATGTATGTATGTATATATGTGTAAGGTAGGTAGATTCTCTTAAATCTTGCAATATTTTAATGCAGTCGTCATACATGCGTATTTCATATCTTTACCACTTAACATTTTTATTGATGTCAAATTTATTTCAAATAAAAAGGCTGTAATTTTCTTTTGTCTATCGCAACAGTTTCGAACAAGTTGCGCCAGTCATGTACAGCTGTAGTCGAATCTTCAAGTGGGATTGAAGAATGCGATTCAAGTGGAAATTTCTTTCAAATGGATCCCGCGAAATATAGTTCTAGTACGAAATCGAAGTCGAGAAATTTATCCCAAACAGAGGTCCCTGAACCAGAGATGTCAGCCCACAGCCGACACAGAAAAAGAAATCCTCCACACAAATTTCGATACACATCCTATTCAGCAGTGCCAGTTAGAGGTACAGTTATTGTTCTACAGTCTGTCATTTATTGTGTATTTCGAAGCACGAAACTAAACATTGAGAGCCCAAAAATGAGATGCAAGACGGAGTATAAATGTTCATGTAGGTCATTAACATTTGCTATACATGGTCAGAAAAAGTTTTAAAATCCTCTCCTTGTTCTATTGATCAAAACTGATTCTGAGTTGATTTAGAGTTTTTTAATTTTTTTTGAAGCACAGTGTCTTGACATTTATCGGAGACAAAACGGAAATCAACCAGAATGGTCTCAGGTCCCTCATTTGCAAATCGTGCAAATGTAATTTGGATTACCTCCCATGTGACAGATGAATAAGATGTTCTTAATGAGTCGGTGTGTATCAATTCAGTGATTAACAATTTCCCATAGTTCTTCGACTTATTTCTCAGTGATGCCACAAAGCGCTTGACTGACATTGAGCTCTACTTTGCATTTGGCCATATAACACAATTAATTTTACTATATAGTCTCTACATTTGTTTCTCAGTACTGAACTTTCCACTGTGTGAAAATTAATACAAATTATATGTTCATCCAAAAAACCTTCAAAGATGACCTTACGGTGAAGTTCTTGTCAAGGGTTAACCTGCATTTTTTGAGAGGCTGAATTGTAAACAAAACACCATGCAACGGAACACAGATTTCACTTCCGGACCATCACCATGACCTTATTACTCAATGTGCACTGTCGCCGAAATACTCACAGACAACCACACCATAAGCTCACATTCTAAAGAATAAACAGTTGCCTTTAAATCCTTACCAAGAATGCCAAAATCTAACTCTTATATCACCACAAACTTAGGAAAAAGTGATCTAAAAATAGACTGGGACTACATTCGTGGGTACTGAACCGGATTTTATTGATTGTGTACGGGTACTGAACCGGATTTTATTAATTGTGTACTGATGCCATTTGGAACTTCGAGGCCAATCCAACGGATCATGGTGGCGCTCTTAAGTTTCGTATTTAGCATAGGGTTAAAATTTTAAAGAAAAAGAGTTTCCCCGGGTTTCCTCACTAGTTATACTGGCTATTTAAAAGAGACTTTGTATATCTTAGGTATTGTTCAAAGAACCTTTAATTCCCTTTATTTTGATGTATGATTGATGGGTGTAATATGGGTTAGAGAGTATACAGCTTAGCCTTACTCCAGATTTGCACCTTTCAAAAAAGGGCTAGATCTACTTGCTCATTCACTTCTCGAACTTCAGAAGTAAATTGTAAAAAATAGAGCCGATAACTTTTTTTCCATTTTATGTATTTGGTAATTCATTCATTGCACTTTTAGAAGCTGGTATTGTCTAGTTTGGCAAAATTCAGTTTCCATATTTTAATAGCTGCCAAGAATAGTGTAATTTATACAAATTCAAGTTGATTTTTGGAGCAGTCATTTTAGTTAGCAGTGTCCTAAGATCGTTTAAAATTTCCAAAAGTACAATATCCAAAGAAATTTCAACTACATTATGCCTACATTCTCTCCACTATGCATGTTTAAAATGCAAACAACTTCCCCTTACATACATCACTTTCTCAAAAGTACATAATAACTGGTGAGCGCCACCCATATGATGAATGTAAGCTAATAGCCACCATTCGGAATGTTTTGTCTATTTGAGAACAAGGATTGAGAGTTAAGTTGTGAATGAATGGAACTTTTTCATTCGTAATTTCTGGGTCAGCTCTGTGATTATTCTAATTATAGAATTAGACAAGTTGGTTAGAATAAATTGCAGTTTCCTTTTTGAAAAATCATTTCTGGCGCAATGGATTTTCATATATTAATATTTGAAGAAAAATTATGGTATTAGGCTAAAAAGGAATAAATTACTTGTCTATAAAATATTTCTGTAAACAAAGAACATGAGGTATATGTTAAATCTGAATGGGAATTGTGTGTTATTTTCTTTTCGTGTAAGAATAATAGTTTGATATTAAAATAAATGAAAACAAAGTAGATAAAACGGAAAATTATTTCATTGCTGACCTGACAGTTCAAGGAAAGATTATTACATAGTTTGATACATATGGGCTAATCATGACCCGCAATTTTATGAAAATGTAAATACACAATATAACAGATTTCTGAATTATTTTATTGGTTGCTATGGTGACTGGAACTTGATATTGGCAAAGAAAAATCAATTAGAAAATTATTAGAACAAAAGTAACCTTGAGGCTTGGAAAAAAATACAAAAAGTGTCTACATAGCATAGGAAAATTCCTACACATCAAGCACATTGAGAAATAACTTGATTTCATATGGTTGAAATAGTTATGTTTTAAGTAGTGGTATTCTTACAGGATGCAGATTCGATCATTCAAGAGTAATTTAATAAATGAAATTTAAATAAAATGCTTGTATGATTCAAAACAATTTTTCACAGAAAAAAAATTCTTAAAAATTTTTCTGTTACATTTATTTGGAAATGAGGTCAGATCGTATCTCCAGATTATAACCATGGAGTTCTGAAGCTGTAAAAATATGCTAGAAACATGAAAAGAAGTTGACAATTCAACCATATTAAAAA
Organism: Potamilus streckersoni; assembly: GCA_016746295.1. Classification (NCBI taxonomy): domain Eukaryota; kingdom Metazoa; phylum Mollusca; class Bivalvia; order Unionida; family Unionidae; genus Potamilus; species Potamilus streckersoni. The sequence continues at coordinate 4,352,347 of JAEAOA010001578.1, read as the reverse complement.
GGTTTTATTTTCACCAATAGTGTTAGGGTCACAAATGTTTTGTTTACAAGATTGACATGAAGGGTCACCTATGCTTAACAATTTTGCACAAATTGCAAAGTTCAGCGTGTTTTATGTATTTGTGTGCATCAGTTTTTGTTAGGTTGTGTATCTCACCAAGCGTGACACATATTGTTGTATGCATTTATCGGTTTGAAACATATTGCAATATTCAGCTTTTATGTTGTTTTTGTTGTTGGGCTTAACGCCATTTTACAGCACACGATAGGCTATTCATGGCGGCCAGTAATAATGGTATAGGAAGAAACCGATAAATCACCGGAAAGAACCACCGACTCACGAGAAGCTACTGGCAAGCTTTCTCACATATCCACATTCGCCGAATCCTAGACTCGAACCACGCAGACAGAGGTAAGATGGCAGTGATCCGTAACGGACAGCGCTTTAGACCACTCTGCCACTCGGGGCCAACAGCTTTTATGTATTAGTACGCGTCACTTTGTTTGTCTATCTACATATAAAATATCTGTACCTCTGAACTCTACTTTAAAAAAAACAAATATCTGGCAAACAAATTGTATGATATTTATGTAAATTGCGAATCAGCATCTGATGTAGCTGTTTTTAATGACAATATAAGAAAATTGTTTTTAACTGTTTTTGCTCAATAGTGCACAATAATGTAAATTCCTCATGGAAAATGTCTTGTGTTACTAAAATAATGTAAATCCCACATGGAAAATGTCTTGTGTTACTAAAATAATGTAAATCCCACATGGAAAATGGCTTGTGTTACTAAAATAATGTAAATCCCACATGGAAAATGTCTTGTGTTACTAAAATAATGTAAATCCCACATGGAAAATGTCATGTGTTACTAAAATAATATAAATCCCACATGGAAAATGTCTTGTGTTACTAAAATAAAATATTCAAGAAATCCTGACTATACATTATTGTTTGGCTTACTGCTCATAATCACGCCATTTATCGCTGATTTTTTTTTTCCTAAACGGAGTTAATCGAAGTAGGACGGAGTTAATCGAAGTATGACGGAGTTAGTCGAAGTAGAACGGAGTTGGTCGAAGTAAGACGGAGTTAGTCAAAGTAGATCTTGTGTCAAGTAGCAGAATACCGCAAGCCATCCAACTTTCAGTAAAATAACATTTTATGTTAGCGGCTTGATTTGACTTATAAGTAACTATATTCGGTATTAAGCACATTGAAGTCTGCATATACCAACATACTGCAAGTCAATTCTATCGCTGTCTATGTGTGAGTAATTACATGACCGGAGATACGCTTAAGGAAGCCGGAAATTCAGGTCCGAGGCCAAATGTCAGTACTTCTACAAATATACAGTATGTAAACTATACAGTTACAAATAGTTATGATATTCCAGTCATATTTAATAACACGTTAAATACACAGTAAGAATTCATTTTATTTTCTTGGGAGATTATTGTAAAACAATAACTTGATTTCATATTTTAAAAAATTGCAAATTAGACGGCGGAAATATCTCTAATCTTGTGACAGGTCAATAATTTGTGCGTGCTTTTAACATAATAATAATTAAACAGAAAGAAGATTCAAAGCTGCAGAAAATGTCGAGGTCACTGACGTTTAGTGTTTTATTTTGTTTCATCACCATTCTGTTGCTGATAATCTATCGTGACTTTTTTTTACAATAGCTATTTTGGATACGAAACGCGGTCCTGGATGGGTCACGCCACGTATGGAATTTTACAACGTACCTCTACCGCTGTTCAAAAATGAATTCAAAGGGAAGAAACCAACAGTGGATGATCTTCACGAAATAAGGAAAAAGGTACAAATAAATAAATCCCCTGCAATTTTCGAAAGTTTTTCTCACTTTTTCCTGCAAGTTTTATTTATTCAAATAACTATTTATACAATAACCAGTCATACCGGTGTGAACTTTTTTTTCATGAAGTTTTGTTTTAATAAAACTTGAATTATTTTATTATGTTTATTTCATTCCTTACTTCACCTGCCTACAAGTACAAAGCACGTACATTTACCTTTTCTTACTAACGGCTGATATCAGCATCCGGTTCACAATATTCAACTAAAATGTTTAATCCTGAAAAAATATAATGCTCTTGTTATCCAGCGTTTCTTAACAAAGTGAAGATACATATTCAATTCAACATGAGTTTCTTTTCTAGTAGAATATGTAAGGGTCATACAAAATTTAATCTAAAACCTTGAGGCATAAATAGGCTTGACACGGCTGCCCTGAATACCGTCTGCCTGACAATCAAATGGAAGAGCGGTTGACCAAAAATGTGGGTCAGTAGGATACTTTCTATAGAATTTCTTCCAGTGTTATTTAGTAAATATGTTACCATATCAACAATTCTCAAGATTTCTATATTATTTGCATTTTCGTCCATATTTGATAACACGTAAGTATCAGTTAAGCCCATATGCATTCTATCCAGTTTATTCAAAATTGTGTTCAACAGTTTCTGAGAAAAAGTTCTTTAAATTTTTGTCGTTTTCAAATATGTGCGGGTATGATCGATCAGCATTATACTAAGAGACGTCTAGATTCATTAGAAAGAAATCAGTACAGATTTTATGGTGATAAGACTAAGATTTGTGTGCTTTCAATGAATTTGATGGATATTTGAAGAAGATCATAAGTCGAAAAATTCGACAATTTACTTCAGTAAAAGTAGAATTAGATTTGATGATGAAACTTATAATACGAAAAATCCAAGACAAAGAGGAGAGGGGTATATTAATGCTTGCTAGAGCATCTGAAACAACAGTAAATATGCATTTTCTGAATAGATTCATTTTTCTTTTCTATTGATTTGCTGATGAATCCCTGTTGTACGTTAAATAATTTATAAGCACTGCAATGTACGCAGTCTGTTCTCATATATACTTCTTAAAACAGGTCAGATACAAAAAGTTATCAATGTAAACCTTTTAACACAATCACGACTATATGTGCTTTTGTTGGTAATCAAAGAGATACTCTGTGGTTCCTGAAAACTGTTATGTAAATTTAAAACCTGTGAGCAAATCATGTTTGGTTTTCTTTAGTTACTTAGATTATTTCTATTGCTCAGTTTGCAAACATTTATGGATCACGTTTTTCTCATTTTGCAATTTCTAATCACACTTCAATCCCATTCTGTGAGAATCAAATTCAATGTTCATTAAGGTTGTATTGGCTTCTGTGTGGATAATTTTCTCTATCGTATTGAAGCCATGATAGAAATTCATATTTGTATCTCTTTTACGATAACAGTTTTATTTCCTAAATTCACACGTAATTTAATACCACTCAGTGTCTTTAGATTAAATACTACAAAATTATACAGCAATATATATCCAGGTAATGGTTTGACTTTCTCCACATTCCTTTCTTTTGTTATCGATTTATTTTCTTTTTAATTCATCCAATCTAAGATGTAGTGCAAGAAGTTTGTGCCTATATTCATATTCAGTTCATTTTTGAAAGTCCGTGTATTTTCATTTTAATTCATCCAATCTAAGATGTAGTGCAAGCAGTTTATGCCTATATTTATATACAGTTCGTTTTTCAATGTCCTTGTATTTTCATTTACGTCGGTTTGAACTCAGTCAATGCTTTCGCTTAATGCGAGAGCTTTAAATGAGCTTGACTCTGTTTTAAACCTTTGTTTAAAATCTTCTAAATCTTGAGATTTTTTAAGATGGTATATCCTTTGGTCTGTTTCGTCACTACAACTTTTTTCCACACCTATATCATTAAAGACTTTTTAATCAACATATTACTTTGTATCTCTTGCTAATTGCTGAACCTCAACATGTAGGTTGTAAACCTTTGTGTCTTTTGCCTATTCTATCACTCAAATTTGCATGTGTAAATGTAATTTGTTTCCATATATTAAATTTAAAAGAAATTTTATTAATATTTACTTTTTTGGTTATAAGTATTTCCGGCGGTCTTGTATTTCAACTCATCACATTTGTGCCATTTTAATTTCATGGTCGTTTCGTTTGATTCTGTTATATGAGTATTTCTGTAAATGTTCAAATTCCTGTAATGTATTATAGTTTTTATGAGTTTTATTAATTTTCTTCTTATCGGTGTCCAAAGCATGTTTTACTGTTTCTCCTCTATACGATTGGCTCTATATATCTACTCTTGTTCTTTCTGTTGGCAACGTTTGCACGTCACTAGATAAGTTACAAATCTCTGCAATAAATTCAACATTTATCGAACATACTTTTTATTCTGATCTATTTGTATTTGTATATTTGATATTTTGTTAGCTCTTACAATGCCACAATGTTCAACTGCAATTATTTTATTGTAAACTCATTCCTCCAGGATTTAATCTCTTTCTAGTTATTGTCCCATGCATTATTATTTTGATTAGAAACTTTTTTATGCAAAACGTTCATTACATACGTCAATTTTGTTCTTATTTTATCAGTAATATCGGTAATACGATTATTGTTGCCCTTTACAACATTGTTAATTGTAAAACATATCGTTGCGTCTCTCTCTCTCTCTCTCTCTCTCTCTCTCTCTCTCTCTCTCTCTCTCTCTCTCTCTCTCTCTCTCTCTCTCTCTCTCTCTCTCTCTCTCTCTCTCATCTCAATGATCAAAAAGAAATCTACTTCACCCTTATTAAAATATTTCTATTTTTACGTAAACTGTAAAAAAATGTCCTTTAGGCATATTTTGAAATTCACTTTTCAGTATACTTTTTTTTAGTTTTTTAGTTTAGTTTGAGAAACTTTTAAATACCTGCACGATTGCATCAACATTCATGTGATTTTCATTTCTTCTTGTTTCGTTCAAACATTCATATTGTTACAAGCCAGGGGTCTTTTACTTGACCGAGCGGTGACAAAACCCTGGGCTCGAATCCCGCTAGAAGTCATAAGTTTACCCCATATTTCCAAAGACTTCTATACAACTTCAGTTATAAGTCGGAAAGCCATACGTGTCTATTCCGTACATAAATTTTACAATAATTAATACAAGACCGCATTATTTACAGCTTGCAATTTAGCCATCACACGCACATCCCCACATTTTCTCTATATTACCTTTCCGTTCTGCTTGTAATTCACACCGTAGAAACTGTACACCTATCCCTAACACGGAAAACTATTTTAACTGCCTACCTGAGGTCAGTCGGACTACCGTTTCAAGGCACATCACACTAGTATACCTACTATGGCAATGTAAACGGTAACTACCGAGTACTTTCTCATTTATCCCATAGCGTAATTTAATTTACTGGTTTACTACCATAAAATACTGCTACTGCAGTCACAACACCGATGTATACCACTAGATTTTATAAAGTGCTACATCACTAGGGACAGTCATGCGGATTGGGTCTGAGTTCGCTACTCATTGGCTATGGCATCTCACTAACACTTTCTCTCCGTGACGTTTGCTCCTAATAATTAACTAATTATTTCGTGCTAGAGAATATTTCCAATTTCAACAAATTCCAATAATCAAACATGTAGTCACACAAGCCTACAAATTGCTTAAACTAATTATTACAATATTAACTTGTAGTCTTCCCGTCCCGAAATGCCCTTCCCAGTTTCCACAAACAATTTATTTAATAACATACCCGAACTTACAACTGAACACAATTTGAAATATATTTAAGTTGTTTCAAAAGTTCATTGAGTATACGAGGCGTTTTAACTAATATTTCTTCGATAGATTCAAAATATAATGGTTATTATTAATATTGCTCTTCCTCGGACAGTATAAGGACTAACTGATAGCAATGTACATGCTTGATGCAATGCTCAATTTAACAAATAAAATATTTAAACTATATTGTAGTCCATTGATCCTATTTTAAATAACTTTTTATATGTAACTCACTTCATATTTATTTGTGCTCTTCTTGTTTCTGTAATATGATTTATTACCTAACCAGGACATTATGTAGCTTATTCTCGCTTTATTACATGTTTCATGCATCTGCGTACTACTGGTCAACCACGTGGCTAACATAACTGATTTTGTAGGAAATATTAACACCTCTTGCTTGTGTAGAGTGAAGGCAATTTGTAGCTAATCATCCTTTCGAATGATCTTATTTTACTTTCATTTTTGTCTCATTTAATTTTTTACAAATTGATTTATTTATTGATGACAACTACTGAACTTCAAAGGTCGTAGTATTGTTTTTTGATTTTATTTAGAAAGGGTATAAAGCATTAAGAAAAATTATTTGTGTGTGATAAATTACCTTTGGGCGATAAGAACATGTCAACGGGATATATGTCCACAATAGGTACTCCTGTTTTCAATAAGTTTGCAAAGTTTCATTAGTTTTCAAACGTTTTAATGATTTAATAATCTCATATTTTCCAATTCATATGGATGCTTTTAAAACAGATACTAATTATTTGCTGTTTTAACTTCTACTTTGTTTTCTATAAATTCTGCATCTGTTTACCCAAATCAAATACATAATTTATTCCTTCTTACTATTTCACTATTTCAGTCATCTTGCTATCATGGTGTACGGTGCTTATTTTGTTGACAATATTGGAATATATATTTTTATGCTTGAAATCATAAAATTAACACTTTTGTTCTTTTAAATGTTATTCTTCAAAAAATTTGTTTTCAATCACTTTTATCTAGTATACATATATAAACCAAGAACTATTACATCTTTATGCCGACATTGTTCCTTTCAGATATTTAACTCATATATTTATTATATCATGTCTCAGAATCTGTTGAATTTAATGCATTTAATTTCAAAGATTATTATGACGTATACCAAATTCCTTTTGTACTTACTAAATGTCGTGATAATATGTTGGATCTTGTAGCTTTTAATGTTTGGTTTTCAATTACGGTACAAGCAATATCAGTAGTAATGCAGTATTTAACATTTAATAATAATTAAAAAATGCCCGCACGCCCCCACCGATGGTTTAATGAATGTTAATTTTCATTTTTAATGTTTTTGTAGCCATCTATACGGGAATTTAAATTGGACACTACCGGGATTTTAATCGTAACAAACATGAGTGATCCAGATGCCATATATATATATATATATATATATATATATATATATATATATATATATATATATATATATATATATATATATATATATATATATATATATAGCAGAGAGAGAAAGAGAGAGGGAGATAATATTTGACAGCTAGATACGAATAAGACCAGGGTAAACCAAATGTGTTCACCTATTTATGCAGAGCTCTAACAAGGTTATATGTAATGCCTTTATGTGGTTTGTGGTGATCGATGAATTCTGTTATTATTTTGCTGATATTGATGTTATATTTAACTCCGCTTTTTAGGCTGAAGAGGCTGCCAACTCTTACTATAAAAACTTGCGTCAGGCGGCCATTAATCAAGCCAACCAGCATTGGAACAAACTATCTGTCGACTTGATCACACCTAAAAAAGTGATGGAAAACTTCAAGCAAGTGTACCTTGCTTACTCGCCCCAAAAGGAGGATGCCACCTTTCTTATCTACCCTTGGATACCAGGACCATTTGGTTACGTCAAGCACGGTCGCAAGAACAATTCGCATTCAAGGTCAACGCTATCCTCCACTTCTCGAAGCGGGCGGCGCTCCAGGCGGAACGTGTATGATATTGTCTGTCGCCCAAAAACCGTCGCGATTTAATTTACATTTTTGCAGAAAATAGAATTGTACATCGGTCTGTTTAAATTATTAAAACAAAAACAAAACAACAATAAATTTCTCACATTATGTCAACTTTGATGATTCTAGAAGCAATACATTTTATATGATAATGGTAACATGCTTGTGAGAGGTGAGTGGGTGGGTAGAGTGGGATAATAATAAACATGATAACTTGTTGCATGTATGTGTATATATGCAACAATATGTACAAAAACTTTTTTAAGATGGATGAATATGTTTATTTCTTTTCTTTATTGTATGTTGCATTTCCATCACTAATTGGTTTTATACTAAATTCTTCGATATTACATATATGAGTTAATTGTTTAAGCTTTGTTGTGTTCTTATGGAAAAATATTATTATGGTAATAAATTGAAATTCTACTTTGTGTCACTATTTTAATATTTCTGCTTTTAGTCAAGGACAATTTTATTGACTATTTGAAATGTCATAACATTTTAAAATAGTTCCATTATCCTTAATAAAACCAGAAAAGATTTGTTTTGAGCAAGCAAATGTATTTAAATTTTAGTAATAAGTATATTGTGTTGCATAAAACGGTGAACGCGGAAATTACTGCACAAATCGCCATTTTTGCATAGTATTGTGGTTAATTTTCCGCAAGACATTTTGGAGAGTGCTCTACAGATATTGTGAACTTTTGAGAGAGTTAGAGGTATAAGGTGACGTTGTTTTTCTTTCAACATGCTCAACAGAAAGTTGATATATCTCTATGTTACTTTCATATACTGTGGCTGAAATTTCTTTGCTTGTGTTAATTGTGCATGATCCAAGCGCACAGCTAACCAACCATGCAGCTGCCGTATACTAAAACATCAGCAACCTTTGGTCTGAAGTACACTACCTTTAGCAGTTATTAAAATAAGTAAAGACGAATTTTGCAGGACTAGACAATACCAGCTTTTGAAAGTGCATTGAATGAATTACAAAATATATTAAAAAATAAAAATTGTATCAGCTCTTTTTTTAATTACCTTTAAAATCAAGGATATGAAAATGACCAAGCTGAGCTAGTAGTTTCTCGACAGGTACACTTGAAAAGGAAGGCCAAGCTCTATACTCTCTACTTTAATACCCAAATTAACACCCATCAATCATAACCAAATAAAAGGAATTTAACATTTTTAAACATTACCCAATATATAGAAGATCTTTTTAATAGCAAATATACCAAACGAAGAAAACCTGGGAAATTATTTTTTTTAAATCTAAACCTATGCAAACAACGAAACTGTAGAGTTCCACCTTTGGTTCTAACTGGTACAAAAGTATACTTTCACTGGTTCACCTCTTATAATAGATATTTGTACGAAAGAACATAGTACCAACCATATCCATGATACCTTGCGAAAACAGAGCCGATATGCACTGGTCTTGCTGTTTCGTATACCGTCATCTGCTAAAGTGGTTTTCTAAACTGCAGTTGACATTCATGACATGCTCTGTTGTCATTTCAATGTTGAAGTAATGGTTTTAATTTGGTGAAATATTGTCTTTAGAAGAAAAAAAAAACGGAACATATTGAATTATAGTATACTCCGAGAAAAAGCTTAAATGACGTCTTACATCTGCATTATTTAACCAAACACAAACTCACGGTATATAGTTGGTCATTGCATCAAGACAAGTGACCTCAAAAGAACTGTCTATGTCAACTGGAGAATGTTTTCTTAAGTGCGCTAATAGCAAAGAATTATATGACCTGATCGTGGCAGCCTTTTTATATACTACCTCGTTTAACATGAATTTTTAACCATGTACCCCATTCATTCTATCTTTATTTCTTACTTTCAGAGATTAATAACATAGCGAATTGGTCATTCCTGCAAATAAAGGTACACAAAACCCCATTAAAAATATTCTTTTAGACAATATATTCTCAGGCATATTACATAATTTGTAAAGAAGTATAGTTTTATTTTATCAATTTCAGGGACACGCATGCTTTCACTCATACAGATCTAGTCTTACGTGAGAATTCTTGAATGTACTTTATATATGTTTTCTGAAATACGTGTAATATTTTAATTTCTTTCGATCCAATCTTTGGCCAAACCTCGCAACCATAAAACGCTGCTGGAATTTAAAAAAAATTCTTATATAGACTTGCAGCAGTTAAGGGATTTAATTTGCATTCCTTTTTCCCAATCCCGATATGGGAATATAGTGATTTTCTCCCTTTTGTATATGCCTTTTCCATCTTGTCCACACAGCTCACGTCAGCGCTTACATGGATTCCTACAAGTTCGGTAGTTTGTGAAATCGGTATAAAGTTTGGGCTAATTCTTTATTTAAAATTGCAGTTCTTTTCTGTCTGTTTCGCTTGAAGATGACAATGCAACGTTTGTTTTCATTGATTTTAAAATTCAAGGTTACAGAGTGCAAGTGAGCAATATCAGGCGTTGCTTGTAAATGTGCAGGTGTTGTCTTTATAAAGGTGATACCATCAGCTAACGCTTGGTGTCCAGAAGAAAATAAAAATACGGTTATTACTAATTTGGAATCTTCAAACAATTTTAACATATCATTGAAACATACCAGATATAAAAGCGTGAAAAGAACCCTGCCTTGGCGGATACCTTGTCTGATTGGTATAGGTTCAGATTTAGAGACATTTACAGTACCAAAAATGCTATAAATATTAAAGTATCTCTCATTAAATACAATGAGGAGAATGACAGAAATGGTTAATATGTCAAGCTGTAGGAAAAGAAACTTGTGTCATACAGTGTCAAACGTCTTCCGTATGTCCAAAATGGGGCATAGACTTTTGATTCTAATTTCAGGTTTGCGAAGATGGCTTCATGTAAGTTAAATGATGCCGTTATGCAGCTCAATCCCTTTTGAGTGTTCTGCTGTTGAGTATTAGGAAAACATAGTATTTCTGCATTTTGTGAAGTATCATAAAAGGAGTAAAGAGAACAATTTTAAGGGAAATGCGCCCTCTGTATTAGAGTAAGCGCTACATATATTACGAAAGCACCAGATCATCTAATTCCCAAGCACCACGCATTATGGAAAACTACTGCACATCGTATATCAACTGCTGTATATAACGATGACACCGTACCATATAAACGCAATGAAGTAATTGAATCATATACAATGCTATTTAAGTATTAAGATTCTAACTTCAATCCATTTATCTCAGACATATGCACGTGCTACTCAATAATTATAAAACGGGAAAGAAAGTGTGACTAAAATTAAAATATTGACCATGACCTTGACCCTGAAGATGAGATTCCAATCGCAACACACGTCTCACCTTGTAACGATAATATATAAACACACCAGGTGTCGACCTTTAATAATAATAACAGCAGAATAATAATAGTGCGGAAACGATTCTATAATGGAAAAGCAAATATTGATTTATGACATTGACCTTGAAGACCTTAAAATACATAATATTGATGAATAATTATACCAAGTTTATTCTCAAACGGCTCTAATATTATGGAAAGGAAACGCACGAGTCATGAAAGAAACAAAAAGGGAAAATGGCAGCTGTAATAAAAGATGCATAACGAATGTTACGTAAATCTGGTTGTATGAAAATAAATTTGAAGATTTATAACGATTATTTTCTTTATAACCATTTTGCGTCTTTCTGTATCGCATGATCCTTTTTAAACTATATTCGGTGAGGGTTTTCTTTGCGCGAAATAAATAAATATTTTTGTATCTGCGGTGCAGTGTTGGAATCAAGTAAATTTTGTAATTTAACTGAACTGAAAACATTTTTAGAAAATATTTTACAAATGAAGCATACTCTGAAAATTAATTATCTGATAGAGAAATGTTTTGAACGCTAACCACTTTAAATATTAAATATTATGAAGGTTACATGCTCTGAATCGAAAAGTCTTTGAACAATAGATGTTCCGAAGGTTAAATGGTCCGAGTACTAAACACAGAACATCAGATTTTGTGAAGGTTAAATTATATGAACGAGAAACACTTTGAACAATGATGGCGTGAAGTTTAAATGCTCTGAGTGATAAATTCTTGAACATTTAATGGCATCAATGTGTATTAAATGTTTTAAAAGTTATATGTGCTGAATTAGAGCCTATCCGAATATTCACACTGCTGTCAATTTATCACTAATAAATAACTATGATTTAGATGTAACCCTGTTGAACTAGGTCATTTGCAAACGTTTTCTTGCAAAACAATGGTCCGTATTAGATAAAGAAGGTAGTATAATAGAGACACGCATTATACATCAACCGTTATTTCAGGACAACATTCGGAAAGTTATCAGAAAGACGGTAAATTATTACAACAGACGACAAAATACCGAAGATGCAGACGATATTCAAACGTTTCAATCGCAAGGTTATGAAAACGACATCCTGTCATCAAGGTTTTTTGGTTTAATAGTCTGGGGTTATAATACAAGAGACGAGATGTACGAGATCGAGAAAATGAGACGATGACATTGATAGATATTAGGAAATGGGATTTGCTTTTAGGATATCACGCCTATAATGCTTGAAGCTTCCACTCACATACAAAAGAACGAGCAATATCGACATCTATTTTGTTTAAAGCAAAGCGATGTAACTGAAGATTATATCCTTAGATAAGTTAGTGCTTTTGTAATGACAGCAACAACAATTAACACTGGCACATACCCAATATGGGTGCAACCTAGTATAATTTAAAATCCAATCCAGTCCAAACAACAATTATAATAATACCGACGAGAACTACACACAACAAGGGTCGTGTTGGTCGTTAAATGAATAATCAACTAAACTGATGAAATTATTTAATTTTTAAATCATGTGATCTGTACAAACTATGATTTTTTTGCATGTATGTACTATTTTAAAGTGTTCTTGGTATGAGCCGTTTGGTTTCGATGTTTTAGTGCAGCGTATCTAGTTAGAATCATCTTCCTTCCTGGTTCCAGAACTCTTATTGAGGATGCGGTCAATTTCAGGTGGTGTAACATCATTGAAAGGGTAGCCAGGGAAGAGAAGTGTTCAGCATCTGAACTTTTGTCCAATTTCCTATTCATTCAGTCAGATCTGTGAAAACTGATCTTTTTATACAGATTTTAGGTTATGCGTGCAGTGCAGTTTTGATTTTTATAATTCCTTAATAGCTGGAATGGAACCTGCGCCGCGAGTTACAACACCCTTCGCCTAGTTCTTCTACTTTATTTATCTGGGTCATTCTATATAAATGTATTTAATATAATCATGCATCCATACATTAAGGGTGGGGTTCGTTTGACTCGGGACATTTTGGGTCTTTACCATCATGTCGAGAAAGAAACCTCGGATACAATTCGTCTTCATTGAAAACTATATTCTGAAATATTTTCGTTCACATGAATCAACATGGCGGTGGAAGGAGACCAAGTCACAGAACATTCACGGCCTGTACTGTCGCAACATATGTAGTGCCTGAGGCGAATCACTAAACATACTAAATTGCAATGTTTTCTTAAAACGTCTTCGGAGGTTATTTTCCGATCCGAAGAAAATGTCTGAGTGATGTTCCAATCGAAACTTTGTCATCTCTGTTTGGTATATAGGAGTCGATTTGTTATCATAACTTCATGTACATATTTTGCAATTATATAGACCTTTGCTCTCTGTTCCTTGCCAATTATAACCACCATCGTATTAAAACTAACCAAGCAATAATACTGAAATTCTAAGCTGATATCGAGGGGGTTTTGTGTCATTGGCTGAGTGTGAACATTTGCGTGGCGAGCGACTTCAAGCTCTTCTTTCTCTCTTATTATTATATATATATATATATATATATATATATATATATATATATATATATATATATATATATATATATATATATATATATATATATATATATATATATATATATATATATATATATATATATATATATATATATATATATATATATATATTAAAATAAGAACATATACAATCGTTAGCGCCAGCCCCGAAAACTTTATAACGGCTCAAGTCGATCACAATATGATGTCGTAAAAGGGTTGGAAATGTGATCTTCAAGAATACTATTGCTATGTATATCTATATTTTTGTAACTCTTCGTACATGATTGTATCTATATTATGAGTAATTTTTGTTCTTGATTGTATGTTGTAGTGATTATGTATTTAAAGATATTACATAGATAATTTTATAAAGAGGTATAAATTATATTTTAAAATATTCCTGCGTCTGTAGATTATTTAAAATCTGTTAATAGTTGTAAAGTTTATGATAATAAAACCTGTTGATAACTTTGAGGTTACTTCTCACTGACAGCTAAGGTCATATGGGTTCGTGGAAGAAATAAGTTATTTTCCATTGGATGGGTTAGGACTGTTGGTTTTTTTATTACGATATTGTTTTTTTTTACAGTCACATAGCCAATACTACCAAAATGCATCCTTCCTTTAAGCTTATATATAAATACATGAAACTTGAACATTTTGGGCAGTCTTATTTCTTATGTTTTTGTTATCACATCAATTTGTACATATATTTAATGTTCTGTTTAACTATTATTCGAGAGGAAACGTTTGTATTAATTATTCATTGGTACTACAAAGTGCCAATTGCACTAAATTATTATTCTGAGAGCATTATGAACTATTAAAAAAAGAGATCTTGTCAATACCATTCTGAACATTCATTCTATCATGAATATAACTTTTTAGGATTTGCTTGAATTCGATTCTTAGCACTGTAAGGTTCACTTAAATTTTCATTTTATAAATTTGATAATTTAAAAGTTGTTAAGGTTTTCAAAACTTGGTTTTGCTTCTTCCTCTTGCTTGGTTTGTGACCATATAATAGTAACAATTATATTTAGCATAAAGAGAGAAAGCCACGGTTCTCTTCTACTGTTGTCTACTGGTTTTAATTCATGCTTCTCATATGTTCGTACAACCTGACTAAACCTGCCGAACCTATGTCAGCCAGTTTGAGATTTTCTATAAATGTACCTCGTTCTAGTAGTCGAAAATATTTTCTTCTTTCGTTTTCCCGTCAAATGTTTTTCGTTTTAGTTTTTGCAGCCTTTGTGGACCAGTTAAAGTACCTACCTTACGATTAAAACTGTACCTTTGTGAATCTCGCATTGACAAGATCAGGTCGGTTGCCATTATATGCTCTGAGGAAGTTACTTTTTCTGATTGTTTCGGCACCATATAACACTTCACGAGGGGTCCAACACTAATGATTCATCAATTTCCTTTTTCTTAATATTCTCTTTACTTATAAAGCATCAGACCAAAATATATTTGCGATCCTCCAAAATATTTAAAGAATAAAAATCGGTGTATTGAGTAAAGAAAGACAACTTATAACCGTCCATTCTCGCTCAAAACCGAGTCTACATGCAAGCAATATAAATCCAGATCTGCTGCTTCCAAGTACGTCGGAAGTTCCGGTCCAGTTTTCTTTGTATCTTTTGATTACAACAAACAAGAAGCATACACCCAGGTATGCCAGCTTATTAAGTGAAATATAACTGGATCTGTGCAGTTTGCAGTTTGATTCTACTTTTAAGCGAGTATGTATGGTGTATAAATCTATTTTGTTGTTTTCAGCGCATAATAGGCTGTACATGGCGGCCAGTATATATGATGGAAGAAGAACCCGTGAAAACCCCGCTGAAGACCAATGACCAGCGAGAAACAATAGGCACGCTTTCTCACTTAGTGGATTCCGTGTACAATGAAAAACGTGCATAGTAAATCTGATATACATTGGAAATGAAGTTGATGTTACTTTGTGTGACAAATATAGACTACAATTACTGTTGTATATGACAATTCTAATGATTTATTTGCATGAGATTGGTTATTTTGAAATGTCTTCGAACCACGTGGCACTTAACGTAAACTGCTGATCAGCTAACTCTAAAATTGCACATAACATGTCGAGACTTTCATAGAAATCAATAAATTGACAATTTCCTCGCCACTGGTGTTCATTCTGTACGAACCTGCCATTTATACTTCCCTGTTCCTTGCAAGAGGTCAATCTGGATTTTATACCTGGGGTATTTTGACGTTGATAAACGAGTTATGCTTTCCCACTGGCGTGCCATTTTCGTTTATGGGCCAATAAGCATAGGAAAGAAGTTATCAAAAAGATTTCCAGAACTTATTTTGAGAAATGCGCAATTTAGGAAATGTTAATGTTGAATGAATGTTAAAACACGAGTAAGCCGAATGTTTTCACCTAGAAATTGTTAATGTTGAATGAATGTTAAAACACGAGTAAGCCGAGTGTTTTCACCTAGAAACTGTGCTCATATCATTATAACTCAAGGTAGCACGTACAGACGCACAGTGCAATATTGCTACAAAGCTTATTAATGTTATCATTTAAAACTTCATCACCATCTATCTAAAAGAAATTAAATTGTTTCTAGCAACATTACATTGCTAACAGAAAGAAGTATATCAATAACAAAGGATAAATATTTTAGATATGTAATTCCGCTCCCTTCCAAGGGAGATACAAAAATACTTTCACAAGCTACATATATTTTATCTGATGGTTTTAAAGCCAGGAGTCAAATATTGGTGGGGGAAAGAGAGTATATATCTCTTTGTCTGAAGGTAACAAACTGCCGTCATCGTGGCTCGATTAATAGAATCTATGTTGGTGTTTCCACACAGATATGGAAATCCCAGACTCGGAGTTACATTGCCCGTCTCGCGGAGAGACAAATATAATCCCACGACTGAGATTTCAAGGTCACAGTGGTGTGATACGCTCTACGGATATTATGAACTTCTGAGAGAGTGGCGGTGTAAAATGAAGTTGTTTACATTTACAACATATACAGTGGAGTGAATGTTGGTATACCTCTGTGTTATTTTCATAAAGTGGTGCTAAAATTACTTTGAATATTGTGCTCGTGGAAGTTGTATATGGTCTTAGCACATCGCTAACTAAAATGACCGCTCCCTTGTGCCAATATAATCAGCCTGAATTAGTTTAAAGTACACTATCTTCAGCAATTAGCAAATTGGGGGAAATGAATTTCGTCAGACAAGACAATACCAACTTCTGAAAGTTCAGTGATGAATACCAAATATATCAAACGTAAAAAGGTTATCAGCTCCTTTTTTACCATTTGACCTCTGAACTTCAGGAAGTGAAAATGAACACGCGGAGCGTTGAAAACAATACGTAAAAAACCCACATGTTTAATGTCTCAAAAACGATAAAGTAATTAAATAGCACTCAAACGCTACTTTCATTATAAATAGCTCAACAGCGTGAAGCTGTATTTTATTGTTTTCCTTTGTTTCTATGTCATTTCTTACACTGTGATCAATAAATGAAGGTTTGTCCCTGATGTTCCACAATTTAATTTTTTTGACAAAATTGAAAAGAAACAAATAATTCCGCAGAAGGGGATATATGAAATATATGCCTCTCAAGTGACATGAACTGGGTTTGCCAAACATAGATCAACATCTGTATTCTGTTATATGTGATACTCATGTTAGGGTTCCCACCGTCACAGATCACTGCCATCTCACCTCTTCTCTGCGTGGGTTCGAGTCTTGGGCTCGGCCAATGTGGATATATGAGAACGCTTGCCTGTAGCTTCTCGTGATTCGGTGTTTTTTTTTTTCTGGTGTTTTCCCGGGTTCTTCTTCCGCCATAAATACTGGCCGACGTGTATTGGCTACCTTGTGCTGAAAATGGCGTTAAACCCTATAACAACAACAAATAGTGATGTTAGGTATGGCTAAGTTTTTATTCAAACGTGACTCTAAGTCACGTGGCACGTGACTTTACGTGGATAGCTGGCGGGCAGAAAGCACAAAAGCAATATTTAGTAGCATGGAAGTGCTTAGTCGTCATTGAATAGTTTAATGCAGAGTCGTTTTAAGAAGTCTGGGGGCCCATGGCACAAAGTCTAACCTTAAAAGTAACCAGAATTGTGCCTCAATCTCTCAGTCTCAAATATAGAGTATTAAATTGCATTTCTACGTTTGTGTATCTTTTTGTTAAATTTATTAATATAGTACTAAACTACTAACATAACCGACAACGAAATTGTTTTTTGAGCCTCCGCGGGAACCCTTGCTGTTAAGGGCCTCCTGCTGCGCAGGGTCCTAGGCACGCGCCTCGCGTTCCTATGCCTTAAACCGGCACTGGTTTAATGTTTCTTTAGTTTGTAGTTGTATAAATTATCAGTTAATGAATCAAACAGCAAATAACGCTCGAAGAGTGATGGAGACGAGATCTATTACGTCAAGAAGACATAATATCGATTGCAATCTCGTGAGTTGTCGTACTGACAGAAGATGACAAAGCAAGTATCTTGATTTGTCATCTTTTCACAGCTTATTACATTCATACCAATTTTTAATTACTCTCGTTTCTCCCACCAATGATTTACCGTCGGTTTTAAAACCATCAGATGAATTATGTGTTTAACTCGTGAAAGTATTGTTTTATCTCCCTTGGAAATGAACCGAATTATACACCTACAGACTTCATCGCTTGTCGTTGATAGAGTTTTTTCTGTTATCAACGTAATGTTGCTAAAACAATTTTAACAAGATAATGCACGGTGCATCTCTACATAATGTCTTGAGTCATAAAGGCCTGGGCCCTGTTTTTAGATTTATGGAATCATTCGTTTTACTCAAAATTAGTGTTGGAAATATTTTCGATAATATCTAATTTTTGATATTTGCTGATTCCAAAATGGAAATGGCACGCAGAGGAAGACTTAGTTTATTTGTCAACGTCAAAATACCCCAGGTATAAAACCCAGAATGACCCCTTTTCCATCAAACACACGCGTAAAAGCTGGATCGTATTGATTGAATGCTAATGACAAGTAAATGGTAAATTTATCGATCCCTAGTAGTCTCTAAAGATTATGTGTATTTTTATCCAGAGTCAGGTGACTGGTGATTTGCATAATCACTGCGTCATCAAAACACAGTTATGAGCAATATCCCAAAATACAAAATAATCAGCCTCAAGCAAAATATTTTTTAGAATATACAACAGTAATAGTAATCTATATTTGTTTTGAAAAAGTAAGATCAACTCCATTTGATGGATCTATATGCCGAATATACTTACTTAAAAGTTCCGCACAGCTGCAAACTGCACAGATCAAGATATGTCTTCCCATAATGCATCAGCAGATCTGGGTCTGTGCCGTTGGTTTTGATTAATCAGTTGAATCAACAACATCGGCCCTGTTCTACTGGTGCATTATGAGATTTTCACATCAGAATTTATGTTTATTTATTTGGTCTCGACTTGTACTCGAGAATAGATGGTGGTAAGTCATCTCTTTTTACTAGATACACCGATTTTCATTTTTAAAAAGTTTTGGAGAATCTCATAACTTTTGTAGCACCATGCTTTGAGCTGATGGTTTTAAATTAAAGAGAGCAGGAATTTATAAACTCCGATTAATTGGTGTCTACATTTATATTATTATAATAAATTGGAAAACCCAATAGTGACACAAATTTATCAAATTCAAATATAGCATTTAAAATCGTCTGTTCAGAATATATGTATCTTTCAACCAATTATTTAAATTCTGTCTTAATATCAACAAGATGGTGGACACAATTTTCAGAAAATAATGCACCAAACAATATTGTTGCAGTATCTTTTTAAAATTTATTTGTTCTTCTGGGGATTGAATTTCAACAAAAAATCACCATATTTATAAGAACGAAATACTTTCTATGATTAAGATCTAAGGATCATTACAAAACCCGAGACAAACCATATTTTAAAAGAATCAAGTTCTACTGTGCCCCAGAGGTAATATATTTTAGACGTAGAAACTTGTTCTTCACTGATACGCACACGAACTGGTGATTTTGATTCCACTAATAATATCAATACCAAATTAATAACTATTATATATTTTATTTATATTATCAACATTATCATTAGTTTGATAGCTTGTTGTGATTTTATATTCACTCGGATTCAGTGTACCTTTCACTGTATCACCTGCTTTCGTTGAAAGGTTGTGTTTGTGTAATTTAGATTTTTGGTACCGATCATGTTCATTTATTTTCAACTGGATAGTTTGTTTTTTTTTTAGTTTTCTTAATATGATTATCTCCCGTGTCCACTTTCCCTAGATGTCTAATTTGCCAGTAATTTTTGGACTTTAAAAATGTGTTTAAGTTATATTTATAATTTTGAATATCTCATTATCGAGGCAGTCTTTAATATCAGTAGTTGTTTTGACATTTTTTGAATATTCCAAATGACAGCTGTAATATCATCATTCGGATTGGTTTGAAAGCCATCAGATATTGTTATGGTCACATTATGGTTTATTATCATATTTTATTATGTGTTGGCTACTACCTAACTTGCAGTGTAAATGCTATAATGCAATCAAAACTAAACTAAACGTTCCTGATCTATTGGTGATTTAAAACGATACCACCAGTCATCGTATCACAATATTATATATATATATATATATATATATATATATATATATATATATATATATATATAAACAGAAAAAACTGTGCCATCCCTGGATTCTGTAGTAGAATCTTGATAATAGTGGGCAGAAATAATAGTTTAATACAAACAATTTTATCATACAGGTTAGAGAAATTAAATTCGTACTCTACGGAGTTTCGAACCCAGGTCCGCGAGTAAATGGCACCCATCGCCTTACCTGCACGGACCAACCCTTATACCGTCACGACTAAGCACGGATCACCAAAAAATGATGGCACTGAATTGTTGTTATATTAGCTCGTGCATAGCAAACACACTCTAAAATTATTTGTAATACAAAAATCCTATATACTTTGATTTCTTTAATAGGAATCTGGAACGACTATGTATGTATGTATGTATATATATATATATATATATATATATATATATATATATATATATATATATATATATATATATATATATATATATATATATATATATATATATATGAGAATTAATGACTAGGTCGTCATGCGAGTGTGTCTGCTACGCACAAGCTTATATAACAACGATTCAGTGCCATCAATTTTTGGTGATGCGTGCTTAGTGGTGACGGTATATGAGTTGGTGCGTGCAGGCAAGAGGATGGGTGCCATTTACTCGCGGACTTGAGTTCGAAACTCTAATTTCTCTAACCTGTATGATAGTATTGTTTGTATTAAACTATATATATATATATATATATATATATATATATATATATATATATATATATATAGAGAGAGAGAGAGAGAGAGAGAGAGAGAGAGAGAGAGAGAGAGAGAGAGAGAGAGAGAGAGAGAGAGAGAGAGAGATTTAAATAACATTTCCGATGACTAGGGTTGCATCTATTTCTAGTTTCATTTCACGTTAGCTTCAAGTTCTGCATCTTATTATTCCAAACTTTATATAACTGGTTATATTATGTAATTATACAGCATATATCAAAGTAAATGCGGAGTATACACAGACCAAACCCAGCAAAAGAACACGAAGTCAATTTTTTTTTAAAAAAAAATAATTATTGTGATGATCTAAATAAAGATAACACTGTAAAATTAACTGTAACAAAAGATACTAATGCTAATGTTTCGCTGACTAATTCTTATATTGCATAAGCAAACGACTAAGGCGTATTTGAAATTGAACAAGAAAATGTTACATTACAAAGACATGCAGCATATTGCATGAAAAACTCAAAACAATAAAGGAAAACAATCAAGCATATGTTTTGCACACGGGATTGAATTGTATAAAGATTAGGTTGTATTCTCTCCTATATCAAGTCATAATCTGTACCACCTGTTTGTTCTGATATATTTGGTTTAAAAAGGGAATCAAAAAATATTAAATAATTTCTGGAAAAGATAATCAGATTTACCTGTTTTATTTATTGGTGATTCGAGTTTATCAAGTTTCACTGCTTTGTAATATACGTTCAATAATTATATTCTAGTATTTGATATTTATTGCCTAGTTCATAATTATCCCTTTTCTCGTAATGTTTCAGTTGTGGTTTTTATCACAATAATCGATAACATCTATAACATAAAACTAATCTTGACAAAATGCAAAATATAAACACTTATTAATAACATTAATTGTATGTCTGGGTCAAGGTAACATAAATCACTGCCTGGTAATTTTTTTTAAAAATATTCTTTTACAAAATAAATTCACATATTTTTATCTGGTTTATTTGTTCAGTTAAACATTACGCATCGTTCTGTATTGTGACTCATTAATACTATATCTATATTTATTCTCCAAAATTATTTTTCAGTAGGTTTCATTATTTTGCATAATGTTTTTTACCTAGTAAAAAAACATATACGATTAGAGTATAAATGCACAGTTGACTTAGTGAAAAAAATAAATAAAATCCTTAAACATATTTGGCAGACCGTGAAATCATAATGAAACAAACATTGAAAGAAGAAGAATGTAATGCAAGCAGCTTTTATAAGGATATCGCCAAAAATTAGCAAAATATCTTTGCAGATCAAATTGAAAAACTAAAACAAAACTTGATAGACAAACATGACAGTTAGGAGTAAATCAAATACAAATAGTAAAAGCATTAAGTGTGAAAAATCAGCGAACATTACCACAGATTTTGAGCCCTCCACCAGAACAACAGTAAGGTGTTGACCTTGTAATGGATCCAGGTCTAGATAAAGCTATTTTAATTAAGTTAATTGCACTATACTATCTGAATGAAAAGGTTCAGGTAAAGATGAGATAACAAAATTTGTTTATATGAAAGCTATAATGCAACGGCTGTATAAAAAAAGCCGAAAACTGGAAAAGGACTTTATAAGAAGAAACTAACATCTTTTGGTGGCAGCAACAAAAGGTTTTCCCGGCTACAAAGAAGGATATTGTCTGTCTGGACAATGATCTACAATACGATAACGACCCATAAAATGTAACCCATAAATAATTTGTATTAATCTTTATGTTTATTCCGAAACATTCGCACAGTTAAAATTAGACACTTGTTTTGATAAAAAGCGCGTGCTATTGGAGGAGACAGATTATGATTATGAGAGAGAAAAAAAGAGTTAGTAACTAAATAAAAAAAAAAAACACTAGTCATAGTTTCTTATAAACATTGGCAAAGCCTACAATCTGCAGAATATCCAAAAAATCAGAGGTCGCAAATATTTGGGAAAAAAAATAAATTGCAACACTATCAAGTATTGTTTAAAGTTCAAATGATTTAGTTGATTGGTTGAAGTTATTATATAAATCAATAAAAATTGCAATAATGTTTTAAAAAAAATAATGAAATCACGCATATACTTACATATCATGTTGGTACCACAATATATAATATATCCGGTATTAACGTAGGAAAAGAAAATATCTTGTAAAGATTTGATGGGAAACTAAATTTAATACTCAGTTGTATATCAAAATTAAGTGAACACAAATATATTATCCCACAATCAGACATACCAGCTATCAGTTAGTACATATTGGAAGATCATACCATACCGCTCAGATACGGGGTTGGGTTATATATCTCTAGAATCTATCCACCATGTAAATCGTGAATACTACAGAAATAAACCCTGACTAGGAAACTTTTGCAACTGCCTGCTCAAGTCAGTAAAATAATAACTCACGCGCATTAATATAAAACCTGAAAATCTCGTTTGTTAGATTGATAAAAGTTCTTTGGAAAATCTAAAAATGTGTACAACTTGGTACAAGAGTAGAAGCGTCGGACAGGGGCAATTTTACACCTGACTTTTGCAGAAATGCCCACATTTCTGCCAGATATACTGGC
Organism: Potamilus streckersoni; assembly: GCA_016746295.1. Lineage (NCBI taxonomy): Eukaryota > Metazoa > Mollusca > Bivalvia > Unionida > Unionidae > Potamilus > Potamilus streckersoni. Next base: position 4,328,838 of record JAEAOA010001578.1, on the reverse strand, counting down.
TATTCACATCGCTTGATGTTGAATAGAATGACGGATGCCATCTTTGCTGATAGTACAAAACGTTACTGCTTGACCAATCCAAAAAAAACTTTCATTAAAACCCTGTACAAGACCAGTACTTTACATAAACAACAAACGAATCCATGCAGAATGCATAAGTCCATGTAGAAAAAATACAAAGACCACGTATCACATGTTCAAGACCTTAGATTGACTAAGATTGGTTGAAGTAATTGATTAATGATCAGAACCGTTTTAAGGAGTTCTCAGATATAGAGTACTGCATTGCGTTTCCATGTGCATGTGTGTCATTTTATATAATTTATTAATATGATACTTAACTACTAACACAACCGACGCCAAAATTTTGTTTTTGAGCCACCGCAGGGGCTGCGCGGGGCCCTAGGCACGTGCCTCACGTGCTTATACTTTAAAACAGCTCTGTTGATGATGGGGTAGTTATAACGCTCGCGCTGGAATGTTCCGTTTCTTTAAAATAATAATATAAAACAGAGACAAACAGTCATACATATAATTATATTGTTATAAGGTATATACAATTTATATTTTTTTTTAAAATATGCAATTTTATACAGTGCATTGGTATTAAGGCCATTAGGATATAAAATATCTAATTGATGAATATCTGAATTTACTAATGTGTTTTACAACTTTGAATGAAATCACTTCCTTCAGACATTAAAGATACTACTGATTTCATTAAAAGTTGAAGTCTATTCCACAGCTATCTGATAACTCAATCCTTGTTTTATTAGATATAACATCAATATATACCAACATTCCGCATACAGATGGTATTAAAGCGTGTAAATATTTTCTTGATAACAATCCTAATAATTGAACGCTGTCTAATGAGGATATTTGCAAAATAATAAAACTTATCTTGGAAAATAATTATATTTAATTAAATAATAAAAAGTACATCCGTATACTAGGAACGGTAATGAGTAGTACCATGACTATGACTCTTTCATGGTAAATTAGAAAAAAGATTTTCTTGTAAAGGAAAAGTTTAATCTATCAGTTTGGTTTAGATTTTTAGATGATATATTTATGATCTGGAACTATTCACTCACTTTCACACGACGATTAAATTTACTGCACCTAGTACGCATGTTCCATTTTTAGATGTAAATGTAATTAAAAAAAAATATTGATAACGCTATCTCTACAAATATTCATGTCAAGGAAACTAATTTCCACCAGTATGTGGAATATTCGTCATGGTATGCCATGTGATGTAAAAACGGTATACCATATAGCCAGGCCAAAAGATACCGACGCATTATTTTCAGATGACTGTCAATTACAAAATTTGTTGAATTCATTAATGACATGTTTCCAAAATAGAAATTCTCCTACACATATAATTGATTTTGCGCTGAACAAAGCTCGTAATCTTACTCAACATGAGGCTTTAAACACAGCAAAATGTAAAATAGAGAAAAATATAGTTCCTGTCACAATACGATATAATCCTTCATTATATATTATATGTCTTATGGTTAATAAATATAAAATTTATCTATTAAAACCGGCGTAAAATCACTTTGCAAAAAAATATAAACGAATTTTTGCTTATAGAAGACCAGAGAATTTGCAAGATTCTCTACTTAGAACTAAACAGACAGACAATAATAATACAACTTTTGTCACATAAATGTAACAGACACTTCACTTGGGTTCTCAATGTGTAGACCTAAGAGAAAGTGCTTCTTTCAGTAGCGCTAATAAAAAGATGTATTTTTTTCTGCGTTATAACACTGACTATCAATTGATGTGATTTATTTGATAATCTGTAAAAATGTAGCATGAAATATGTTGGACAAACACTTCAACAAGTTTTTAAGAGAATGAATTATCGTCGCTTTCATAGCAAAATTATGGAGATCCTAGTTTTCCTCTAATATTTTAACACATTTTAATACCAATAATCACTCTCTACTCGATATTTTTCATGCCAACATATATTGTGTATGGTGACAAAAATACACTCATGGAAGAAACTTATTAGATTCATAAGTTAGAAACTTTGCATCCTAATGGCCTTAAAATGATGCACTATATAAATTTATAATTTTTCATTGATAAATTGTATATTCTTTATAACAGTATAATTATATGTATGATAGTTTGTCTCCATTTTTTTTTTTTACTGATTCAGGTTTCATTAAAGACTCGTTTCTTTTTAGATTCTAAACAATGAATGACTATAAATACAAAAATAGAAATAGCAATTAAAAGAGATTCATGATTTTGCTTTCAGAGCGTGTCATGGTATAAACTGTCATTTACCGAATCACACAGATTACATCATACCGGTAGAGTATTATTTGCTGCGAGATTTGGCAAATATAAGTTTGTACCTAGATGAACTCAAAAATATACAGCATTACGCTTTTAATAGCACAAAAGCTTTCGTTTCATTATCAAATCAAGAAAAGAAATGTTACAAAATGTTCATTTAAAAGACCAACCAAAGACAATAATATTAAATGCGAATGAAACAAAAAGTAGCTAGGACAACATTTTTCTGACGAAGGTATAGTTTTAAAAGATACAATTGCAAACATTAGAAAGCATAACTTTGAAATACAAAGTGGCACAAAATATTTTTAGATATGGTGATTCTATATTTGTCTATTATACGTTTTGTAAAAATACTGGATTTAAAGATATTAGGAAAAATACTGCTTGAATTAGGTTTGATAGAAGCCAAAGGGGTAGTTGTAGGCGCAGCGTCAACAGTAACTCAATGCTATGGTTTATCTATACAAAAAGTTCTGAAAGAAAAATATATTTTGCTATAATATATCGATATAAGATTTCATTAATTGAATTTGGATTGAGTTTAAGCCAAAACCCGAATATCCATAAAACTAGAACAATGCGCACGACTGCAACAAAACAAAAAAAAATATCACACTACCATTTACTAATGCTTGTTTAAAAAGAAAGACATGACATGCCGTGAAAATATACAACCCAAACACCAAATACAGGGAACTATTTTCGCTACGCTAATCTAGGCCAGTCAAATCATTATTTATTTGTAATTCTCCTTTCGCTTGTAACTCTACACCATAATTACCATCATAGCAACAATAAAAGGCGCCTCCAAATGACAGAACAGTCCCTTCTCAATTATTCCATTGTATAATTTCCCTTACCCCATCACAAATGCTGATCACAAAAATCTAAGAAATTCTTAAAATGGAGAGCTACAGTATATACAAATTGCGCATACTCAAAATTTTTACACTGCCTATTTAATTCATGATATCGCATTGTTTAAAACACAAAGAAAAAACACGATGAAACTAACCAAAAAAATTAATGAGCTTGAATTGCAATCTAGAAAACATGGTCTCTTTAGAATTTAAGAGATATTAAACTTGATTACCAGAAGAACAAAGAAAGACAAGCGTTAGTTACATGAAAAAGGCATGTGCCATACTTCATTTGTAGAATTCCTTTCAGAGATATACAAAATATATATAAAGAAGTTTTCAGTGTGTATATATATATATATATATATATATATATATATATATATATATATATATATATATATATATATATATATATAACATTGATTTCAAAATGTTCGTATAAAGCAATTTGATATACTAATACTATTGGTATATCAAATTGTGATCCGTACAAGGCACAATAATAAACATATGTAAACGTTCTTGTAACTGTGTGCTGTTGATTCTAAATCATTGATTAATTTCCACTCATTATTCATTAGTGATGCATAAAATTAACGATAGAAAGTATGACTAATCTCCGTTTTCTAAGTGAATTTAATATGGTACACAAATTCGTCGCAAGTTCTTTTGCTTTTCTTTCCTCTTACCCTCGCATGCATAAGGGGCAAAATAATGAACAATCTATAGTAAGAGAGAAAAAACAATTTGGGCTGGTTGCAACCGTTAAAACTGAACTTACACCAAGTAATCTACAAGAATATGGCTCGTCGTAACGGTATGTGTACACTTTCCTTGGGATTTATTTAGTGCTGGTATAATCAATGATACGAATAGCTGCCATAGTCTCTCGACAATGTACGGTAAATTTCTTGGTTACAGGGCTCAAATTCTGTAATGTATTGTAATGCTTTATTTTTGTTCTTGTTTCTTAAATATGTATCATGTTCTAAAATTGATTATTATTAAATTAAATAAGGATATTTTCTAAGGCTCCCCTCTCTCTCTCTCTCTCTCTCTCTCTCTCTCTCTCTCTCTCTCTCTCTCTCTCTCTCTCTCTCTCTCTCTCTCTCTCTCTCTCTCTCTCAATTATTAATTAAATAAGGATATTTTTATAAGGCCCCCCCTCTCTCTCTCTCTCTCTCTCTCTCTCTCTCTCTCTCTCTCTCTCTCTCTCTCTCTCTCTCTCTCTCGTCGAGCGTGGAAAATTTTAAATTATAAATGTATCTTATAATAATTTAATCACTGTCAATAACAACAAAAACGAAAAAAGAAAACAATTATTAATATGCAAAGGTGATTGTGAACAAGAACAAAAGGCACACAAATACATTTTGTAACTGGCATACGTTCAAACGGCAAATATGTGTATTTGTATGTGATATAAATAAAATATATGTATAGTATTACGCTGTATATATGATTTACCATTCGTTGTATAAATTTTACATTAAAAGGAAATTCTGGAAGCTTTGTTTCCTTTTAATTAAAAATGTATACATCGCATTGTATATCATTGATGCAGCGTACATACTATACATATATTCAGACAACTGCAGAAAAGTTTGGTTAAATCTGTACCCCCTTCCCCAAGGAAAATAACCCAAAACAAAGCAAAGAATTACCTCGGGTTAGTGCTTGGTAGCACGAAAATTTTTGTGCCGCACTTTATCACGGTATTTCTGAACACACCGCGATATGTCCCACAGAATGCTGCAATTATACTTGAAACCAACAATTTAATATACTGGGGCAAGAGCATGACATATTTTCTTAGAAATAAAGGGAATTCCGTCTGTTATTAGCTGAAAAAAAAACACGTTGATTTTATTTATTGCAGAAAAGCAGACCCCCACTACATCGTATCCATTATATTAGTTGAAATAAAATTTGAATACAATGGTATTAAAGTGTGACGATTAAGATCAAATTATAGCTGGCGCCCTATAAAAGAAATTGTGTTGACACGAGAGAGAGAGAGAGAGAGAGAGAGAGAGAGAGAGAGAGAGAGAGAGAGAGAGAGAGAGAGAGAGAGAGAGAGAGAGAGAGAGAGAGAGAGAGAGAGAGAGTTAAAAGATAGGAAGTCTTGACACAGTAGCCTACAAGTTACTAACTACGGTATCGATATTATAGACAAGAAAACCGTTAAGTGGGATGCCAACACAAAGGCGAAATCTTGACCAGAGAGGGTCAAGAAACTGACTCGTGAAAACAGAAAATCTTTAGTGGACTTCAGAATTAATGTAAAATTCAGACAAAATTAATTGATCTAAAGAAAATCTCAGTATGATTCGCAGTCTTACAAAGGAAACACGTTTCACTTCAGCCCTGATTAAAAGATATTCAAAATTTTTTGGTGACAAAAGATTATTTGGTAGAAAAAATAATAGTTTGTTCTGAAGTTTTTCTGCCCTGTTAAATGAAAACACGCTGCTAACATATTCAAAAAAATCATAACAAGATTACTAGTGAATTTCCATAGATTCCTGAATGACGGAATAACTGAAGTACCGCTGCAGTGAAAAAGTACTGTGGTAGGTTCCACCGGGAAAAAAAAAACTACTGCAGTAAAATAGCGTACTGGTAATTCCGTACACGTCTACCCAGGGCTGTGAGCCAAAATTTTAGAGATCATGCTCTCGATAAGATATTGATATTAGACCATTTTGCTGCATCCAGATATGAAGAAGCATTTTGTGCAAATTACATTTTAGAACATTATTAAACTATTGAGCCGATTTCAACTGCTAGAAAAACCATGTCGTCTAAAATAAGTCTCCTGGTGTCTCCAAGCACAGATTGATTGTAAAGGCAAAAAGTCAATCATCTGCTAAAATATTTCGAAATCCCAGTGGACAGAAGATGCAAATATAATCATATCTTAGAAAAGTTCTTATTAAGAAACAAATTCCATCAATTAAAAACAATGCAAAAATTGCTAGCAAGGAAATCAAATTTTGTATTCTGTCAAAAATACGTATAAAATAGTAGAAAAGATGCAGAAATTGGTGCCTTTTTAATAGTAAAGCAGTGATTGTATTAAACGTAAATAACGTTAACGACAGTACCCTACATGCTTTTGATGAAAATGTAGTGCATGTCGACTAAAAGTAGGGAGAGGTTAGAATATCAACGATATTCTCTTTTTTATCTAAATATCTTAGAATATCAGCCATTTTGAGGAAAAATTTACAGTCCTTTCCGAAATAAACATCATAAAAAGAGTAACTAATATTTCTGAATCATGATAATAAATGTTCTCAAAAGGATGTTGTTTTTAAAAAGTTTAATTTCCTGCTGGTTACAAAGCTGTGCGCATATCCAAGTATAAAAATCTTGTTGAGAAGATACATTTGGGGATATCATTCTCTCTATTTCATTAAAAGACATTATACAATTTAAAATACAGGTATCAATAGTTACGGGTGGGATGATGGATTATACCGCAAACTGATTTGCAATTAAATTATTGAACGAATGTTAATATCAGATTATGAAAAAAGAACATTATGTGTGGATGAAAACCATTTCCTGGCTGACACATAGCAACAGCTAACACGAGCAGAGGAAGTAGTTATGAAGATTATATCTTTACGTTATTATCATAGACGAACCTCTGGCAAACCATGTCAAGGGTTTCTGCTACCCAAGAAATTAAAAAATGTCCCAATATTGAAATATTATCAAGATGAATTGAAAGCAACATTTGTTAAAAATCATGACTCCAAAACATTGAATCAAAGGTTGAGATCAGTAAGGACGACCAGGTCCGGCCCTAGCATATACAGAGTCCAAGGCAGCATACAGGGTCCAAGGCAGCAAAAGGGACCCAAGCAAAAACATTGCATTGCGGAGTTGATTTCCGTTAGTAGCGCGGGAACCCTGAAAGCGCAGAGCTCAAACGGCTGCCTCTTTCGCCTTGCCCTAGGGCTGGGCCTGAGAACGATAATACCTATCAAGCGACCAAATAACCGCCATTTGGATATGGATATAGGGGAAAGTTACACCTCCCCCATTTCACCTCTAAGCGTGTTTGGACATACATCCGTTAAACTTAAAAGCTGATGACCACTACACGTTTGCAGCCCCCCCCCCCGACAACAATTTTGCCGGCGACCCTGTATAGTGTGATGTTACATGATGGTTATGAATTGAAAGATGCTTTCGAAAAATGTCTAAATTATCTAATACGATAAAAAAATAATGAGGGTTTCATAAGGCCCGTGATAATGAAACTGCTGATTTCAACCATGCGACTTCCTGCCTCATCCAGAAACAAGATGGTGATAAATTAATTGATCATTGTGGGTAAACATTGATGCGCGGCTTACTCTCATTGTAATTTACAACTAAATATTTCTCCTGCGAGAACTATAGTACACGTGATGTTTCGTAATCTCGTGGGATATCATGGCAATTTCATAATATCTGCTGCCCGGAAAAGTACTGATGGATATCTAAGTTGTATACCGACGGATATGGAAAAATACCTGCTTGTTAGCATCGGCCAGCTTAAACTGAAGAAAAAAAAGAACAACAAACAACGGGATTTCGAAACAGCAGATAAGAATAGTTAGATCTCTTAATTAGAAATTTATTCTGTGTGCGTGTGCGGATTTTTAATGTAGCTTTAACAATTTGAGTCGTATCGCTACGATGACTGCAGTGTTACCGTTTATAGTAATGTCTAACACTGGGGCATCATGCCGTAACATGCGGCGTGATGCCCCACCCAGTCGCGTTATCCTGACACCAGGCCGACCAGTCCTACCAGTATCAACTTAATGTTAAGCTCCAATCGCAACTGCTGCTAGTACCAATTTTATAGGCGTTATGGTTTGACTCGGTCATGGTTTGAACCCATCACCTCCTGCATCCGAGGCGGGCGCAGTAACCACTTTGGCGACCGGAAATGATTGCACCCAAATGGATATATTAATAGCTTTTAATGTCTTTCTAAGCATAATACACCGCCAAAATAGGTGCAACAGTATTCTCATACCAAGGAAGTATAGATAAAATGTCAATATTAACAGTTGATATGGTATCTATCTTAAACTCGTGGCGTTTCAGTCTGCTGTTATAGAGATCTGTTAAGAACTATCAATCGGAAGTATGGCTTAGATTCTGCCCAATATTTTACAAGCCCAACAAGAGTTGAGATGTGTGTGTGTGTGTGTGTGTGTTAAATTTTTAATGTAGCTTTAACAAAATTTTAGTCATATCGCTACGATCTCTACTACTGGTGCATCATGCCGCAGACATGTAGCATCATGTCCCACCCAATAACATTATTCTGACACCAGGCCGAAATGTCCTAACACTAATCTCTTAATGCTGAGCGCCTAGCGAGCCAGCTGCAAGTACAATTATTTTAATAAGTCTTTGTTATGACTCGGCCGGGGTTCGAACCGCCGCGCATCCGAGGCGGTCTGGCTAACCACTAAGCCATCGAAGCGTTCCAAAATAACTAGATAAAGTATATTGATAGTAGAAGTTTATGCGAGTGGTTTATATTGCAACCAGGTCCAACGTTTGGGCTTCAATGGATTAATTCAATTTAAGAAGTAATACAAATACCAGGTAATACTGATGACTATTAGGAAATATAATTTTATAAGTTATTCTGGATTATCGATTAAAAATATGAATGAAACTCATAACGAATATCCGTTGGTGACCGAGGGATGCAGGTCAAGGACAAATGACTGAATGATTACCAGGAAGCTAGTTATATATCCGTTGTTTTATGTCAGAATATTAGTTTCTGTTTGTAATATTCTTTTTTATACATACATACATACATACATACATACATACATACATACATACATACATACATACATACATACATACATACATACATACATACATACATACATACATACATACATACATAGTAATGCCAATATTACTAAGAAGAAGAAGAATGTTACAATTCTAATGTCTGAAAACTAACAGAAAAGAGCGAAACCAAAATGTTTTGTAAAATTCAGGGAATAATTTATTTACATAGAATACAAAGTGAAAATTTGAAAAACTTAGAGCACTAAATCCCGGGTGATCCTAAAAGTTTATTACAAATCCAAATGTATATAGTTCCAACTGAATTCCAGTGGTATTCCAAATCAATTGAATGTGTTGATATATCTGTCGTCTCGACCGTAGTATTGTGTCAATTGCCATAATTAGAACTATGTGCTAATAATCTTTATTTCTATCGCAATAATATAATCCAAAAATGTTCTTGTCTGAATTGACTATAAATCCAAAATAAATGTTCCATTTGAAGAATATTACTGATGAGCACTTCCAGTGGGTCATAATTTGAATAAATAATTCGACCCAAATGAAAATCTGAACACAACAATAAGAATGATTCTTCTTCAAGATGTTAATGTAAAGAGCATTTCTTTAAAAGCAAACAATAATTATTTAAGAAACGTAAGCCAAAATAACAGACTCCTCATGTAAGTCAGCCTCCTCTCTAAAACATTAAATTTGGTCGACAAATTAAGGAATTTCCAAGTGAAAATCTGATGCCCTAGACCCATACCCAAATAAACATGTTCACTTCTATTGATATTGATCTCAATATATAATCCACAATTATATAAAGAAATATTAACTATCTATTATGTCGTTTACAAACCAAAAGTCCATGGCCAGGCACACAGTGTATTTGATTTGGGACAAGGCCCAGTACAAAATACAAAATTGTATAAAATATATGATCATTAAGAAAAGCCAACAAAAAATAAAAATTAAATATACATAACAAATAATAATAATAATAATAATAATAATAATAATAATAATAATAATAATAATAATAATAATAATAATAATAATAATAATAATAATAATAATAATAATAATAATAATAATAATAATAATAATAATTTATGTGCATGTAGATCCCCGTTTTAATTATTATTGGTTCATGTTCTGGACTCTATATCTGTGTGCTGTCCCAGTAAAAAATGATATTCGTGAAAGTGTTTCTAGATTTCAGTTTCTTTTTGGGGTGGGTGGGGGTGGCATCCATTCAGATCTGTAATGGTTTATTCTTTCACTACGTATCTCTTCTCTCCAACATACTGGATACCACATACACTGCACGTGATGAGTTACATCATGTTTTATATTCCGAGTTCAATTTTAGTGTAATTAATATTCAGCTTTTAGATCGTAACTCTGCCAGTTTTCATAATGAGCTGGCAAGTTTTGTATATTTTGTCTTTACATGATTCGGATGTGCGATTATGTGTTTGGTTTGTGGGCAACTGCAATTTTACTCCTACAAGATGTCTATTAGATGTGCTTTTTAAACTCTACGTTAGGGTACAGGTGGTTTTATTGGGAAGTACATGTCGCGAGTTTTGCACGTATCAGAAATAGGCCAGTGTTTATGGACCTGTTTGAAGACAATCTGCATGGTATGAGAGAATAACGTTTACTCTCTCGCCGTTTTTTTTTTTCTTCTAAGTATTTGAAGAGATCGGTGTTCTTTTCTTGTTTATCCATTGGATTTGTTTTGAATGTCAAGTACTTATATTAATCTTGATATCTTCATCGTTCTGAGAGTTCTTACGATCTGCTATCGAGCGTCTCTTCATCCGAGCCAATCATGAGTAATATCGTTGACGGGCTGTAACGGATGTTCTGAATGGGAGTCGTTAATTTTATGCCTTCCTTGTTACCATTTCATTTCGATATCCATGGGACGTATCCACTGGTATTCAGTGTATATTAAAAAAATCGAAAGCTGACTCTCGCATTTTTCCGTAAAGATACATGCATGCAGATATGCTATATTTGTTCTCTTGGCAGTGTCAGGAATTTAGCTGAATTTTGAAATCATCTCTAGGATATTTTACCAGGACGTATTTCTTGACTGTTTTTGTTTCTCATGCTTATTTGCAGACTGTATACCTAAATGCGTAGAAAACTGAGGTAAAGATCGACACAATAAAGAAACCATTAAAATTTTTTTAGATAAATGTCAAAAGCTGAATTGTTACTCTCATCGAGAGGGATACATCATTCAGATTTGCTTTAGACCAGATGGGAATGAAATCAAAGGAAGCACCCACTCGAAGATTTCATTCATAACAATAGGTAATGCAGATACTTACGAAATTTATTTATAAAACAATCTAAAAAGCCTAGATCAGAAACCCTGTAGTTTTGACATTGTTCTGACGCAATGTTACAGGCATGGCAGTGTTTTTTAATGTTTTTTTTGCTAATCCCTTATCCGTTACTGGCGTGATCGCACGGCGTAACTCCTCCGTATGTACGGCATCCCGCGACTAAGTCTTATGCTTAGTCGGGCCCAAAGGTTAATATGTCATTATCAACCATGTTTTCATTAAGGTTTTCTTTGTGAATAAACAATACGAACTTGTAATTTTATGTCTTATCGCTTTCTAAACCGCATGAGACAAAGAAAACGCAATTAGACACTTTGTTGAAATACAGAAGTGCTTGACAGATAATAGGTAAACATTAATTATATCTTTCAACTGCTTTAAACTATGATATCATAACAATTTTGTTTTCGTGAAAATAAGTTTTTATTTAACAGGATGGTTTCGTGTAACATTTTGCGTGTCCTTTGTCGATTTATTCCTTTGGTTGACAATCTTTAATGGAAAAATATTTTTTCTTGTACAGCTTTAGCTGAGAGCAACAACTTTCTGCATTCTCTTGTGACGAAGTACGTAAAATTGGCAAGAAAATCATCATTGGTTTTAATTCTTGCATTAAGATTAGATATTTTTTTCTGTATAGTTGTACGGTGCTTTATAATTTTAAAATGCATGTTGTAGTATAAAGTCCGAATAACACGGGACATGTTTTAAAGAGGTTTACTCGACAAGGATACACTTGAATAGATTAAAAAAAAAACTTTCTGCAATTTCTAATATGTCTTTTGGAATTTTAAAATTAAATCGGTTTCCCAGATTATAACATGTTTTAATAACACTTACTCATGGCAGTAAATCGTTTAGATACTGCTGACTAATGTAATCAGTTTATAAAATGTACAGGATCTCAAATTTTATTATTTTTCACTTAGGTTTGGTTATCAAGGCGTTATATATATATATATATATATATATATATATATATATATATATATATATATATATATATATATATATATATATATATATATATATATATCTGTGTGTGTGTTCTGTTCTACCACATTTAGAAAAAATTGACTGTTATAGCATTCTCTAATTAGAGATTTTAATTAATATATATCCTATTTTTTTGTTGAAAAACCGTTTCAATTTATAATCTAGACTTAGAGCAACACACATACACACACACAATTGTATATTAAAAAAATGCGTTCCTTTTGGTCTGTATCAGTGTCTTTTGTTGCGCTTCTATGGTCTTAAACTGACTTATGGAAAGTAGCAAAACCAACATTTGTAAAAGTTTTAAAAAATCTCTAAGTTATAAAATGAGATCTTGAGAGGAACTTACATTAGTACGAATTAATTTCCCAATAATCCTAAAAGTTATATGACAAGTTCAAAATAATAGAGTGATCCGATCCGAATGAATTACAGATCTTGAATGTACCGAAGTGTATTGTCCAGTACTTCTTTGATTTAATTCACAACAAGCTTCGAACTACGTCTTTATTTCAAAGGCAATTAGCACTTTGTAATACCAATGAATAATTTAAATAAACTATTCCTCTCAAATTAAAAATAAACGTTACTTAAAATACATTTGTTGACTGATATTAGAACAATAAAAATACTAGGAAATAGGAATTATAATAATTGTTTAACTCCATCTTCATACACATCTCCAAGACTCTATTACGACATTATTTCAGAATTCATCCATGTGACGTATTTCATAATACCTGACTTATGTGGAAATACAACCCAAATGATCTATGTCACAATACTCAACCGTCCAGTCAGAAAATTAACTCAGACTTGTAAATAAAGTCATTAGTAAGGCTGAGTTAAAAACTGGTACACAGTCTCTGTCTAAAATAATATACAATCATGGAACAAAAGTAGAACACACGATATACGTATATATTATACTTTTTCCAGAGCGCTGTGAATTTTCACTTGGCACGCTATCAATATGATGATTTTTTTAAAAACAAAATTATACAATGGTTTTAATTCTTACCGTTACTTTATACATTTTATAATTGCATTTTGTTATGTTGTTGTTATTGTTGTTGTTGTTGTTGTTGTAGGGTTGAACGCCATTTTCAGCACAAGATAGGATATATAAGGCGGCCAATATTAATGGTGAAGGAAGAACTTTGGAAGACCCAAGGGGAAAAAAAAACCGAACTACGAAAAGCTACTGGCAGGATTTCTCACGTACCCACGTTAGTCATTTCTCACGTACCCACGTTAGTCAAGCCTGAGACTCGTACACACGCAGAGGAATGTGAGATGTCATTTTTTTATGTTTATTTTGTTATGTGTATTTAATTTATATCGTGTGCTTAACTTTTGTCCATGATTGAGGATATAGTTTTGCGTGTACCTGAAACATTTGTTACGTTTGCAAGCTATATATATATATATATATGTTTTTACTGACATC
>JAEAOA010001578.1:3682500-3690000 GCA_016746295.1 Potamilus streckersoni | reverse complement strand
TCCAGAATGTTTACTTGTAATGAATTTGCTATCATACACAGCACGTGTTCACATGAGTCACATTTACGACTCAGTAAACACGATATTTTTTTCAACAACATATTACACTGATATTAATATAATCATAATAATTACATTTACTGAAATAAAAATGAAATAAAAAGATTTATACAAAATTCATTTCTTAACACACACATACTTGAACTACAGGGTCGTAACAAAAAAAGACCATTATGGTACTAAGAAATATTTCTTATAATTCTGATTATTTTCCATGTTTACGAAGTTAACTGTAGGGACATTTTTCAGTCACTATACATACTTTTATAAAACTGTCAATTTATACAGACCTTTTTTTCATTCAAAAACATCTAATATTACTTGTAATGGCTGATATAAAAGGACAATAAAATGTTCTTTTCTATTTAAGACAGATTTGTTTGCTCTTCTTTATTCGCTCTTTCTGCGGGTGGTCGAAAATAACACTATACCGTATTCTCACAATGTCTCGCATTAGCAAAATAGTATCGACCAAATAATCAGTTTAAATTTATAAGAGACCTTTGTTAGCTTGAATCTATACCTTGATATTACCGTGATGTTGGCACCTTTCATATACTATTGTTGTTTTGAGAAAATCAACCCGCTCATTAGTTTGTTTCATCATGATAAAGACGATTCTAATAGGAAGTTTTCAAAATAAATCCTAGCTTAGTCACTGATTAAGTGATTATCACAAAAGCGCTTACAGAATGCCATGATTGATTGACATTCTACACCATAGAACAGACGAGGGCAAGTCATACGTATCGTATTGAAACCGCTTTTCAAGAAAAAGTTCAAACAAGAATTTTGCTTGAAATATTCTTATTTAACTAGTGTTAATTTCTTAACGGTGCTCAGAACAGCATGCATTTACCAACATTTTTATTGATCCACATTTTCTTATTTATTAATAAAATATCTTGTAAATAAATTCTTACAGATTTAATATATTTACTAAATTTATATCTTTAAGTAAACATTTAGTCACAATAATTGTTGGTTTAAGGTCCATGATTTCCTGGGACAGATCGCCACGTTTTATTTACGGATTTTGACGGATAGCATATACAGCAGGAAGACAGAAGACTGCACGGACATATATATCGATAAATAAATAATACGATATAATTTCCAACGGGTTTTACCCTGCTTTTCCAGTGCTTTGATTCACTGATTGGTTAATTGGTTCGTAACGGCCTTTAAAGACACTATACAAAGACAAGCAAATGAAATCTAAGTGCTTTTTCAGAGTTTACACCGGGGCAGGAAACACTCGGATTACTAGTCCAAAACTCTGCCAACTGTGCTAGCTCGGTTGCCTCTGGAATCATGGACATGCTAAATTCATGGGATATTTTATTACAATATTCTTGGCGGATTTATTCCCATTTTCCGACACACTTAGAACGGTTCCCATCATTTTGTGATTTTGATTCGTATAAGTTTATTTTACCCTTTATAAAATTTAAGTCTGAAATGAATGTGAATACAAGAACATCATAAAGTATTACATATTATCTTTTAATCCAAAACACATTTTCAGGCCATGTATTAAATCTGTCCATATTCAACATTATCTGTTTGTCTAGATTTGCATATGGAAGGAAACCATATGGCACCAGTATATGTATAATTTTGTTACCATTATCATTGTATCGATGATGAACCCATTCCATCAAGATATACCTTACGTCAACCTCTTCAAAGAAATCTCGCCCACCACGCAAAGCTCTCAACTCATAACCTTCAATGTCCATTTTCATAAATACCTTTTTAGATTTAAACAATTCCGTGAAATCGCTCAAGGTAACCGTTTCCACAAGATTTGTTAAATCTGAACTGTTCCTTGAGTCTTTTCTTACCATGTGAGCACCACCAAAATTACTGGGTGGAATATCCATCGTAACATTTTCATAAACATCAGAAACTGCATTCCATATTAAGGCAATTCTATTCTGAAAATTTCCCAATTTTACAGATTTATGTAATAAAGAAAGACTTGTCCACACTGAATCGACGGCAACAACATATCTACCTAATTTGGCGACAAAAAGAGTGTATACTCCAATATTACATCCTAAATCAAAGAATGATAACTCTGGATTTCTGAGAAGCACACTTCCTGTAGCGTTTAGCAGGTCTTGCTCCCATGTACCATAGTCCTTTACATAAGAGGAAATCATTCCGTCATTTCTTGGATCATATATACAAATCGGCGTTGTTCCATTCAGAGTATTTAAGAGTACACACTCGCTTTTCACTATTTGATTTTCAATCGTGTCAAACATCCGGGCACGTGATCGCATTGGCTTCCATATTCTAGTTGTGTGACTAATTAAGTTTTCACGAAATACTGGAAACCTGACGTAATCTCTTTCAGAAATCGTCGTTCGAAACATTCTCCCAGAACTTTGACTGGATTGCCATTCAAATATCACAACGATTGAAACTATGATCATGAGAAGCAGAAAGAATATTCTCCTTCGTCTTACGATTATCATTATAAAAGATTTACAAGAAAACAATTATGTATAGTTACGAAAGAAAGCCACCAATTAAAAGTTTTGTCTGTTTCTTTTCAAAGCAATCATAATCAGTTTTGCATCTTAAAAGACATAATTACTGATGTCAGCGTCTTGATCCCTGTAACAGGAAATAGAAAAGTCATTTGAGGTTGGGAAATACTCGTACTGTTCATAATAACAGATTCCAACAAAAAAATTGTACTTTACAAACTGGAGAATCTTCGTGAATAAATAAAGAAATAAACAAGAACTATTAATTGAATTTTAATATTTTAATTGTAATAGAAGTTTTCAAGATTAGAATGAATCTGATCCACATGGTAGGTTTCTGCCAAAAGAAGCTGTTTCTTATGATAGTATTGAACTGCTTTCATCATGACGAGTTATTACTATAACTATAACACACGTGCTCGTTATGTCTGTAACGTAACCAAGACGAGTTGCTAATACCTGTGGTTTGAAATAATTGTGTGTGTGTGTGTGTGTGTGTGTGTGTGTGTGTGTGTGTGTGTGTGTGTTACTGACATAATGCCAAAATATAGGAAACTAAATATGGTAATATTTGGTCATATCTACATAATCACGTCAACAAATTTGAACCACTAAATCGTCTAGTATACGTAAAAAAACAAACTTTGTCTCGATCAGGTATGCAACATAAAGGTTTATATCAACGGCAGTTTAGTGCTTTCTTCGTTTCACAAAATACGAAGCTTTCTTTACTACGCGTGTTATAGCTAAAAGACCTTTCACAACGTGTACTAAGACTTTCCAGTAGTGCTTGTTGTGGCGCGAATTGTCTGTAGGAGATGAAAGAAAGGAAATCATCTACGACTAAACCATTCAGGTCGGTGTTACTGATCATATTTCAATTCAATCACGCGTAGTTCATTTTTCAAGATGTGGAGAGGGTTGTGAAGGCTTTGCAGATATTTTGCCACATAAGCGCTACTTCTGTGAATTTAACATCGCGGAATTCTAATCCTATACCCAATTTTACGATTTATAGAGTTTCGACCCCTTTTTATTTATCACCTCCAATTCTTAAACCGAGACCTGTGATGATAATCGTGATGACAATGACGATTATAATGGTGAGGCTAGTGGAGGTATTACTACCATTTATACATCCACAATTAATACCTTTATTACAACCACTACAACTGATACCAACAATAATCGGAAAAACCTCAATTGTTCCCTTTACTAGTATACCATCTGATGTCGGTGTAACTGCAAATGATGAAGAAGAGAAGCATCGAGTCTGCATCAGTCAGGAACGTTCTTCACAACTGATAACTCGTGTTCGTTACAGATGCGTTAGAAATTGACGAAATTTATTTATTTATCAATTATTTATTCAGCAAATAAACACAAATAATGCTGATAAAAGAGTGACAAGGAAAACTTCGTTAAGAAAATATCATAATCATCTTCATCATCATCATCTTTATTGGGACTATTACACACAGACACACGCACTACGTACTATCTCTTGATTTCATTTATCTATTAATGAAGTGGGAGAAAACCAAGGATATCCAAAGAATACAACGTCATCACCAAGAAAGTGTTTACCGAACTAATTATAAGGTAAATTTGCTGAATAGAACTCTGTTACTTATTCGTTGTACTTCGTTCCCAAGCTAATGTTACAAACAAAAGTTTGTAATAGTAGCTGTTGTTAACTGTGACATAGTAGTAGGTGTTGTCAAATGTGAAATTGCACCAAGTTAAATTTGTGCTTAGCCAAGTAGTAATGAAGTAAAGATTGGTATGTCGATTTTTGCAGAATGGATTATCGATGCCGCAAGTAGTAACAGTGGATACAACAACACTCTTACTTTTAGTGTTAGTATTGTGAGTGACAGAGTTTATATTAATCATTTTGATGGTGTGGTGATGGGAAATGCCACCTGAACGATCGTAGGCCGATAAATCAGCCCTCAACCATGATAATATTGATTTTCGGATATAGGATGATAGCACCTATTCGTTAAAAGCTGCAATTATCTGCCAAAAATTTTGGCTGCACACACCGGTGTACATTTTATACACTACCGGTATTTTTCGTTGCTGTGGAGTTAACGTCGGCTGAAGTGTTCTCTTGATGACATGTACATTCTACTTCCGGGGCAAATCCTGCTTTTGGTGACTAGTAAATCCATGTGGATTAGCACTACCATCTGTCCTGTGGCCAATTTGAATTTCGCGCTAGATACGGATGTTACCAATTACCGGTATGCGTCTAAAGTTTACGCAGGTTTGTTCCGGAATGATTTTTTATAAAGCAAAATTGCACATCTGAATGAATAGATGATATCAGACCCATATATCATATAAGAGCATCAACACAGAGTGGGTGGGTGGGTGGGTTGGGTTGGTTTATCGGACTGGGACGACCGCAGAACACGCTGGGTCTGGCACTTTATTGTTCAAATTGTCATTCCGTGGTGTAACAGGAAAACGGCCAGCCGAAATACTGATATCCTTAACAACTGAAAATCATTTTTAGGTATTTTAAATTTTTGTGACGTTTGTTGTCCTTGTTTGGGGTTTAGAGCCATTTTCAGAGCAAGATAACTATGCATGGCTAGCAGTTTGAATGGCGGAGGAAGAACTTGAAAAAACCGAGATAAGAAACAACGACCCACGGAAAGCCACTCATATATATATATATATATATATATATATATATATATATATATATATATATATATATATATATATATACGTATGTGTAAGTTTTTGTGTAACCGGTCCAATTTTATTTATTATATTTATATATTTAAATAAAGAGAGACAGAACATCACAAATTAATCACGTTTGACTTCATTTCCGCAAATTACCCTTGCCTGGCTAAAAGGTCAATATTACGATTGTGCCTATGCACACGCATACATTTTGCACCTTGACAACAGTAGTAGCATTGTGGAAGTAGTACAGTTTAATTTGGGGTTTATTTTAAACGCAATTGTTCAGAGTTATTTGAGGTGTAAAAGGTTTGTTTGCCAATAGTAATGTAACAAAACTCTCCAAAACAAATCTCGGTTGGATCTACCCAATAGTAACGTAACGAAACTGTCAAAAAAATCTCGGTTGAATCTACCCAACTGATTCGCTACTGCATCTGAACTGGCCAAGGTTCCACTTAAAACATTGGCAACATACCTAGCGATAATATCGCTACTGAAAATTGAGATTAATTTAACTGAGGTTAATTACAATTGTATAACTACTGGCGTTATCGTCAAACGACCTCTATAGTTAGCGCAGCAGAATGGTATCAATTACTCGGTCTGTGTCTGACCCATTTCCCACCTACCTGTGTTTACTGCTACCCAAAAAATGGCGGTACGTTGTTTCTGATTTTGGAGGCTTGTGGGTATTATCCGTGACTGGACCTTACTCTCACACAATCACCTATACTACAGATCGTCGTCCATATTTCCTACGTATTTCATTTTCATCACTGACATTCGTCTGACCATAACGCATGCCAGGTTAATAGCGGACGGTCGGAATTTACCTTTGTCGTGGTTGTAATTCTGCTAAAATTCTGACGCGGGGGACGGGATATTAAGCATAACGCACACCACGATGATCGTGCCTAGGGTATTGCAACTTGATTTTTTTTTTTTATCGAGAGTGCGGATTTGCAGCGGATTGGGAAATTTGATGATGTTTTAAATATTTTGATACTTTTCTTTGCATTTAATTACGAACTGCAAAAATTTCAGACATTTGTACTTGTATGAATAACTTATGTTATAATACTGAAGTGAATGTAGACAATGAAAGGTTGTGTGTACATTAAGATATGAACTCGTCTTACGTTCCTGTTCTAAAATTAGATTTTGCCGAAAGATAAATTGTAGAGTTTTATAATTGTTAATTTCTTGACTATCAGATCAAAAGTGTGAAGATATTTAGTGAAATGTTTCTCATCACTTTGACGCGCACGCACACATATACAGACATACAAGAAATGACGGTAGATAAACAAACATCTAGACAGTAGTAATTTATTTGAAGATTAGATATCAAGTGTCAGACTGACTGATTAATTAATTAATTAATAATTCATTTCCCTGTTTAGTTAACTGGGTTACTGATTCTGATGTCAAAGGCGTATTATTAGCACACAAGCCATTTCGTCGAACAGAAGAGATATCGACTCAAACTCTGTTATCGTGTACTGTATAGTCTGAAAATGTCTGAAAAAGTGAAAATAACAAGAACCACATACTTTACTAAATTGACAACTATTTAGCCCCCTCCCCCGCTGCCAAGAGGCCATATAACACAATTAATTTTACTATATAGTCTCTACATTTATTTCTCAGTACTGAACTTGCCACTATATGACAATCAATATAAATCATATGTTTATCTAAAATGCCTTCAAAGATGACTTTACGGTGAAATTCTCGTCAAGGGTTGACCTGCATTATTTTGAGAGGCTGGATTGTAACCAAACACCATGCAACGGAAAACAGATTTCACTTCCGAATCATCACCATGGCTTTATTATTCAATGTGCACTGTCGCCGAAATACACACAGACAACCACACCAAAAGCTCACATTGTAAAGAATAAACAATTGCCTTTAAATCCTTACCAAGAATGCCAAAATCTAACTCTGGTATCACCACCAAACCGAAACAGGAAAAATTATCTAAAAATAGACCGGGGCTACATTCGTGGGTACTGAACCGGAATTATTTATTGTGTTCAGATTCCAACAAACTCGGACTTCATTTAAAGATAAAGCTACGTATTTTCGTAGCTCGTACCTAATTTTAGAACCAAACTCACAGCATTAGATAAAACAATATGACTGATGATCGATCTCTAGCAAATCCGGAACTTTGGTTACATTCATAAAATACAATTTTACAGTAAGGAAGAAAAGAGGCAAGTATTAC